>CM014271.1:51057569-51093694 GCA_004135705.1 Alloteropsis semialata
GATCTGGAAAAAATATACTTGCTCTTACTTCATTGACCATTTATCTGTGCATGATACCCTTAACATAGTTCTGTGTGGAGAAAATACTGATTTCTATGGTTGCTCCTACTTTTTTTCAACTTTGAAACACGTGGTGAATGATTTTATCACTCTTAGGGATCCTTCATTATTCCTCAATTTTTTTACAGGAATCTGATATGGAATATAGTAATTTACCTTTAACGAGGTTCAGAAAACATTCTGTAGACTTCATTCTTATTTTTCTGTTAGACTTCATTGTTATTTATGTCTTATAAAATGCTTAATTCTTTTTTTTCTATCAGTGCACTTTAATTAAATTGTGTTACCATGGTTATGGATATTTGAATGACAAATCTTGATAGGGGGGAAGCTCCTGGACAGGAATGGACAGAGATGAGATATGAAATTTTGACATAATTGGTTTGATTGAAGAATATAGGTACACTTTCAGCGATGATATCTATTATATGTTAAAGCATTTTTTTGTATGTCATCATCGCTATTATATTTTTTTGACTTTTCTCTCAGCATGCAACTGTTATTATCTATCCTCGCCAGTATGCTTCTCTTGCAACTCAAGTAATCTTCATTTAATTTTAAAAACAGATTTGACTGAAAACAATAGAGCCTAACATAAGAGACATCATTCAGGTGCCTCTAAGAAAATGTTTACCTAGAACTTCATCAGCCTTGAATATGACATGGTAGACAACAGTAACCACTATGCTAATTTTTATCTGATGCATATGGACATTGGTCAACTCTGCATATATGAGCAATGCAAACAGCTTGGTCAGTGATAACGTTATATTAGCCTCCACATTGTTTCAATCTTTTTTGAGTTAACTCAAAGGATAATATTATTCATGTCAGCTGCTGCTCTTGATTGAGGACACGGCTCTACCATGGTGTACTTACTAGTATCCAAAGATACCTCGTGGTTTTCAAATATTTCATGATTGTGCTGTTGTTGGTATCTTGCCTAGCTGACGTTCGCAATCTTGCTGGTCATTGTCATCATGACAATAACATGTGTTTTTCTTGCCCAGATGATGTCTCTACGCTATATGCATATGCTTGTACTTGCAGTCTATACTGGCCATGTAAATATGTAATTGTAAAACTAGCTTGATTTTTTTGCAGTTTTAAGTGATCAGTAATAAAGCTATATTTCTCTGTGCAGGTTGATCAATAGTTGAATTCATATATTTGGATGCATCGGGAATGGATAAAAAAATAAAGAATTTTAGGATTTCTAGATATTTAGATTTTCTTTTTAATTAGTATTGACTTGTACTCTTCCATACTATGTATATATACTATCACATGATGAATAAAGTACTACATTTATTTTCTTCCTAAAATCATTGTGCCTGTGATTATTGAAGATTATGGTTTACATTGTGCAATGTGTCCAGTCTAATAAAAAAAGATCACGTCAGCATTATTTGAAATATACAAGCATGAAATATTTTATATTTTTTGCTGAATGTGTTACAATAGATAAACCATGTGTTACAAATTATATGTTCCTTTGTTATACACTATGTGCTTTAACATAGTGTGGTAGTGTTACTAGAGCTAAAAATATGTGTTACATAAGAGAATCATTGTAACACTTAATAAATGTTCCATAAGGTACATAATTGTGTTACAGAGTAGTAACACTTTTCTGGATGTAAAAGAACACATGTCTAGTGTTCCAATAGATTAGACTGTAGTAACATTGAAAATGGTAGCACTAACAAGATGTGTTACTAGATGACCTAGTAACATTTTTATTGGTATATAGTAACACAAGTTGGTGTTACTACATCCATGTTCTGTAGTAGTGGTGCAGCATATTTGACGTGCTTTTTCAATGATCTTTTCCGCTGCAAATACAGATTGCAACCCGTAGTGTATGACATTTGCAACTGCCCCATGTGTAACCGATTGAGGATTGTCTTTTGCTGAAAATTTTGTGGGGGTTACTATCTGGAAACTGCTAACATAGGGCATGGGGGCTGTGCTTGGACGGTACGACACCCACAAGTGTAGTTTCCATGATTCAAAGCTGGAGACAAAGATGGTGGATGCCGTGCAACAGATGAACAGAGAGCAACACATGGAACTTCACTGAGATCTTTCATTGTTTGTGTTTTGATATTACATTTGCAAGCCGTAGTGTATGATATTTGCAATTGCAAGTCTAGTTTTATATCCCTCCAGTTGTTGCAAGTTCAACAATTGTTGTATCTTTTTTTTCTAGTGTAGTACTCTCTTGCTCTTCTTCTTTTTTGATCTATCGCGCGCATGTCTTCTCTTTTGGCGGCGTCGTATATGATATTTGGAATTGCAAGTTGTAGTGTATGATATTTGCAATTGCAAGTCTAGTTTTGTATCCCTCCAGTTGTTGCAAGTTTAACAATTGTTGTTTCCTTTTTTTTCTTCTAGTATAGTCCTCTCTTGCTCTTCTTCTTTTTGGATCTATCGCATGCATCTCTTCTCTTCTAGCGGCGTGGTTCTATGAATCTCTCGCTGGATTGCTGCCCTCCGCTTCTCCGCCGTCCAACTGCTTCCGCAGACTTTACCTCATGGAAAATTATCTACCAGGTTCGTGTATTCATGTTCCTTCCGTACTTTCGCTTCTTAGAAATCCGCAAGTAATTTAGCTGAATAATCTTGGTCTCTACTTTTGCGCCCAATTGTAGACACGTCTGTTGAATCATGTTGAGGAAAATTTGTTATGTGGGCTATTTACTAGGATAGTTCATACGGATTAGCTATAATTCATTTTTGCTGCTACTTTTTTTCTCTAGATTCATTTCCTAAACTTTTTTCTGAGTCATACAAACATCTGTTACTTTACCGCAGCAAATTTTAATGTGTTGTTTCGAATTTGTTTTGAATGACATCACTTCAAAATATTATTTTAGCACATCAAATTTTAATGTGTTGTTACTGTAGCACAGCAAATTTATTTTATTCTAGGTGTTGAGAATGAAATATATCACTGTTCTGTCCTATTATTTAGCTTGTATGTCGACACTTGGGTTATTTAATATATTATAAGTAATTGTAACTTCATCAACCAGTGACTTACTTCTTGCCTGTTAAAATGAATGTTGTTTTATAGCTGTTTCTGTAAAAAGGAAGACTGAAACGCATTTGAAAAGATAAGAAAAGAAGAAGCACAATGTTGTGAGTAGTGATTCTGTTGAATTGTTCATTACATATGAGATGGAAATTGCATATCTTCAATATGTTCGTGTGAATTATTTTGAGGCTTATCCGCATCATCTATCGTAAGTATTTATAAATTGCTCTTTCAGGTTTTTTTTCCCAAATTTTAATGTTTCTAACTTGGAAAAGGTTGTAGCACTGAAGATTATTTACTTTCATGTACAGACGCTCTTTTGTTTCAATTCTTGGATGCAAGTGCTCTTATGAATGTTTTTGTGAATGTCTACAACCTGATGGTGAAATTTATGATGAGTTGATGAATGTTTTTCTGCAATTCTTTAACTATGATCATCGGGACATCTGTGACACTCACCCTATTAAAAAATTTGCTTTCACTACAGATATTACGGTACCAACTTAATATCTTTTTTCAATACTGTAGTGCGAATCATATTTTATTCTCATTACAAATAACTTTTCCTCTAATCATTTGTTGTAGGAATTGCTTCTCTCATGTAATGCATGGAAAGTTAATCCAGAAACATTAGTACCTAAGTTGAAAAAATTGCATAAAGTTATGGATATCTCACATTCTAAATTGGTATGATATCTTGTGCCAGTTTTTCTCTATACTTTACTTTTCTTTTTTTTAAAATAACATTATGTTTTCGTTGTGTGTTATTTGTCTTTGTAGTTGTTTTTCCTAATTTGTTGGAATTGTCGTTGGCTCCTTATCTGTGTGAATCACGAAGTAAATCAAGTGCAAGTTCTTGATCCAGTTGTAAGGACATCAGAATATCACTTTGCAGCTTTTGAGAATTATCTCAAGAAGAATTTCGTAAGTCTCTTAATCTAATTGTAGGAGTTTGTTTTATGCAAATTCGTTATTATAGAATATGTAATTAATATTTTCATTTTTTTGTAGCTCAACAACTTGTAGAAATTATGCCAGTTAGCAGATATCTTTATGAAAGAATTGAAAAATTATTCTTTTGAGTTCAAGCAGTGCTCAAAGCATTCAAATGATATGCTTCGGAAGTATTATTCCATGCTTGATCTTATATATTGTTGTTTGTATTAATAAAAAAAATTCCTATCTAAATTATTATTTTTCTGGTAAACAAAAATTCAGGAGCAATGGTGGTATTTATGTGATGATTTTTATGTATAATTGGAATGGTCAGTTTGTTAAGAATGTTTGTCATGTAAGTTTTCGTATGACATATTCATTAAACAATTCTAGTGAAATTTCATATCAATTTCAGTGACTATATGTTTCCCCTTTTAATATATTTTTGTGTCCATATTTTTCAGGTAACTGTATTTCAATTCAGAAAGTTAACAGCATATAACATGATCCACTCATCACTGTCGGATGTTTGGACCCGGCAGTCCACACAGGGTAGCCTACGTGGTTGATTTGTTGAGGGACAGATCGAGGATCAGAAGCCGATGGTAACACAAGACGCAAGGATTGAACAGGTTCGGGCCGTCGAGATGACGTAATACCCTACGTCCTGTGTTGGGGATGATTGTATTGCTGTGTATGAAGTTCCTGAAGGATCTCCGTAGTTGGGTTCTGTCCTAGGTTGAAGTTGTGTTCTGGAGGGGGGTCTCAAGGCGCCTTATATAGTCCGGCTGCCTTGAGTTACAAGTCGGCTAGAGATCGTAACCTACCCGAAATACAAGGATTCGATCCTATAACGATTACAGATATCTTTCCCTATAATTCCAGCTAGTTTATCTTGATCTCCGAGCTTCTTGCAGAATACGTCGTCTCCTTCCTTGCCGCGCGCGCCGTCGCGCCCATCCGGTTCGCCCGACTGGTGGGCTTCCCGACTGGTGGGCCACCCAGTCCGACAAACCGGTCCAGTTGCACTCGGATTGGGCCGTCCCTTGCTGGTTGGGCCAATCTGCCTGCTGGGTACCCCTGGGGGTCTACCCCCGACAAGCCCCCGAGTAGTACGTGGTTGAGAGACAAGTCGGCGAGGTCGTGCTGTTTGATGAGCGTCGAGCCTGCTGCAGTTGGAAGCGAAACCGCGTGATACTGGAGAGAAAAGAGCCGTTTCCCAACGGATGCGCCGCGAGGTGCGTCCGTTGGCCGTAGCCCCCGAGCCTTGAAGCGATTCCGAAGGAATCGGTCCAAGGGTTAGTAGCCTTCTTCTGAGGTCGTCAGACAATCAACGGATGCGCCGCGAGGTGCGTCCGTTGGCCGTAGCCCCCGAGCCTTGAAGCGATTCCGTAGGAATCGGTCCAAGGGTTAGTCAAGGAACATCTGGCTAGATCATCCAACGTTAATTTCGGCGCCCAGCCCCCGAGCGTGAGGGCTGAGCACGCCGAGTAGTCGTCCCGGCGCCAGCCCCCGAGCGTGAGGGCTGAGCACGCCGAGTAGTCGTCCCGGCGCCAGCCCCCGAGCGTGAGGGCTGAGCACGCCGAGTGGTCGTCCCGGCGCCAGCCCCCGAGCGTGAGGGCTGAGGACGCCGAGTGGTCGTCCCGGCGCCAGCCCCCGAGCGTGAGGGCTGAGCACGCCGAGTGGTCGTCCCGGCGCCAGCCCCGAGCGTGAGGGCTGAGCACGCCGAGTGGTCGTCCCGGCGCCAGCCCCCGAGCGTGAGGGCTGAGCACGCCGAGTGGTCGTCCCGGCGCCAGCCCCCGAGCGTGAGGGCTGAGGCACGCCGAGTGGTCGTCCCGGCGCCAGCCCCGAGCGTGAGGGCCGGAGCACGCCGAGTGGTCGTCCCGGCGCCAGCCCCCGAGCGTGAGGGCTGAGCACGCCGAGTGGTCGTCCCGGCGCCAGCCCCCGAGCGTGAGGGCTGAGCTCACCGAGTAGTCGTCCCGGCGCCAGCCCCCGAGCGTGAGGGCTGAGCACGCCGAGTAGTCGTCCCGGCGCCAGCCCCCGAGCGTGAGGGCTGAGCACGCCGAGTGGTCGTCCCGGCGCCAGCCCCCGAGCGTGAGGGCTGAGCACGCCGAGTGGTCGTCCCGGCGCCAGCCCCCGAGCGTGAGGGCTGAGGCACGCCGAGTGGTCGTCCCGGCGCCAGCCCCCGAGCGTGAGGGCTGAGCACGCCGAGTAGTCTCCCATACCCTGCAACAAAGTAGAAATTCGAGAGGAAAAGGCATTCGGCGATATAAATATTAATGAACTCCGTTTCCAGCTTTTAAGTCTTTTAATTTCCCCGGGGAGTTAGCCTGTTACGTTTATGCACCTGATCCCCGATAGCCGTAGTCCATAGCGCAGGGAGCTGGGCGCGTGCACGCGTAGGAGCGTAGGCGTACGAAAGAGTCGAGGTTTCACGGATTAAGGCGTGTGCTCCCGAGTACTTTAGCGACTTGTTTTAAAGCTCGCGGAATTGACGAAGTTATTCAAATGATACTTATCTCGGCGAAAGGTTCGAGTCCCGGAGGATTCCTTCTTTGTCAGATATGCCAAAGAGGAGGCAGGCGGAGAAGTGTTGCTTTTGATATACGGCGTCAGGAACAGTGTCCCGTGATCGCACAGGACGCTCCCGTGGTCGAGTGGAGAAGGCGATAAGGGTGACCTGTGCATCTTTGGTTGGAGGGAAGACGCGTGGCGCGGAGTCCTCGCTCGTCATCATGGAGGAAATCTCTCGTCCTCCGGTGACCAGGGGCTATAAATACCCGTCGGGGAGCCTGAGCTGCTACCCAAGAGTGAATAGATATAGGACCCTTGCAGTCAACATGCCGGAGGCTTATTGTTGGGTTCATCCACCGGGGAGAGTTTGTGGAGTCATCATGGTATGGTGCTAGAAGAGTGCTTGCGAAGAACCTGAGGCGTTGATCAGCGTCTGAGTGTTGTCCCGTTCACCCCCGCATTCCCATGTGATGAGGGCCATGTGGGGTGAAATGCTTTGTAGAGCAAGGGATAGCCGAAGGCATTCGCTATCAACCCTCCACCGGTGCTGTCCCGTAAACGGCTGCAGTGGTGCTACAAGAGAGCTTGCGAGGAGCTCACGTGAACCGAGCTTGCTCCGGATGTAGCACTAGGCGCAGGGACGAGTGCCCCAGGCCGTCATCTTGGCGGTTGATGTGTTTGATGTTTATAACCGGCGCAAGTCCGGCTCCGTTGTAACTGTATTTCCTGCAAAAGGATTGCACTGTCTGTCGCAATTTATTCGCAGCGTCAGTTCCCGAGCGTTTCGGGGCTGATCGAGCCCGAATGGCACGCTGCCTTTGATATGGCGCCAGCCCCCGAGTCCGAGTGCTGGTCGAACCTTAGCGGTACGCCTTCAGTTCTGCAGTGTTGGCCTCCGAGTGGTTCGGAGCCAATCGAGCCCGAAGAGGCACACTGACTTAATCGTGGCGCCAGCCCTCGAGCGTGGGAGCTGTTCGAGCCTTAGCGGCACGCCACTCGGTTTGCAGTGTTGGCTCCCGAGTGGTTCGGGGCCAATCGAGCCCATGAGGCACACTGGCTTGATCGTGGCGCCAGCCCCCGAGCGTGGGAGCTGTTCGAGCCTTAGCGGCACGCCACTGGGTTTGCAGTGTTGGCTCCCGAGTGGTTCGGGGCCAATCGAGCCCGAGAGGCACACTGGCTTGATCGTGGCGCCAGCCCCCGAGCGTGGGAGCTGTTCGAGCCTTAGCGGCACGCCGACTTCTTTGTTTTGCTCGAGTGCTCTGGAGCCATTTTTTTTTTACCGTTGACGCCCGGCGTGTAACGGAAGGCGAAGCGCCCAACGGCTCTTTTTACCGTTTCGCCCGCCCCCGCTAATCGCGTTATCTCGCGGTAATTTCGGGCATCAAGGCACGCTATAAAAGGTGAGGGTTAGACCCGGAGGGAAATCCTCCCATTCCCAGATCCGTCTTCCCCGTTCTTCGCTTTTCACCCCGCCGCCACCAAAGCTCCCATTGCTCGCCAGTCCGTTGTGCGATCTCAGCCACCACGGGGAGCGCAATCTCGCTGATGCGATCAAAGACCCCTGCCGTTAGATCCATGGCGGGGAGGAAGAAGCTCACTGGCGTCCCCAAATCTGACAAGATCCCTTCCCCTGTCCTCGCGTGGGTGCGGGGGAAGGTAACCACAGAAATGCTGGAGGAGATGGTGGAGCGGAGCATCCTGCCGTCTCAGGCCGTGGCGGAGTGGCGGCCGAGCGCAGGAGAAGTGTTCCCGTCGGAGAACTCCGGCGAGCTGGTCCTGTTCAAGCCTTTCTTCGAGGCGGGACTCGGCTTGCCCACGGGGGCGTTCTTCCGAGGGCTGCTGCACTACTACGGGATCGAGGCCATCAACCTCAACCCCAACTCCATTATGGCGATCTCGGTCTTCATCCACCTCTGCGAGGCGTACCTGGGGATCTCTCCCCATTTCAACTTGTGGAGGTACCTGTACTGGCTGAAGCCTCAGCCAAGCGAGGAGAAGATGGTGGTGGTTGGAGGCGCTGGGTTCATGCTGCGTCAAGGGCGGAAGGACGAGTACTTCGACATCGCCCTCAACACCTCCAACAAAGGATGGAAAGCCGAGTGGTTCTACGTCGGGAACCACGAGCCGGCGATCCCCTGCCATACCGGAGAGCGGCCGAAGGTCAAGGATTGCTGGAATGAGCTTCCTGACGCCTCCGAGATGGACGAGGTTGACGAGCTCCTTGTGCTGATCAAGGAGCTGAAAGATCAAGGTTTGACGGCGATTGGTATCGCCTGCAACTTCAGCAGGCGGCTGATCCAGCCGATCCAGGAGCGGAAGCACCCGAGCTACGGTACGTCGTTCCCCGGCCGTCATGGAGGAAGAGGAGAAGGACGAGGCGGTGCCCGATGCCTTGTTCCAGGAGCAGGAGCACGCCCGGGCCATGGGCGTCTCGGTGGAGGAGAGGCGGCGCATGGTGGCGGAGACGCTTGTGCAGGCCACGGCGGATGCAAGGCCAGTCTCCGATTTGGGGACCAGGCCAATCCTCGTGGCGGCTTCGGCGCAGCGGCGTCCCAAGCTCCCCGTCTTTCGGCCCCGAGTCGCGGTGGTGAAGAGTACTCGGTGAGTTATCGGTCTTCGCGTTTCTTCTTGTTATCATTTATCTCCGAGTTCTTGTATTAACTTCTGAGTGCTTTTTTCAGCAATGCCTCCGATCTGGACGGTGAGGCGGCGAGTGGGAGGGCTCCTGCAACTGATGCCCTGCGAGGCCCGAGTGCTCCCCCGGCCGCACCTGCAGGCCAGTCATCCTCGGGTGCTACGCCCGAGGTGACGAACTCGGCCGATGGACCGGGAGTGGCGCAGACGGCGGAGGTCCCAGTCGGGCCTGACCTGGAGGTGGTAGTGGAGGTGCCGGCGGCCGACGATGATACGACGATTATCCCAAGTGTCACTGGGGATCCTGTCGTGGACACGGTGATCCAGTCTTCGCCCGTAGGCGCGGGCAACGTTACTCGGGGAGAAGCCCCGGAGGAGGATCTGCCGAAGCAGTCGGACACCTCGGGGACCATCACTGTCCCCGAGGGTGGACGCCATGGCGGAGAAGGAGGGCTCGGTGATCGCCAAGCTTCAGATTGCTGTCGACCACGCCCAGCGCCTTGCAGCGGTTAGATTCCTCCCTGTCTTGATGACCTTTTCTTTTTCTTTATTGGTTTTCTGAGTTCTTCGCCTTTTCGGACGGTTGTAGAAGTTGGCTACGCTTCGGCAGTCGCGCCTTGAGCAGGCTCAGGACACGGAGTCGGCGCTCCGTCGTGCGGCGAAGGCGGAAGCAGAGCTCAAACGGGTCAAGCGTCAACACGACGCTGCCAAGAAGAGCTTGAACGACGCCGTCGTGGAGCATCGGCATATTCTTCATCGTAAGGCCCTGTCCTTGTAATCCCCGAGTAGTTGCTGAACTGTAGGACTTTACCGTGTTGTTTTCGTCCTGACCGAGTGCTTCTTTGCCTTTCCAGAGAAGGAGATGGAGAGGGAGCGTCACGTCACCGAGCTGAAGGAGCTGCGATTTGCGAACGCAACTCTGCAGCAGTCGGAGGAGGTGATGGCGGGCAAGTTGAAGCAGAGCAGGACTTCCGGAAAGGTGCGGACATGACGATGCTCCAAGCCATGTATACAATTCAGAATAACTCTCAAATCATAACAGGCTTGGAGCAAGATCTGTCATCGGCGCATCTGGCGCTGACGGAGGTCAACGAGGCGGTGAGGGAGCTGCTAGACTCCGTGGCTCCGGAGGAGGGTGAGCCGACTGCCTTAGTCCCGCGTCTTCAAGCCGCGCCAGTCCGCATCGCCGAGTTGATCAAGGAATCGGCCGTTGTGTGCGCGGNGCATTGGTTTGTCTTTGTTGTTGATTTACGGAACAAGCTGTTTGTGTTCTTGGATTCTTTTTTTACCAAACATGATAACTTTGCAGTCTGTTGCAGGAAACCTATGGTAAATATATTATAATTTAAGCTTCTCTTACTCTTTCCAGAATTCATTTGCCTTCTGTTTCTTAATTTTATGTCTTGCTTACATTGTCCCAGATTCAAAATTTCTGTTGTGCTTGGAAATTATTTGTAGGTATTGAAGTTGATTTTGACAGCTTCTAGATATGTTACCCTCATGTTCCACAACATAGTGAGGTGTAAGTTACCTTTTACCTTTCCAAACCACAATACTTGCAAAATTGCTGCCGAGCTTGCCTTTACATGAGCTAGATCAAGTTCGAGTTGCAGATTTGCTAGTCATGTGTTCAATGAGATGTTTCTACTTGCAAACAAGTATTTACCCTTATTGCAACTGAGTTGCTATTAGTCTTGCAAATGCCTTTTTATCATCTACAATGCAGACGTGTTCCTATCTTCTTTTTCTGTCTGCAGACATCTATTCGGCTTGATTGCAATTGAGCTTTCATCAGTATTGCAAATATGTCTTTGTCCTATTTGCAAATGCTTGCTTTATTTTTTCTTTTCCTTGCAAACGTTGATTCTGGCATTTATGCTATCAAATTTATGGAGCTTTGGAAGTATGGTAGAAAACTTGTTGATGCTTTCTCAGCAAAAGATATCCCCAATATTCGTATTCAAATTTTGGATGGTCTACTATTTAGTCAACACAACAAAGCCAATATTGATGTTGTCGAAGACTATTTTGGACCTGTATGTTTTTCTAATTTCATGTATTTTTAATTTATTGTGTTTATTTCCTATTGTGGCATAACAAACCTTATGTTAATGTTTTTGTTGATTTTTTATTTATTTGCAGGGTGATTTTCGACGCATTTCACAAATAATAAAGTAGTTTGGATGAGTACATCACGTTTGTAGTTGGAATACTTGAATGTAGTTCCTTACATTACTACTTGAAATAGATATTTATCTATGATGTATAAAGTTTGTATCATTTTGTTAATATATTCAGATTTTAAGTTCTACATATTCAGCCGGAGACTCAAACTTTTGTTGTAAAGTTTTATATTAATGTGAGAAGTTTTAGTGCATTCTGTGGTTGTATTTTAAACGAATTTTTGAATTTGTGAAACTTTTGTTGCGGTAGCAAGTTGCAAGTACGTTTGAAACTTTTTTTTGGAAGTATGTTTCAAACTTTATCAGATAAATTTAAAATAATCTACACTTCATCTTGGAATACTTTGAATAACATTTATGAAGTTCTTATAAGATGTTCTGCACCGTGTGTAGATTTCGCTTCACAAAGTGTGTAGCCAGTATCTGTCTCATAAATTTGTTGCAAATGTGATACAAAGCATGTTGCAGTTGAATGTTTATTCTGTTGCAAATGTATTTTTTAAATATTAAATTGTACAAAATATTCACTTGCACATATTTGAACTGGCAAATGGTGTTACTCTTTATTTGATTTGCAATTTTCAAATATATTTGCTGCGCTGCTATTTTTTAAAAAAATGTGTAGTTACTGTCTCTCTGCTAACCATGTTGCAAATGTGATACAAACCATGTTGCAATTGAATGTTTCTTCAGTTGCAAATATGCACTTTCAAATTGTACACAAACTTCACTTGCAAATATAAAACAGTGGGGTCCACATTCTTTCCCTTTTCCCACGCAAACTGCTTTCCCCTTTCTCTTTGGCTTGTTTTATCTGTTTGAGTCATATCCGTGCGCAGCGGAGCGAAGCGCAGTGCAGCGCAGCAATTGCATGAGGATTTGCCTTCTACTCTCTTCGAATCTTCAATTCGCCCGTTGCAATTGGTAAGATATGTCGATCCATTACTATTTCATTCTCTGCTTTCATGATTCCTGCATCCTAGCATCCATATTTTGCTTTCTATTCGCCTCGTGTGAGTATTTTAACAGAAATGCGATTATTCGTTCATTAGGACGAAGACTTTAGTTGCGCACGGATCAATCATATGTTCATCCATTAGGACGAAGACTGTTTCGTGCGATACAGTCTCAATTTGTGTTAAAACTCTTCTGAACTAAGCTATATTTCTGGTCTCTTGTTAAACCATTACTTAGTGTTTGTTTGTTTAGTTGAACCATTTGGCTCATGTTCGCAATATGAAAAATGTTACTTAAACTGATGGATCTTGTTGTTGAACAAATTTCAGTTGTTCCATGTAACTAAACATAATTTTTTTGTCCTATGGCAAGTATGTCTGCTGGTAAGAAAAGATCGCATGATGACAGTCTTAATGCTGGCCCATCCTTCAGAAAAGATCAGACAAAGACGCAGGTATGTGTTTAGCTATTGTAATATCAGAGTTCAGTGTATTCCTTTTCTAGTTGCTTTGCTATATTTGTTGATGTTGAATGATCATTATTTCCATCGATTGCTGCTTGTGTTGGTAACAACTGATTTGCAGTTACAATTGCAACTACATGTTATAGGTCATTTACTTGAACTTCGTTCCTTCTTTTGTGGTATTTGTAATGTTGTGTCATTTGTTTTTTCTTTGTTATATTTTGTTCTATTTGTAATGTTGTTAGTTTTGTTGTTTGCATGTATTTATTTTTTATCTATTGTCTTCATATTTATGTTTATTACTATGTTGTTGTTGATGTTTTATAATATTGTTTCTATTTGTTAATGTTGGTTTTTTTATTTTGTGATTTAGTTATCTTCATATCCAACTTCTCTTTTCATTTTTTTGTGTGAGTGGTTGCAATCAAAATTTACAAACTGTCTTTTTTCTTGTGCAGTCTTATAGTTCTCGTCAGTCGAACAAGGTGTTGATTGATGTGATAAAGAGGCTTAGTGATGTTTAGGAGAAGGACATATCAGATATTGGCTTTGGTCCACTTCTTGATCTCAATTGCTCTTACACACCTAAAATATTTGCATGTTGGCTTGTCAGTAGATTTGACACTGCAACAAGATCACTTAGGCTTCCAGATGGTTCCTCATGTGAACTGAATGCATTAACCATTAATGAAATTCTGGGTATTCCTTTAGGCCCAAATTCTATTCCTCTGAGATTTAGTCAAGTTGCGTCTGCTGCTATCAAGCAATAGTTTTCTTGCAATGGAAATTCTCCTTCTATTGAAGAGCTAAATCAATTCATTACTGCTGATCTAACTGGTCCTCCTTTGATCCGTGCTTTTCTATTACTGGCATTATGTATCTTCCTCTGCCCTACCACATATCGGTTTGCAAGTCCATGTTTCTTTCCTATGCTACTTGATGTTGAGAAAATAAACTCATTTGATTGGTGTACATTGGTTTTGAATTGGCTTCTTGGCTACATTGCTCGATATCAATGAAAAGTTTCTGAAGGAAAGTCCCCAGCGTTGGGTGGATGTGTTTTCACGCTTGTGGTATGTCTTCTTAGTCTTCCTTTCTTTTTTTTAATCGCCATCGAATCCTGTTTATTTTGTTTAGTTCATATGAAATCTGAATTGCATCATATGAATGTTTATCTTTTCACAGGTTTTCTATCTTGAGTTCCTTAGTGTTTCTCCTGTCCAAATTTCTAATCCTACTCCGGTGCTCCGATTCTAGTCGACACAAAATATTTCTACACTTATACGCCTTGACACAGTGGAAGGTTGTCCAAATAAGTTTGGTAGACTACCAGTAAGTTCAAATATACCTTGTATGAATTTTTTCTCTATAATACACTTCTTCCTGAAAACAATTTTTTTTTGTTCCCATTATGTAATTTGATAGGTGAACCACACAAATGCTATATCTTTCAGTGCGAAGCAATCAGAATGTTCTTCCTGCAGATGTAGAAGCATTTATTGATTCTGGTATTCCATCAGATTATCTACGTGAAACAGTAAGGCGTTTACTGAACTATTCCTTGTATCTCCTTCTGCTATAGCTAGTTGTTAATATATTTTGTTGTTTGTCCTTTTTTTCATTTATGTTACAGACAAGAAGAAATCTTTTGGATGTGTCAAACATGCTGAAATCAAATATACAGGAAATAATTGTTTCATCAATGAGCCCTGCTATATCATCATACACATCTGATGTGTTACGTCTGTTCTGCATGATAAGTTCCCATCCTTTAACCATTCCAGTGCATCAAAACTGAATCCAGTGGCTCTGGAATGGATTCTTTGCAATCTGACGAAAATGAAGTTGAGTGTGGTAACTTTTCTGAATCAGATGATGATTACCTTGTACCATTTATTCCTCCTATTCAGCCATCGGACAGAACTCAATTTAAATGGAAACGAAATGCTGCTGACCAGCTGATTTCCAACCCAAAGAGGTACAGGTCTCCTTGTTTCGAGAGTGCTCCTCCATCTGTTGATGCGATGAATGAAGTTACACCAGAAGAACAAAGGAGTGCTCCTCCATCTGATGCTGTGATTAACGAAGTTACAACAGAAGTACAAAGGAGTCCTTCTCCATCAGATGCTGTCAAGAACGAAGTTACACCAGAAGTAGAAAGCAATGCTATCCATGAGTTTTTCCAGAATTTCATGCTATTGCCTGATGATATGATTGAGCATGATGTTGTTGTCACTCCAAGTTTTTAGGATATTATAAATGAATTGGAGACCTTTCCTGAGGAATTTCCTAGTTACGATATTTCAGCATTGTATTCTGATTTCTTTGAGTATGCAATTTCAATGGAAGATGGTCCAGTTTACCCATCTTCAACAGAAGACTCTGGTAAAGTCTATTTCCCACTTACTTTCGAGTTATAATGCATCTGCTCTTTATTTCCCTGTTTCTGCCAACAATCTTACACTTTGTTCAAATTGCTTGCAATTGTAGATTCTGGATCATTGAATATAGATTTGAAAGATCTTTGTGCACAAGGTGATATATTTTTTGCTGGCAATTACAATACTTGTGTTAATGACCGCATTGATCCATCATGGGTTGAGCTTGTTGATGCACTGCTAAGTGAAAAGCTTAATCGATGTGATCTGATTGGTAATGAATCCTATGGTCATGGAGATCCGTCAATTGTTGAACAATCAAAACCCAGTGCCTCACGTGGTCTTAAACCTATGTCTCTTAATGAACGGTTGATGCAGTCCATGGGCAAGCATGGCCTTGCTACACCACCACAATCGTCCGACAAGAATAGTATTGATCCCTCAGATTCTTTTGACTTGATTTCTGGTGCTTGTGAATCTCCTGAAACAGCTGCTGCATTGAATCTTTCTACTAAATCTTCAGTTCCTGCAAGTCACAGTGTAAAGGATCAGTCTTCAAGCTCAGTTTGTCTTGTTGATGGTAGCAATCAATGATAGCAATGAAACATATGACGAAGATGTGTCGAAATTTGCTTACAAATCAGATATGGAATATCAGAAAAGATGTGTTGATGGCGTTTCTACTGATTTCCGCAAATGTTCAGATATGATAGATGAGGAATGAAAGTTGATGAATGCACATAAATCATCTGAGCAATGTGTAAATCATTCTGCATTTTCTGATGTTCCACCCGTTCCAGTTGTCTTTGCAAATGAGTTGGAAATAAATTTGTACGACAAGATAACTTCTGTCATCAATAGTAATGAACCAAAGTACTTTTTTTTGTTTTTCTGCTGTAAATTTCATAAAGTTTTAGAACAAATGTTATAGTTAATTTTTTTTAAAAAAATTAACTGCTTATCTTTCCTAACAGGCCTAGGATTTTTCAAATTGGCAATAATTGGGTTGACAAGAGGACCTTAGCTCTTTCCATGAGAGCTGGCTGCTGGTTGAATGTTCACGTTATGGATACTTTTTCTGTAATGTTCAACCATGCTCAACGTGAGCTGGTTGAAAATAATGAATTTGGAGATAAGGCACTGGTGAAGTTGCATCTCACAAGCACTACAATTGTATGTTTGTACTGCCGTTTCTTTTCAAGTTTGATGCAGTTCTTTATTTGTGTTTGTCCTTATATAATTTGTTCTTCCAGGATGTTCTAATGGATGACCACTTGATACACAGTGACGTAAGAGACACGCTTTCCAAGTTTAAACTTGGTATTCGGATTGATAAAGTGGATCATGTAAAATCTTTAATCCTTTTCTATTTTCTTATATATGCTATGGATATTTTCTTCTTCTCAACTTATTTTTACTTGTTCTATCATAACTTGATTACTTCAAAATTCAGGTCTATATGCCATGCCAGATTGATAGGCAGTGGATCTTACTAGTTGCAAATTTGAAGAAAAGAAGATTTGACATTCTGAATCCTGAGCTTGGTGTTGCCTAGTCTTGCAGCATAATACACGCTGTCATACACAATTTCAAATGTTTGTTTCTTCTGTCTACGAACATTGGGTTTCATACAACATAAGAGAATTCAAAGTTAACTATGTCCATGTACCGAAGCAAACCTTTGGGTTTTTTCAGTTAATAAGATCTTTTGCTTTGTTGAAATTATGTATTATAATATGCAGCTTGCATTACAAACTTTGTATATGTGTGGTTCTTTGCTGGTATGACTCAGGCATATTTGTGCTCACATATTTTGATGGATCTTCGGTTGCAGCTTTCTCGAATGTAAGAAGTTTACATTTCTTCTTGTTTTAATTTCTTTCATTTGCTTGTACCTTTCTATGCAAGTTGATCTATTATTCCTGTTCCTTTTCTCTCAGGTTGATCTATTACCGCTTCGTCAAAAGCTGTTGTTTCAGCTTCTGAACTATGAACACAATATCCATCAAAAAACAGTCAAGAGAATTTTGTTTTGCTTGTAGACAAGTTGCTGCCGAGCTTGCCTTTAATTTGCATCAGCTGGATAAAGTACGACTTGCAGTTTTGCTAATCATGAGATCAATGAGATGTTTCTACTTGCAAACTGAAAGTTATCATGTGTGTAATTTTATTTTGCAGCATTTGTCACATTTTGTTAAACCTGCAATCAACTATTTACTCTTGTTGCAACTGACTTGCTATTAATCTTGCAAATGCCTTTGTATCAGCTACAATGCAAACGTTTTGCCATCTTCTTTTCTGCTTGCAAACATCTATTCAGCTTGATTGCAATTGAGCTATTATCTGCATTGCAAACATGTAGTTGTACTGTTTGCAAATGGATTTGTTCTTCCAAAAACTTGTTATCTATTCACCTTGATTGCAATTGAGCTGTTATTACTATTGCAAACATGTCGTTCTGCTGTTTGCAATTGAGTATTTTGTTCCAAAAACATTTAATGGTTGTTTTGTCAGTTTATATTTGTGAGCTGTAAGTTTGTACCCGTTGTTTTAGACATTGTGTCAGTTTAGTTTTGTGAGTTGTAAGTCCCCACACGTGTTTACCCCCTTATCACCCATAGCCCGGCGAAAAATAATAAAAATTCCAAGAAAAAGTCTCAAAAAAAGCCTATTTAGTCAAAAAAGTCTCAAAAAAATCTAGTACGAAAAAAGCCCACGAAAAAAAAGTTTGGAAAATTCCAGTACGAAAGAAGCCCACAAAGAAAAAGTCTATAAAGAAAAAGTCTATAAAGAAAAAGTCCAGGAGCAGGCGCGCGCGCGGGGCGTTGGCGCGCGCGCGCGGGGGAGCGCTGGTTTTTTTCTTCTTCTTCGGTAGTATGCCCAGGCCACTGATCGGTTGGCTATTGGGCACAGGACAAAGTTGCACGCGTTGCTCATCCCACGTGAGTCAAATGTGCTTCACATTTTGTTATGTTTAGTGTATCTGCTTCAAGCATATTTCTAAACATAATTTGGCAATTTAATCTATAAATTGCATTTTAACATGTGGAATTCTCTTAACTAAGTATTGCTTAATTAATAGAGAATTCTGATGCAAAATAATATATACATATCTTGGAAAGAATTTGGGATAGAGCACAAGATGATGGAGGCTTAGACATTGGCTGCAATATTTTCACTATGAAAATATTAGACTAGAGACCATGTCTATTGCAGCATACATTTGCCCTCACTAAAAGGTCTACATCTTATGATGATTACCTACACGTGTTCTCCTAAGTAAATATTTTGGAGATTTGATTTTGGTCTACACCTTAATGGTGATTACCAATTCTATTTTTGAAATTTGGTCAAAGCACAGGGTAGTGGAGACCTAGGCGTTGGCTGCGGTATATTCATTTTTGAATATATTAGCCCTGAGATCAAGCTTTTAGGCAGCAAGATTCTTGCCCACTACTGGGAGATCTACTCCATTGTTTTATTACATGGAGATTATCTACGTTGTGTCCACCAAATTTTAAATAAAAATTACTCAGTTATGAGGTACAGCTTTTTGTGATACCTCCAATTCTCCAACATAAGAAGATATGATATTTCATATTTTGTATAAATGTTACAACATCACCATTGTGGTTCTTAATTTACCTAGTGTAAAGGAACCAGTGGTTATGCCATGTTAGAGATAATTATTTTCATAGAGTTCGATGAACTCACCTTGATGGGCCTAATTATCTTACATGTGCATTAAACATCAAGATCACTTTTGCATGTCATGGACTCCTAAAAGGTGATTAGTGAACCCCAAAATGGGGATCCACCTCTTCATTAAGAAGTGTGATGCTCTCTTTCTATTTGGGTTCCACATCCATGAGTATCTATTGGAGAGAATCCATGTATTTTGCGGCTTGCTTTCCAAGCATGCAATGAATATCAAAGGAACTCATATGGCCTAATGCTATATGAGTGGAACCATGTATGTCTCCAGAATTTTTAAACTGTTGTAGACTACAACCTTATTGATATTCATAATATTTGCTCGAAGTTGACATTTTGCAAATTGCCAGCATTATTCTCCATTGGTCCAAACACATGATGAATAGTATGATGAACTTCTTTTGAAGAATCATCGTCAATGCCTAATTGTGTGGCACCTCGCTTGAAGTTCATAGTGTTTAGAATAATGTTGAGAATAATAAGAGGATTAATTGATATATGTTCCTCTAAATTTAATGACCCTGGCTGGTACATTCAAATAAAATTAAAAGCAAATGTCAAATGCTCATAAGAAAGAGAAGGGCAATGCTAAATTCAAGAATAACAACTTACTTGTAATAAATGTGGTTTCAACATACATTTTTTACATGTTGTCATATGCCCAAGCACCTAGTCATGTACCAAAAGTCTCTAAAGGGATGCAAAGTCCTCTTTAGAGCTACGATATGAAGCACTCTTCAATCTTACATCCTAAGCAATACCAGCGGTTGGTTGTTTACTAGTGGCTCCTATTGAACCACATAACAACCTTCTCTTTCTAAGATGACCCAGTTGTGTTGGATGATATGCTCACTAAGTACTGTTCAATTGATCCACTTGAAGATTCAACATAATCTCAGTGTTTGAAGCAGTAATTGATGTTCCATTTGATGATATGTAATGTGTGCAACATCCTATGATTGGAGTTGTACAAATCTTGTTGATGACTTTGAGTTCTACAAACTTGGTATGAACCTCATGAGTTTAAGTCATACAAGGCCATATGCGTTGGAATATCATACCTCTGTATTGAATATTCAATGCTGTACTTCTGTATAGTAGATAAGAATTTGTTACATTCTTGTTCTATATAGTATGTATGGGAATTATTCCAATTGAAAAAAAATATGCCTCGTGGGAGTTGCACCACAATCTCTATAATTAGGGAAACAAAATATTCTCAATTCCTTTGAAAATAGAAGGAAATGTTTTGACAATCGCTCCATGCAATGTGCATGTGATGATAGTTTGGTCTGGTCGCGCCACTATCATGCTCCCTATGGGTACTAGAGTTATTAAGGATATTTGATTATGTCCTAATTTGACTCGTATCTTATCAAATTGTAGAGATATCCGTACGAGTTTGTATCATATGTGGTAATACAAGATGACAGCAACAGATATGGCATATGAGCTTATGAATAAAAACTTCTCTTGGATTGTATTATACATCTTCCCATACAACATGTTGCATTTGATATAATTTTTCATACTTTTGATGCATACCATGCTTAGTATGATCGACATATCCCAATAGTGGATGAAATGAAAAATTATAGGCAATCCTATTGGTCATGGTTTTCCCATATTCTAGATACTGTACAAGTATCATTGGGAACTAGATTTTAAGTCCCTCTTATCTTAAATTTTGGTCCGAATGTCTTATGCTCCTTGAACTCTTTCAAGAGATTAAGTGTGGTCCAATATAAATATCATATGGACATTTGAGGCATTTCATGGTTCAATGGTGCATCTATATGATGACCTCCAGTGTGTCGTACTGACTACACGAAACCATGAATTAATAATGGCTCCATTTGAGCACATTAGCTACACACTGCTGAATTTATCTCATGTGCCTATAATGACGATTGTATGGAATATGAATTCAAGATTATATCCTCACTGGATATGACAAACCTTTGAATTAGATAATCAGTATCATCACATGACCTAACAAGTGGTATCAGAGCCGATTGTCGAAAACCTGAAACATCTCCAGAGTCACATGGTGATGAGGAGCTCTTGAACGTCTCCGGAGGGTCACACAGGGTGTGTGTGACTGGAGAGTTGGGCTCGAGGGCCTAAGATAACATCTTCCGAAAGATCACATGTGGTGTGTGATGGAAGAGTTGGGTCCGATGTGTAACGGGGGATGATTGTTAGGTTTAGTCCCACATCGAAAGTTGATAGCGGGGGAGCACAACATATAAGGAGGAGCAGTCCTCACTCATCAGGCTAGTCTTTTTGGTTGAGTTAGGCCCGAGGACTTGTTGTTGTCGGCTCCGGTGGACTTGGGCTTGATGGGCGCCGGCTCGTGGGGATAGCGGGCTTGGCCGGATTCCGCTACAGTGAATTGCAATTTTCCAACTCTATGTTGGAGTCAGGTAGTTTTACACGCTTCTGACTTATGATTAACTACATTTATCAATTTCCCTATGCTTTCAGTACATAGTAATCTATGAAGTATTTCCTATTTGTGTATATTTGGCATGTTTTCTTTTAAAACATCCCAATCTCACCACCACAGCGTACATGTATGGGTACACAGGAAACTGGAGATCTATGTGAGATTTCACTTTCCGTCGATCATTAAGTATTTAGAACCTCTTTGTGAGGATCTATTTATGCCCTGTACGCTGGTTGTATTTAATCATGAGCATTTCCAGGCATTAGGGGGAGATTTTAAGTACCAGAAATAATGCCAGGAAAGAAATTGGAATGCATTAAGCATTTCAAGCTCAAGATTCCGTATCTGAACCCTTTTGGTTCAATGATTTGCAACGAATTGCAAATCCACTACCATATGCATTTACTATTTGGTGTCATAAATCTTATTGATCCTATATGGAATGTGCCAGAAAGAGTGGTGGTACCATGTAAATCCACTCAACTCCCTATTACAACCAGTGTTGTAAATAAGAGCGGGAGAAGTATGGCCATTAATTAGGATTATGCTGCTTGCAAGCGCTGAAGGGTAAAACCTTCTAAGATAGTAAATGCAGGCCAACATTTTTGTTGGTAGACACCTTTAGGATTGTGATTATCCTATGGATGGAAGCATCCACAACCTAGCCTGGCGGTGCACATTGCTGAGGCTGGGATATTGGAAACCCTGATTCTCGTTTTGGGAAGTCACGATGAGTCATAGGGTACATGTGATATTTGAACATCATATCATCTAGAGAATTTATGATTAATGGCTACACGTGTCGACACATTCTTCTCTGAGTAATTGCATATAACATTCCAAGTGATCCATAAGACCATGGCCATGGCTGAGTGCTCTCAAGCACTTGAATTGGAACTTGTAGAGTGATGCAATACAAGCAGAGATAGCTTTGCTCACCAGAAGGAGGTATTTTGGACAACAATTTCAATACCTCATGGTATCTTTACTGTGGGATACATGTGTGTTTTCATCTAGAAATGGATTGACAACCACTAGGTGGTGATATAGAGCATGGCTCGTAGCAAGGAGGGTTTTTACGCAAAGCCCATGCATTGATTTCAATGCAACTGATTCTCTAGTACTGGATGTCATTAGTTTCCGATATTATACTTATTGGTAGTAAAAGTCATCTATCTATGCAGTTGATAGATGTGGTGACATCATGCACTTATGTAGTCACTGGATTCTGGTGTATTTGTTGAGTTCTAAAGGAATCCAAATACCAATCCCTAAACACAAAATTGCAACAAATATTGTGTAATGCTTAGAAAGTCACTCTATGACTTAAAGCAACTTGGTCGAATATGGTACAATCGACCTAATGAATTCCTTCTTTAGAAGGGATACATGAAGAATTGTATGTTTTATTGCATCTGCCTATTGCACGTTTCTAAACATACATTATTTATCGATGGAGTCTGAGATGGATACAAACTGAACCGAATCTCCTTTGGAGATTTTCAATTCAAAATATCTTCTCTCAAGAATTTTGGATAAGAAGTTGTCTATATCCTGAACATATTGAAGAAGTTTGATATGTGAGAATCGTATCTTTATCTCTTATGGTTGTATTATTCCGACCATAGAGAGATTTAGAAGAGATATTAAACAAAAGGTCTATTATCTTGGTGCTACTGAGTGCTAATATATCTTGCAAGAGCATCCGGCCAGATATTGTTTTTGCAATGATTTGCAAGCTAATGGCACATGTGATCTTAGTGTGTTCTTTTAATAGAACCCACGATCTAGTTATGATTGGATATACTGATTTTGGCTATCTATATGAGATCCCCAGAGTGCCAGAACAATGACATACTTCATTTACTTTAAGTTGGACCTGCCATTTCATGGAAGTCTTTAAATAGACATTAGTGGTCACTTACACCAGCTATTCTGTAGCAACATATGTGGGTTTATAGAATAATGAACCATATGCATAGGCTATATGGTGATTGTGGTTCTATTAATCACTAATCGTTATCTATAAAGATAATGTCACTTTGTGTTGTTCAGATGGGTACAAGTTATGCAAGGCACAATATTACTGTGCATTTTGCAAACTAAGTATTGTGATAATCCTACTGATTATTTACAGTCTCTACCTTACTCCACATTTTTTAAATGTGTTTATGAGATTGGTATGAGATGACTTAGAAATTTGCAAGTATCAGCGGGAGTTCCTCTTTTGATCCATAACTTGTTTTTACATCATGTTGCACTTGTATGAGTTTTTTCTCTTTTTGAGTTTCTCATTCAAAGTTTTTAATGAGGCTACATCAACACAAGGTCTTATATCGTACCATCTATTTTCCCCTACTGGGGTTTTTGAGGATGATACATTATGACATAAATGTTGTTCTTTGAACTAGACTATGAGTTTACCTCACAAGGGTTCAAATAGAACAACACTATATCGTGATTCATCTCCTTATTTTTTCCATTGGGTTTTTGAGGAGTTTACCAGATACACCTATATTTCTCAGATTTTCCTACAAGTTTATCTTGGAAACTCCTCAAAAACCATTGTGACAAATAAGGAGATGAATCACGATATAGTGTTGTTCTATTTGAACCCTTGTGAGGTAAACTCATAGTCTAGTTCAAAGAACAACATTTATGTCATAATGTATCATCCTCAAAAACCCCAGTAGGGGAAAATAGATGGTACGACATAAGACCTTGTGTTGATGTAGCCTCATTAAAAGCTTTGAATGAGAAACTCAAAAAGAGAAAAAAAAACTCATACAAGTGCAACATGATGTAAAAACAAGTTATGGATCAAAAGAGGAACTCCCCCTGATACTTGCAAATTTCTAAGTCGTCTCATACCATTCTCATAAACACATTTAAAAAATGTGGAGTAAGGTAGAGACTGTAAATAATCAGTAGGATTATCACAGTACTTAGTTTGTGAAATGCACAGTAATATTGTGCCTTGCATAACTTGTACCCATCTGAACAACACAAAGTGACATTATCTTTATAGATAACGATTAGTGATTAATAGAACCACAATCACCATATAGCCTATGCATATGGTTCATTATTCTATAAACCCACATATGTTCTATAGAGTAGCTGGTGTAAGTGACCACTAATGTCTATTTAAAGACTTCCATGAAATGGCAGGTCCAACTTAAAGTAAATGAAGTATGTCATTGTTCTGGCACTCTGGGGATCTCATATAGATAGCCAAAATCAGTATATCCAATCATAACTAGATCATGGGTTCTATTAAAAGAACACGCCAAGATCACATATGCCATTAGCTTGCAAATCATCGCAAAAACAATATCCGGCCGGATGCTATTGCAAGATATATTAGCACTCAGTAGCACCAAGATAATAGACCTTTTGTCTAATATCTCTTCTAAATCTCTCTATGGTCAGAATAATACAACCATAAGAGATAAAAATATGATTCTCACATATCAAATTTCTTCAATATGTTCAGGATATAGACAACTTCTTATCCAAAATTCTTGAGAGAAGATATTTTGAATTGAAAATCTCAAAAGGAGATTCAGTTCAGTTTGTATCCTCCATCTCAAACTCCATCGATAAATAATGTATGTTTAGAAACGTGCAATAGGCAGATGCACTAAAACATACAATTCTTCATGTATCCCTTCTAAAGAAGGAATTCATTAGGTCGATTGTACCATATTCGACCAAGTTGCTTTAAGTCATAGAGTGACTTTCTAAGCATTACATAATATTTGTTGCAATTTTGTGTTTAGGGATTAGGTATTTGGGATTCCTTTAGAACTCAACAAATACACCAGAATCCAGTGACTACATAAGTGCATGATGTCACCACATCTATCAACTGCATAGATAGATAATTTTTACTACCAATAAGTATAATATCAGAAATTAATGACATCCAATACTAGAGAATCGGTTGCATTGAAATCAATGCATGGGCTTTGCGTAAAAACCCTCCTTGCTACGAGCCATGCTCTATATCACCACCTAGTGGTTCTCAATCCATTTCTAGACGAAAACACACATGTATCCCACAGTAAAGATACCACGAGGTATTGACATTGCTGTCCAAAATACCTCCTTCTGGTTAGCAAAGCTATCTCTGCTTGTATTGCATCACTCTACAAGTTCTAATTCAAGTGCTTGAGAGCACTCAACCATGGCCATGGTCTTATAGATCACTTGGAATGTTATATGCAATTACTCAGAGAAGAATGTGTCAACATGTGTAGCCATGTAATCATAAATTCTCTAGATGATATGATGTTCAAATATCACATGTACCCTATGACTCATCGTGACTTCCCAAAACGAGAAACAGGGTTTCCAATATCCCAGCCTCAGCAATGTGCACCGCCAGGCTAGGTTGTGGATGCTTCCATCCATAGGATAATCACAATCCTAAAGGTGTCAACCAACAAAAATGTTGGCCTGCATTTACTATCTTAGAAGGTTTTACCCTTTAGTGCTTGCAAGCAGCATAATCCTAATTAATGGCCATACTTCTCTCACTCTTATTTACAACACTGGTTGCAATAGAGAGTTGAGTGGATTTACATGGTACCACCACTCTTTCTGGCACATTCCATATAGGATCAATAAGATTTATGACACCAAATAGTAAATGCATATGGTAGTGGATTTGCAATTCGTTGCAAATCATTGAACCAAAAGGGTTCAGATGCTTTAGTATGGAATCTTGAGCCTGAAATGCTTAATTCATTTCGATTTCTTTCCTGGCATTATTTCTGGTACTTGAAATCTCCCCCTAATGCCTGGAAATGCTCATGATTAAATACAACCAGCGTACAAGGCATAATTAGATCCTCACAAAGAGGTTCTAAATACTTAATGATCGATGGAGAGTGAAATCTCACATAGATCCCTAGTTTCCTGTGTACCCATACATGTACGCTGTGGTGGTGAGATTGGGATGTTTTAAAAGAAAACATGCCAAATATACGCAAATAGGAAATACTTCATAGATTCCTATGTACTGAAAGCATAGGGGAATTGATAAATGTAGTTAATCATAAGTCAGAAGCGTGTAAAACTATCTGACTCCAACATAGAGTTGGAAAATTACAATTCACTGCAGCGGAATTTGGCCCAGCCCGCTATCCCCACAGGCCGGCGCCCATCAAGCCCAAGTCCACCAAAGCCGACAACAACAAGTCATCGGGCCTAACTCCACTCAAAAGACTATCCTGATGGGTGAGGACTGCTCCTCCTTATATGTTGTACTCCCCCACTATCAACTTTCGATGTGGGACTAAACCTAACAATCTCCCCCGTCACACATCGGACCCAACTCTTCCATCACACACCACATGTGATCTTCCGGAAGACGTTATCCCAGGCCCTCGAGCCCAACTCTCTAGTCACACATACCCCATGTGACCCTCCGGAGACGTTCAAGGGCTCCTCGTCACCATGTGACCCCGGAGATGTTCCAGGTTTCCGACCATCAGCTTTGATACCACTTGTTAGGTCATGTGATGATACTGATTGTCTAATTCAAAGGTTTGTCATATCCAGTGAGGATATAATCCTGAATTCATATGCCATACAATCGTCATTATAGGCACATGAGGTAAATTCAGCAGTGTGTAGCTAATGTGCTCAAATGGAGCCATTATTAATTCATGGTTTCGTGTAGTCAGTACGACACACTGGAGGTCATCATATAGATGCACCATTGAACCATGAAATACCTTAAATATCCATATGATATTTATATTGGACCACACTTATTCTCTTGAAAGAGTTCAAGGAACATAAGACATTTAGATCAAATTTTAAGATAAGAGGGACTTAAAATCTAGTTCCCAATGATACTTGTAGAGTATCTAGAATATGGGAAAACTATGACGCTCTCTATTCGAGGCGGCCTGAACCTGTCTAAATCGTCTCGTGTTCACCATCGTACTTCTGGTTCCGGCGAGGCCCTCACGAACAACTTGACTACTTCGGGACCCCCTATAGTAGGCTAGCCAGTATAAAAAACCGACAGCTGGCGTGCCAGGTAAGGGCTTTCATCGAGAATCGTAGAGCAAGCTCGATGGCACCAGTCATCAACTGCGACGGCGACATGGCGTTTGAAAAGGGCGCCACCTTCATCTTCGGCTCCAGGGTCTGCACGGCGGACGGCGCGGGCAACTTCGAGCGCGTCCTCAAGTCGCCGACTCCGAAGAAACTCGCCGACAAGCTCGACGAGATCGCGTCCCCAGGTCCGATTTCAACTCGGGCTCGGGAACCCTCGAGTTCGAACTCAACTCGGGCTCGGGAAACCTTAACTCCCGGTTCGATTCCAACTCGGGCTGGGAAGATTCCAAAGCGGACCAGGTAGTCCGAGTCAGTTCTCGAATCATCGGCCGCGCCGAAATCCGCCAATTCAAAAATCCAGAAGAGAAGGAGTCCAGCCACTGCTAAGCGCGAGGCCGACACCCCGAGCCAATTTCCCTTTGGACTCGCGGGCCCCACCTCCGTTTTCCAGGCGGCATCCTCAAAACAACTCCGATCTCTGGTCGAATTCGCCGAACTCCCTCTAAATGGGAAACAAGTCAGACTCGTCATCACTTCAACCCCTAAAGGACGGTTCTTTCATTGGCCGGGACGCAAGCCAAAACTTAGAGCAACACCATAAGAGGACCTGGACATGTCTCGCATCATTGCGTGCATCGATCCACTCCCGTTTCAACACGAGCAGCCCCTGAATTCCTCAAGCAGCCGCGGCTCAACAGTCCCAGTAACTTCAAGCACAAGAAGCTACTTACCAGGGCACCAAGCCATGGTGATCATAGGCCAAGAACCTAAAGTCTCCAACGACGAGCCAACTATGGAAAACGAAGCTGAAGCCGACCGAAATCGGCGTAGAGAGCGAAACGCTGCTCGCGCAGATCGTCGCCGCCGTGCCGGTCGCAGACTTCCTCCACAGAACCTCAACCCCAAGTTCATACAAGTCGCTGGGTAAGATGTCTACACTAACACCGCAGCCAACATCATGGCTATCATTACAGAGTTGGGACAGATGGCCCAAACTCCGAAAATCCTGAGGATGAAGACAATGCTCGAAACAGTGGCCGTCCAGCACGACACAATCAACCCTGCCAAGACCATCACTAGAGCACTGAGCCGTCAGGCAAGCAGTCGACTCCCTGAAGTTGGCAATCGCGACAACCAGTCCCACCACCTGAGCAGGGACCAACACGAATGCGGCAACGAGGGAGGCATGGTAGTCGGCGCTGGAGGTAGAAACCACGGCGCCGAGACTAGCCACCACGCTGCTCAACAAAGTCACAATGGCGGGCGCGATGGCGATAGGGACAGGGATGCACGCCCTGGCAACCATGATAACGACAGGGATCTGCGACACCGTTTACAGAACAGAGACGCACGCACTGTCATCTCAGCACGGGCCCGCGATCACGAAGAAGACAAACGCCGCCGGTGCCAGGAGTACGACCAGGTCTACGGGCCACCAGGTCAAGGTTACCACAACCTTAACAAGTATGAAGGGTTCCCGGTCTTTTCAGACCGCATCCATGCCACTTCCTGGCCCGACAAGTTTAAACCAGCTCATATCGAAAGATATGACGGGAAGCGCGATCCTGAGCAGTGGATCCGTATCTACTACTCAGCAATCAAGGCGGCAAGGGGCAACACCGACACCATGTTGTTGGCGATCAAAATTGGCACAAGGACAGCAAGGCAGGAAGAACCGGTGGAACCGGATTCTCAAACCGGTGGAACCGGTTTGGTCCACTGTTACCCGTCTGACAGCCAGACCGGTGGAACCGGTTTGGAAACCGGTGGAACCGGTTTTCCCCGAGTCTTAGTAGGATTGGACTCTTTTTGTAGATCCGAGTTGTAATAGGACTTTCCTTGCGGGGTACGACCTCCCCACCCTATAAATATGAAGGGTCACGGCCGATTGAGGGTTATCCAATCGATCAAATCAATATACCTTTACTTTTTTGTCATTCTTCAAACCCTAGCTTTTCCAACCCTAATTCTGTTCGTTCTTCGTCTCTACGGCGTTTTACGGCGCTCTGAGTGGCCTGCCGATCTCAGAGAAACCCTAGGCGCGCCTGCCCTGACGGGGTCCCTCCCGGGCCGGCGATCTTAGGTCTACGCAGCAGATCCCGAGGAACCGGTTTCACCGGATCCTCAAACCGGTTTCACCGGTTTCGCCTGGGCCTGCTGCAGTTGATCGATCCGTTGCGGATCTCGCACGTTCTAGTGCAATCTCGGTGTGTTGACCAGATCAGGCGTCAACACATTTTTGGCGACTCCGCTGGGAAATTTGAAAATCTTGGTTTTAATAACCGATTATTCAAACCCTAGCCAGATGGGATCTATCACAGATCTTGACAAAGACAACATCGTTGTTCCTTCCATTGAAGAGATCAGCGAGGAGGAACGCCTGAAGTTTGAAGCGGCCCAGGAATTCTTCAAGACTCAATTCTTGATGGGGCTCAAGAAGGATCGCCACGGCAAGGTGACAAGAACTCAAGACTTCATGATGCCGGCGTTCATGATGAAGGATCAGAAGGTGGAAGAAATCCCTCCGGTAACGATACACCCACCCGAAACTTCTGTTCCTAAATCTAGTGAAGAGCTTAGTGCTGCGTTTTCACATACTGAAGAATTAGTATGCTCACTTGCGGGTAGATTAGATAAGATTGGTAAATTGGTAGAGTCTTCTGTTTATACACAAAATTTACCACCTATGCAGCATGAGGATAAGCATGCTAGCGTGTCGGCTACACCAGGAAAAGCACCTGAAAACCCTCTGTGTGGTATGCCGGCAAATTTTTATCCAGGACAGGTACCGCCGCCAGCGCATGTTTCGCCAGCCTCGGCGAAACCGGTTTCACCGGTTACAGAAACCGGTGGAACCGGTTCTGCTGCTCAGGTTGGACAGCAGCTTGTTCCACACGTCACAGCTCCTGTTTCGGTGGTCCCTAACCGAAATCCAGAGGCTGTTAATGGGTCTGCTTACATTAGAACACGTGCTTATACATTACCCCCTATACCTAATCAAAACATTAATTCTAGCGAGGTTCCTAATGATGTATATGATCAATATTTGCGGCAAAGTTCTACTAGCATGCCTCATGTTGTTCCAGTTCAAAATACAGCCACAGTGCAATCTGATCTAACTCGTTCAAATTTATATGCTGAATTTTATAAGATGAAGGACGAGTTAGCTACTATGATGCAGGATAAGCTTGGCATTGATATGGGTAATTCTAGATTGTATCAAAAACCATATTCTGCTAATTTTGATGCTGTAGCTTACCCCAATAATTGGCGTGTTCCTGATTTTGTAAAATTCAATGGTGATGATAGTAAAACCACTTGGGAACATGTTAGCCAATATATTGCTCAACTAGGAGAAGCTAGTTCTAATGATGCTTTGAAAGTTCGTTTATTTTCTTTATCTTTGACTGGAACGGCTTTCTCTTGGTTTTCTTCATTAACTCCCGGCTCAATTAATTCATGGAATCAATTAGAGCAAAAGTTTCATGATCATTTTTATAGTGGGAGTGTTCAGTTGAAATTAACAGATTTAACATCGATTAAACAACAAAGAGATGAATCTGTTGTTGATTATTTTAAACAATTCAAAGAAACTAGAAACCGATGTTTTAATTTGTCACTTTCTGAAAGAGATCTTGCTGATGTTTCTTTTAATGGTTTGAGATCTTCTCTTAAAGAAAAGATAGAAGGCTTTGAACATTTTTCGGTTAATCAAGTGCAAATAAGAGCTTTAGTTGCTGAAAACCGAATTAAAAATAGTAAGGATACATATAAGACTCATCGTTCCAATATTCATGTTGTTACTTATGATTCTAGTAGTTCGGACGATGAGGAAGATGTGTATGTTGCTGAACTTATATGGCCTTCTAAGAATAAATCGTACACTTGTCCATCTCTTAAGCCAATTCAAAAGAATCGGAAAGAAGAAGTGCGATTTACTTTTGATGTTTCTAAATGTGATCGTATTTTCGATGAATTATTGAAGAATGGAAACATTAAAATGTCTCATACTATTCCTCCACTTGAAGAACTCAAAAGGCGGGCATATTGCAAGTTGCATAATTCTTTTTCGCATGCTACTAATGATTGCAATGTTTTCCGTCGACAGGTGCAATCGGCCTTGAATGAAGGACGTTTGACACTACATGAGATGCAGGTGGATAAAGAGCCTTTCCCTGTCAACACCCTTGAGATGCAACCGCCTAAGGTTTTGATTCGGCCGCATCAAGTCGAATCAACTAAAGGAAAAAATGTTGTTGTGGGTGATGAGATGCCAAAGCCTGAAAATTTGAAGGGAAAATCAATTGTCAGGGAAGTGGTGTGTGAGAAAACCCCCAATGGCAGAGAGACATTCAAAATCACTGCAAGAGTCACGGATCTCGGGGGGCAAGGATCATCAAAGAAGCCGTTTGAGCCTGTACAGGACAAACCGGTTTTACCGGTTCCTGAAACCGGTTTCACCGGTTCTACTCAGGGGTGCCAGAAAATGTTGAAGCCAAAGCGTCTGGAGATTGGAACCTGGAAAATCAATGTTGCAAAGCCAAAAGTGACCTATGACCAGTTGTTTTCCAAATATGCAAATCAAAGGCCAGTTGAAGATGATTGGCCGGCAAAAAAGAGAAAGAGATCACCTCCGCGCCAAGAGAAGCCAATTTCGCCTCCAAGGGCGAATAACAGGTGGAAGGGTGGTGATGCAAGTTTCTATTCCCAACAGAACCAATGTCAGAACATGCCGTGGATGCCTCCGTACTACAATTATCAATATCCGGCATGGGATCACAATGGGATGAATATGCCTTATTACCCTGCGCAGTATCCTTCTTTTCATCCAGGATGGGGTAATAACAGAGTTCCTGCACATGAGAGGTTGGTGGATAACCGTTCGGCTCCACGTCGATCAGGTTGGGACGTGCCACCTCAAACCGGTGGAACCAGTTCTGTGAACCGGTTAAACCGGTTTCCCCAGAAAAAACAGCCTTCTCCTCCTAAGCAAGTTTATCAGCCTAAGAAGATGGAGGAAGTTGTTCAGAAGATGGAGGTCGACCAAGAGAGAACTACTGCTGCTGACATCATCCAGATTGGTGACTTCCAAATAAATTTGAAGGACGATGACAAGATGCCTATGATAATTGGTGATGAAGTCAAGCCATCAGTCCAGGAGAACGTTGCTGCAGAGCCTGATGTGGGTAAGAAGGTTGAAATTGATAGAGCTAAATACCTTATGCCTAGATGGTGTCCTCCAGGTTTGACACGAACACAAAAGAGGAAGTTGCAGCGACTTCGCTTTCAGGACCAGAAAGAGAAGGCACTGGAGAAGCAGAGGGAGGAGCACTTCAACAAATACAGGCCGATGATTCCTCCAGGCAAGGGGTGGAAGAAGACCGAAGCTACAGGGCAAAATCCGGTGGAACCGGATTCCAAACCGGTGGAACCGGTTCTACCCCCGTCGCCGTCCACTGTTGCATCAGAACCGGTGGAACCGGTTCTGAAACCGGTGGAACCGGTTTCTGCTGATCCAGGTTCATCTCAAATTGCCTCTGAAATTTCTGTTACTCCTGCGTTTGATCAGAGGTTGTCATCGGATTCCCAGCACATGGACGATGAACAGCTAGTTGATTATGGGTCGTCACCTGAACACATGAATGTTGATGCTAATGTGGTGCACCTATCTTCGATTATTACATTATTCCGGAGGATGAGATCGCTCATTTAGACTTTGGCCCGAAAGAAGCTATATTTAAAAGGCCAAAGGATTCTGAAAATCACTTGAAGGCGCTGTACATGAAGGGACATATCAATGGGAAGCCGATTTCAAGGATGCTTGTTGACACCGGGGCGATTGTCAATTTGATGCCTTATGCTGTGTTCAAGAAGCTTGGTGGACTTGATGATGAGCTGATCAAGACAAACATAACTATCAGCGGTGTGGGAGGAGGCGAGCCTATGAGTGCTAAGGGCGTTGCTTCTATGGAGCTCACCGTTGGGAGTAAGACGTTGGCTACCGCTTTCTTCGTCACCGAGACCCAAGGTAACTTCAATTTAATATTGGGTCGTGATTGGATTCATGCAAATAGATGTGTACCTTCTAGTTTGCATCAATTTCTTATTCAATGGGTAGACGAAGACATTGAGGTTGTGCATGGAGACACATCGGCTTGTGTTGCAGTGGCTGATGGTTCTACCATGTCTATGCATGATCATGTTAAGTGCTTGACAGGTTTAGATATTTCTGATTATGAGATGATCAGTTGTACTAGAGATGGCTTCGTGCCTGCTATTCTAAAGCCGGTTGAGTATCGGCTAAACCATTTGATTTGAATTAATGAATAGTTCAGAATGGTTGCAGCAGAGACTTGAGCACTATCGGGCACAAAAGAACGACATGTGTGAAGCTATTGAAGACTTTGATGACATGAGTAAATTAGGACAAGGCTTTACGTCGGCTGATCCTTTAGAGGAGATTGATATTGGTGATGGTACTGTGCCTAGGCTGACGTTTGTAAACAAAAATTTGAAAGCTGATTATAAAGCTGAATTAATCGAGCTGTTGAAAGAGTATGTTGATTGTTTTGCATGGAATTATCAAGAGATGCCTGGTTTAAGCCACGAGTTAGTTGAACATCGGCTGCCTATTAAGCCTGGTTTTAGGCCTTTTAAACAAACTGCTAGGCGTTTCAATCCTAACATGTATGACCGGATTAAAGAAGAAATTAATCGGTTGTTGGATGCAAACTTTATTAGGCCTTGTCGTTATGCTGAATGGTTATCTAATATTGTGCCTGTTGAGAAAAAGGATTCTGGTAAGCTCAGAGTTTGCATTGATTTTAGAAATCTTAATAGAGCTACTCCTAAAGATGAATATCCTATGCCTATAGCCGACATGCTTATTAATGATGCTTCTAGACATAAAGTTATTAGTTTTCTTGATGGTAATGCTGGTTACAATCAAATATTCATGGCCGAAGAGGATATTTCCAAAACGGCTTTTATATGTCCAGGTTTTGTTGGATTATTTGAGTGGGTAGTCATAACCTTTGGTTTAAAAAATACTGGTGCTACTTACCAAAGGGCAATGAATTTAATTTTTCATGATTTGCTTGGTTTAATCATAGAAGTTTATATCAATGATATTGTTGTTAAATCGGCTGGTTTAAATCCTCATTTAGCTGATTTAAGACTTGCTTTTGAAAGAATGCATCGATATGGATTAAAGATGAACCCACTTAAATGTGCATTTGGTGTGTCGGCTGGGAAGTTTTTAGGCTTTATTATTCATGAGAATGGCATAGAGATAGATCCTAAGAAGATTGATATTATTAAGAAGATTAAAGCTCCTACATGCAAGAAGGATTTGCAGAAATTCTTGGGCAAGGTGAATTACTTGAGAAGATTTATTTGTAACTTGTCTGGGAAGGTTAATGCTTTTACTCCTATTCTTCGGTTAAAAGATGAAGCCGAATTTACTTGGGGGCCAAAACAGCAAGAAGCTTTTGAGAAGATTAAATATTACTTGTCTTCGCCGCCGGTCATGAAAGCTCCTAGGAGAGGAATTCCATTTAAATTATATGTGGCTGCTGAAGATCAAGTAATTGGAGCTGTTTTGACTCAAGAAACCAAAGGGAAGGAACACATTATTACTTATGCAAGTCGTCGATTATTGGATGCCGAAACGAGGTATATATTTATTGAAAAGTTTTGCTTGTCATTATATTATGCTTGTACCAAGATGAGGCATTATTTATTATCCAATACTTGCATAGTGGCTTGTCAAACCGATATTATTAAATACATGTTGCATAGACCAATTTTAAGTGGTAGAATTGGTAAATGGGCTTATGCTCTTATTGAATATGATTTGGCTTGTGAACCTTTGAAATCAATGAAAGGCCAAATTGTTGCTGATTTTATTGTTGAGCATAGCATTAATGACAATGATCTAGATATCGGTTATATTACTTTTACCCCATGAAAGTTGCATTTTGATGGATCGGTTTGTAAGAGTGGTTGTGCCGTTGGTATTATTTTTATATCACCGAGTGGTGCTGAATTTGAAGCTCTTAACCAATTAGAAAATGATTGCACTAATAATCAAGCCGAATATGAAGCTTTATTGTTCGGACTAGAAATTTTGCATGACATGGGGGTAAAACATGTGGAAGCATTTGGTGATTCTCTGCTGGTTGTACAGCAAGTTAATAAAGTGTACCAATGCTTTGATGGTCTTTTAAATACATATCTTGATAAATGTTTGGACATGATTGCTCAATTTGATGAATTTTCTATATATCATGTTTCAAGAGATGAGAATCCAAGGGCAAATGCTCTGGCTCAGCAAGCGTCTGGCTATGATGTTCAGAAAAGAAATTTTTATGAAAGAAAGCCGACACTTTGCATAGCCGAGACATCTGCCCAGGAAGAACCGGTTTCACCGGATCTAGGAACCGGTTCCACCGGAAATTCCAGTAAAACCGCTTTTGGAACCGGAGAAACCGGTTCATCCGCTGACAGCAGTAATTCGGTCCATGAGCAATCAAAAGTTAATGAGGACGAAGTTACTGATTGGAGAACACCTATTGTTGAATATTTGCAGAATCCTAATCATAAAGTTGACAGAAAAGTCCGACGATGGGCATTTAAATTTATTTTGATTGATGGTGAATTATATCGTCGGACGGCTGAAGATTTATTGTTGAAGTGTTTGGATTCTGGTCAAGCTAAGATT
>CM014271.1:51093948-51112156 GCA_004135705.1 Alloteropsis semialata
ATCAAAGGGACATCGCTTCGTGTTGGTGGCTACTGATTATTTTACCAAGTGGACCGAAGCGGTACCTTTGAAGAACATGACACATCGGGAGGTAATTGAGTTTATTACTGAACATATTATCCATAGATTTGGCATCCCACAAACTTTGACTACTGATCAAGGCAATTCATTTATATCAAAGAAAGTTCGTGAGTTTGTTGATATGTATGGTATTAAATTGCTCAATTCATCTCCATACTACGCTCAGGCTAATGGTCAAGCCGAGTCTAGTAATAAGATCTTGATTAAGTTAATTAAAAAGAAAATAGAGGAGAATCCTAGAAGGTGGCATGAGGTTTTATCTGAAGCTTTGTGGGCTCATCGTATATCTAGACATGGTGCTACTAAGGTTACTCCTTTTGAGCTTGTATATGGTCAAGAAGCTGTTTGAAGTGAATTTGAATGCTTATCGGTTAGCTAAGCAAAATGATCTTGATGCTATTGATTATCATAACTTGATGATGGACAATGTTGATGAAGTGACCGACAAGCGATTGAAGGCCTTGAAGGAAATTGAGAAGGACAAAATTCGAGTTGCTAAGGCTTATAATAAGAAGGTAAAACAAAAGTCTTTTCAGGTTGGTGATCTCGTTTGGAAGACAATTCTGCCTATAGGATCGAAGAGTAACAAGTTTGGTAAATGGTCTCCAAGTTGGGAAGGTCCATACAAGGTGACTAGAGTGATCTTCGGTAATTCTTATATGGTGGAGACTTTGCAAGGTCAGCAGCTGCCAAGAGCTCTTAATGGATGGTACTTAAAGCAATATTATCCAAGTGTTTGGCAAGGAGCTTGATTTATATGGCCGATAGTCTTAAATATCGCCCTTAGAATAAAAAGGCCAATGAATTCTGTTTAACATCGCCCTCAGGAGTGTTTTCTTGTGCTAAAATGTTTTCTGGCACGCAAGCTTTACCAAAAAACAGGGGGGCATATGTTGGCGATCAAAATTGGCACAAGGACAGCAAGGCAGGAAGAACCGGTGGAACCGGATTCTCAAACCGGTGGAACCGGTTTGGTCCACTGTTACCCGTCTGACAGCCAGACCGGTGAAACCGGTTTGGAAACCGGTGGAACCGGTTTTCCCCGAGTCTTAGTAGGATTGGACTCTTTTTGTAGATCCGAGTTGTAATAGGACTTTCCTTGCGGGGTACGACCTCCCCACCCTATAAATATGAAGGGTCACGGCCGATTGAGGGTTATCCAATCGATCAAATCAATATACCTTTACTTTTTTGTCATTCTTCAAACCCTAGCTTTTCCAACCCTAATTCTATTCGTTCTTCGTCTCTACGGCGTTTTACGGCGCTCTGAGTGGCCTGCCGATCTCAGAGAAACCCTAGGCGCGCCTGCCCTGACGGGGTCCCTCCCGGGCCGGCGATCTTAGGTCTACGTAGCAGATCCCGAGGAACCGGTTTCACCGGATCCTCAAACCGGTTTCACCGGTTTCGCCTGGGCCTGCTGCAGTTGATCGATCCGTTGCGGATCTCGCACGTTCTAGTGCAATCTCGGTGTGTTGACCAGATCAGGCGTCAACACGTGTGAACCTACCTTCCAGTAGTCCTTGACCAGGCCCCGCTAACCTGGTTAGAAGGGCTGGAGCCAGGCTCCATCGACTCCTGAGATGAGCTATGGAAGGTTTTCATCAACAACTTCCTGGGTTCATGGCAGAAGCTGGGTACTTGCTGTGACCTAGCCCAGTGCAAACAAGGCCAGAACGAGTACCTGCGAAGCTACAGCCGACGATTCTGGGAGAAGCGCTCAACTTGTGCGGGCCTATCTGACCAAGACGTCATTGATTGCTTCCACGGCGGCCTTACAGATCCCACGCTACACCTTGATTTGGGGAGGAATAGGCCAAAATCGCTGGAGCAGATGCACGACCTTATTGGTCGCTGGGCAGACGCTGAAGACTTGCAGTGCGAAAGATTCAACCGGAACAAGTCGGGAGGAGACGCAACAACAACAATGACCGCAACAAGGGCAAGCAAGTTGAGAACAGCGGGCAATCGCGACTTCAATGACAAGAAGCGCAAGCCGGAGCACACGGTCAACGTTGCTGAGAAGAACTCTTCCCGTAGGAAGTTCGAGAAACTACTCCACAAGCAATGCCCTTTCCATCCAAAGGACAAGCACTCGAGTAGGGAATGCTACGGGTTCAAGAAAGCATTTGCAACCAAAGGCGCTCATAAGCCCAACAACCCTGACGAAAAGGAGACAAGGGTGACAAAGACACTGGCTATCAACAAGCTGACAACGTGGTCAACGTCATCTTTGGGGGGATCACTCAGACAGAATCCTAGCGCAAGCAAAAGCTTATCCAACGCAATGTTGCCTGCATCGAGCCTGCCATCCCCACATTCCTGAAGTGGTCAGAAGTCCCAATCAGTTTCTCTCACGACGATCAATGGACCAACATCAAGAACCCGAGGCGGTACCCTCTAGTATTAGACCCAGTGGTAGCTGGCGCGCGACTCACGTGGACATTGATCGACGGCGGAAGCGGACTCAACATCCTGTTCGCCAAGACTCTGAAGAAGATGGGCTTGGACATCACCAACCTGCTCAAGCCCACTGATTCACCCTTCTATGGCATCGTTCCGGGCAACGCCGCCGTACCCCTCGGCTAGGTATCACTTCTGGTTACATTTGGTACTGAGGCCAATTATAGGACCGAGTACATTACTTTCGAGGTCACCGACTTCGAATCTTCGTACCATGCGATCCTGGGAAGACCTGCTCAGGCAAAATTCATGGCGATTCCACACTATATCTACTTCGTCTTGAAGATGCCAAGCCCTAAAGGGATCTTATCCCTAAAGGGCGACCTGAAGACCTCCTACAATTGCGATACCGAGGCAGTGACGATTGCTGCAAGCATGCAGCAACCGAGCCAGGCAGCAATCGTAGCAGCAATGGTGAAACAACTCGGCGAGGCTGAGTTCGACATCCCAACAAAAAAGCTAGCCGCGTCAACCGTGAAGCCCTCCCAGGAAGTTTCAATCAAGGCAATTGACCTAGGGACGAGCGACCCCTCCAAGATGGCGCTGATCGGCACTGACCTGCCTACCAAATAGGAAAGTGCGCTCTCCAGCTTCTTACGGGACAACCGCGACATCTTTGCATGGAAACCATCTGACATGCCGGGAGTCCCAAGGGAGTTGGCTGAGCACAAACTTAACGTCGATCCTGCTGCCAAACCAAAGAAACAACGCCTACGACACTTCGCCAAGGACAAGAAAGAAGCCATCCGATCGGAGCTGGCAAAATTACTAGCAGCTGGGTTCATTAAAGAGGTGTTCACCCCGACTGGCTTGCTAATCCTGTCCTGGTCCACAAGAAGAACAACAACGAGTGGAGGATGTGTGTTGACTACACCGACCTGAACAAGCACTGCCCAAAGGATCCTTTCGGGCTATCCCGCATTGATCAGGTGGTGGACTCTACAGCTGGCTGCTCTCTACTCTGTTTCCTCGACTACTACTCAGGCTATCATCAGATAAGCCTGCATGAAGACGACCAGATCAAGACGGCATTCATCACTCCGTTTGGCGCCTACTGCTACACCACAATGTCCTTCGGACTCAAGAACGTGGGGGCAACATATCAGCGTGCAATTCCACCAAGCACTCTATTATCCATAACCGAAGCCGTCAATGAAGACACGGAAGTCGATGAAGACACTCTCACCACCGAAGAAAAGCTGCGCAGGGTGGAGGACAGGCTCCGCCTTCGCCGTCTGAAGCAGCAAAAATAGCTCGAAGCTGCTCAGCTTGAGTTACAACAGCAAATGCAGGAGGAAGAGGAAGAACAGCAACACCAGCTGCTGCAGGTCAGGAAGCAGTTGGAGGAGCTGAGACAAGCGAAGCAAAGAAGATTGAACTCCACTGGTTCTAGAGCTGCAAAGCTCCGAGAAGAACTCGAGAAAGCCAAGAAACAAGTTGCTCAACTCCAAGCCGAACTCAACGACCCAATTGCCTTCACCAGCTCAGGAACAAATCACATTTCCACATCGGAAACTGGCTTCCAAGTGCTGCACACTCGTCCCATCGACCGCACCTGCCCTCTCTCAGAAAGTCTGCAGTTGGCAAGATGGCCGCCTTCATACAAGCCTATCTCTCTACCAAGGTACAATGGCCTCACTGATCCCAAGCAATTTCTCATGAGCTACGAAGCTGCAATAGCTTCGGCAGGGGGAGATGACGTCGTATTGGCAAAGTCTTTTATCATCGTCTGCGATGGCACCGCAATGAACTGGTACACCAAGTTTCCAGGGTTATCTATCACCAGCTGGTATGATCTGAAAAGAGAGTTGATCAAGAATTTCAGCATAATGGGAGACCAGCACTCTCATACGCAGAACTAACTCTACACCAACAGCCGAAGGAATATCTGGAGGACTACTTTCGCAGGTTTGTGGGACTGCGATCTGAAGCTCCTCATATTCCTGACGAAGCCGCCAAATTTGCAGCAATTCAGGGGCTTCGGCTAGGTCCTTTCGCTCAACACATTGCAAGGGAAACACCAGCAACCCTTGGAGGTCTGTATGAAGAGTTCAAAAAATATTGTCGGTCCGACAATGACAACCGAATGCGGATCGCCAGAGAAGCCGTCCTGAAAAACCAATATGATTCCCAAAACAAACAGCACCACTACAACCAAAACCACTACCAAAGCTACCCATCCCAAACCATCATGAGCATGGAAAGCCCGCCTTCGCTCCAAGACAACAAACCCACCTACCCAAAAAATCAGTACCAGAGCCAAAGAAATGAGCCCACCCAAGGGGGTGGAAGAACCGGCAGAGGCCGAGGAAGAGGAAGGGTCCACCTTCAGGACCAGAGCTATTTTGCCAGTATCATGGCAAAAATCACACCCATGGCACAGAACAGTGCCGAGACATCAAGAAAACCATCGACAAGATGAAGGCAGAAAAAATCCAAGCCACCCAAACGAAGCCATCTCCGGCTTCGCACCCAAACACCCAAACCCAAACACAAACCCAAGCTATCCAGCCTTATTGCCCAGTTTATCCCTCCCTAAACTCAAACTTTGTTCATCCCACAACCGCGATGGCGACTCAATTCTCGTCTTCGCCCCAAGCATTCCAGCATTATTACCCACAAAGCATGTACCCGCAGTTCTACCCTCAAAACAATCAACCTATCCCAAACAAAGACATCAAAGTGGAGGAATTACCACCACCACCCCCACCACCTCAAAAACAGCAAGACCACAACCCAGCAAACCCATTGCCCAGTTATGGCCTCATCATGCCTATAACTGGAGGATCTTCACTTGCCTTCGAGACAAAGAAGCAGAGAAAGAGCTACTTTCGCCAGGTCAACAACATCTCAGTTGACGGTCCATACAAGAAATCAGAATGGTCTCACATGCCAATTACCTTCACCGAAGAAGATCTCATGCCGAACCGTTGCCATCGCTCTCCTAGTCGGATTTTAGGCAGGTGCGAAGGTAACTAACGGATATCACTTGCATTTGTTTGGTTCATCTTCTTCGGATCAGTGAGGCCATTGTACCTTGGTAGAGAGATAGGCTTGTATGAAGGCGGCCATCTTGCCAACTGCAGACTTTCTGAGAGAGGGCAGGTGCGGTCGATGGGACGAGTGTGCAGCACTTGGAAGCCAGTTTCCGATGTGGAAATGTGATTTGTTCCTGTGCTGGCGAAGGCAATTGGGTCGTTGAGTTTGGCTTGGAGTTGAGCAACTTGTTTCTTGGCTTTCTCGAGTTCTTCTCGGAGCTTCGCAGCTCTAGAACCAGTGGAGTTCAATCTTCTTTACTTCGCTTGTCTCAGCTCCTCCAACTACTTCCTGACCTGCAGCAGCTGGTGTTGCTGTTCTTCCTCTTCCTCCTGCATTTGCTGTTGTAACTCAAGCTGAGCAGCTTTGAGCTCTTTTTGCTGCTCCAGACGGCGAAGGCGGAGCCTGTCCTCCACCCTGCGTAGCTTTTCTTCAGTGGTGAGAGTGTCTTCATCGACTTCCGTGTCTTCATTGACGGCTTCGGTTATGGGTAATAGAGTGCTTGGTGGAATTATGGCTTGGGGATCAGCTTCGCCGGCTGGGGATGTGTCTTCGATTGTGTTGAGTGGTGGTTTTATTGTTCTTCTTGGTGGCATGGTGGTATTCGTGGGTTGTCTTCGTGCACAGCACAAACGGTGGGCGCCAGTTGTTGGGATATAGCCGAAGCCAATGAGCCCGAACAACAGCCAAAACAGAGAACAGAGACAAGCAACTGTAATTACTTATCAACTGTGTTCTCAGGAATTAGCCCTTTACACGTTGGTGAGGGGTCCCCTTTTATAGGGAGGTCAAGAGGCACATTTTACATTCTCCTTATACCCTTGAAAATCAAGCATCATCTTCTAGACTATACAATCTACGGTTCCCAGGGGCATAAGGGTACATTTACACGTCTCAATATGAATGCGTGGACCAGCAACTCCGTCTTTGACTCGGTTTGGACCTGGTCCACGCTGCCTTCACCGTGCCTCCAGTGACCTTTGTTGCCTTCACCACCCGATATGCCTTCAGTCGGGCGGCGCCTTCTCCTGCTCAGGGAGGAAAAAACTACCGCGCCACCACCCGAGCACGTCCTTGTCCTGTGTAACAAGATGAACCAAACATATGCAAGTGATATCTGTCAGTCACCTTCGCACCTGCCTAAAATCCGCCTAGGAGAGCGAAGGCAACGGATCGGCTCATAATGCCTTCGCATCGATTTCCGGCGCCATCCAGCACCGAGGGCATCGGATCGCCCCTCGATGCCCAGTCTCTCAGCGAAAGAGAGAGAAGCCGGACTCATGCGTGTGAAGCTCACAGACTGCCTTCGCATATGAGTATGGTGAACTTCTGTCTGCCATCAGCGAAGGTAATTTCCTTTCGGAGATAAGTAGCGAAGGTAATTTCCTTGAACCTGAATCAAGATAACCGGGTGAAGGCGTTTCCATGATAGGCCAATCCCCCAACAGCAAGCATGATCATTTGTGCATTATCATCGCGTGCATAACACATGTGTTATCATTTCATGTGCATTTTGTGCATATCTCATGCTAAGATCTTTATGGTGGTTCACTCATGCTCCATTTAACATGCCTAGCAAGTTGCATAAACATCTCATGTGCATAGCTAGTGTTCTAGACTTGTTTTAGCTCTCTAGTGCTATGTTCAAAGTCATATTTCTTGCTGTCATGAGTGATTAATTAAAATAGGTTAATTTGGTCATCATGCATTGGAGCCTTTATCAAACTTGTAGAGCTCTCAATGATCTTTCCAATGGTACCAAACTCACTCCTTGAAGTTTCCTCAAACTCCCACAATTCTAATTCTAAAACAGCTACACAACCTAGTTTTTGCCCATCTCGAGATTGGCCAAGTGTTGCTGATCTCGTGATTTTGCTGAACTTTGCCCTTGATTATCTCCCAATCCGTTGAGCATTACAACAATCGCCCTTACTAAAAGTTGTAGCCCAATCAACTCTCTACAGCTTTGTTATTCTATCGAAGGGTAGGTTATGCACTACTTTTGAGAGTTATGGCCTGTTGAAGTCGGGCTGCTCGTTGGACGTTGTCGTCTCATGTTCGCGGTCACCGCCCGGCGCGGCATGAATGTCGCGGCGCGACGATCACAACTAGCCCGGCCGTGCACGTCCTACCTCGCCAACGACGAGCACAGTGTGTCCTTGACCGTCAGCAACCCTGCCACGCCCTGCAGCCCTGCCCTCGCACGTCCCATGGTTGTCCACGACGGCCAAGACCGGGTAGGAAACCATCATCTCGTCGTCCTCGTCCTGGCCATGCCCATGCCTTGACCACTGTCCACACCTGTAGAGATGCTGCTCCACCTGCTCCCGAGCGTGTTGCTTCGTCATGGCCCTTCCCATGCACGCCAGAACGAGTCGGCACTAAAGGAACGCCGCGACCACCATTGATGAGAACCCGTTAGGGTTTGTGCCCAATCTTTCGATAAGAGATGGATAACTTCGATTTGGACTGGAGAGACGTTCACGGCCCGACTACAACCATCCAAGGATGTTGCGCCTTAGCAACCGATACACCTACTCCAGCGGTCGCCGCGATCTTGTGGTGCACGATCAACCAAACCATGAGGGTAATTCCTGCAAGCAATCGAAGAACAAGCAAGAACAAGTAGAACAAGCAACTCAATTGCAAATACGGAGATGATAATCAATCTGAAATCACAAAGGTGGGGTTCTGAATCGAGTAGAACGGATGGTCTCGCCGACACATGCGTCTACAAGGAAGTAGCAATGGCTAAACTTACATCTAAACAAAACCCGATCTGTTTTGTGGCAGCTACGGAGGTATATGAGAGGTAGGGGATGACCAGGACATGGTGGGGGTCGTCCCTCAACCCTAGGGCGCGCCCCTAATGGGCCCCACTTGATACACGGCCCATCGGACCAAAATCAATGTCCGGAGGAGATTCTTCATCAGGGGCTTCGCACTCAACAGAAAGCACCCGAAGATAGTGAAGCCATAGACAAAGACCTCACAGAAATATACAGGCTGCAAGCAGCGAAGAACATTTCCAAGTACCAGGAAGAAACTAGAAAATGGCGTGACAAGAAAGTAGTAAGAAAAGACATAAAAATAGGCGACTGGGTGCTAAGGAAGAACCCTATGCCTCCGGGAAAGCTGCAGAACAAATGGGAAGGTCCATTCCTAGTCATCAAGAGTAACAGACCAGGATCATTCCACCTGGGGGATGGAGAAGGCAATGAGCTGCCGCACTCATGGAATGCGGACAGCCTGCGAAGGTACTACCTGTGAACGTAATGTAATAATTGGCTTCGTATTCTATAAACGAAGTCAATTAGTAGAGTAGACATTTCCTTTTCAAAAGGCCCGTACTCTTTTCCTCACAGGGGAACCCTTACCAAAGGGGTGAAGTTTTTAACGAGGCGGTGCTAACTGTAACTTGTGTGAAATATATAAACGAGCTATTCCCCAAAAAAGTTGCATCGAAAGCGATTGGTTTCGACCAAGTCGCTGGTATTCGATAAACCCAATAGAACTAAATTAACCCTACCAAAGGTAAGGCCAATTCAGATCTAAATTGCTTGCTCCAAGGAGCAAAAGGGGCTTCGGCTCAAGATTGTTTTCATATACAAAAAAGCTTACTCCAAAGGAGTAAAAGGGGCTTCAGCTCAGATTGATTTCATATATAAAACTTCTTACTAAAGGGGCTTCGGCTAACACCAAACCTTATAAGACAATGCTTACCCTAGAAAGAGTAAAAGGGGCTTCGGTTCACATTACTTTCAAAAAACAAAAACGCCAATTGGAGCATGAACTCCAAAGAGCAAACCCGGAGACAATTCCCTGTCTAAATGCCAGAAATCGCCATTTGAGCATGTCGAATAAAAAACACAAACTCGCTTCGGGGGGAGGAGGCGTTTCCCTCAGAAAACGAAGGCAAACCAAGTTTGATATTTTTTATTCATGTCATACATGCGAACGGTTTCTTCATCATGAACATATTCACCTTCGCACAAATAAACACAACCTCGCTTCGGGGGGAGGAGGCGTTTCTCTCAAAAACGAAGACTAAACGAGTTTATATTCATTCATGCGAAGACATAATTACATCACGAGTTTCATACATTTATACAAAGCATTCTCAAAACATTTCAAACACATATCCATAAAACTGCTCGCCAGATCTCCTAAAACGAGGAGCGTTGTAAACGCAAGCAAAGTCCTTGACATCAGGACCAACTTCCAACGGCTCCATTTTTGGAACACCCAGGGAAACAGCTTCGGCATTTCTCTTCGCAGCGAGCTCAACTCGATCAGAGCCGTGAGCAACAAACGCTGTGAAAAAATCAAAAACACAGAACTCCGTGCGACGATAAAACTCGTGACAATACTCTAAAAAATCGTGATGGCTCGAGTTCGAATAAAGACGTTGAAATTCCTTCCATGCGAAGCCAGAAATACAAAGCGGCCCGTCACGCATGGCCAATGGAGTGAGTGCAAGCATTTCATCGCCCTGAATATACACAAATGTACAAGTTCAAAAGACTGCCCGCTCAACAAAATCCTAATTACAATTCAAAAGGTCATTAGACCTGTGGATCGACCCTCGGGGCCCCTTGGTCACCCTGTCTTTGCGAAGAAGAAGCACCGGCTTCACCGGCAGCAGCACCAATCGTAGCAGAACTTGTCCCGACACCGGTTTCGGCAGCTTCTTTGGCAGCGGCCTCACTTGCAGCAGCTTCGGCTTCAGCCTTTTGCTTCTTCAGCTCCTTTAATTGAGAATACAAAAGCTATCAAACAAAACAATTCCAAATCAAAAACAAAAACGAATCAAAAATAACAACGACGGCAACTATAAAAAAATACCTTCGCGAGCCGGTCGCGGACAAGGTTCTGAGTTGCTTGACGGCCACTGGCAACCCAGAAATACCTTAAGAAAAGCGCCTTCGCGAGGAGCAGTTGCTGTGGAAAATAATCAGCGTCGGCAGGATCTCTGGGAGCTGGATTATAAAAAAATACCTTCGCGAGCCGGTCGCGGACAAGGTTCTGAGTTGCTTGACGGCCATTGGCAACCCAGAAATACCTTAAGAAAAGCGCCTTCACGAGGAGCAGTTGCTGTGGAAAATAATCAGTGTCGGCATGATCTCTGGGAGCCGGATAAGGATAACCTTTCCGAACCAAGGCATTATAATGATCACAGCCATTGTCTGAGAGAACCTTGAGCAGGTTGCATGAGCAAAGATTGACAGCGAAGTCACTGAGAGTTTCCACGGCACTTGGAAGCGAAGCAAATTCATTGTCAATCCAATTAAAGAGCTTGTCCAAGCTATACTCTTTATTGGGGAAGGCAGCGGGCTCCGCACCAAACTGTCGCAAGGCCTCCTTGTATAAGCGATACAATTTCAAGCCTCGCTCCCAGGCAACATCAACCACACTTTCATTCTCCTTGCGAAGGTTAAGGTTTGATGTGCGCAGCGACAAGACCTCACGCTCAAAGTTTTCACTGCGAGACCGATATGTATCAATATCACCCGAAAGCTTCTCCTTGGCTGCATTTAGTGTGTTCACCTCACCCTTTAGAACGGAAATCAACTCAGTATCTTCAACAATTTTCTTGCGAAGGCCCTCTACGGTGCCATCCCTATCAACAATCTTAGCCTCCAAGGCAGCAACCTTCTCCTTAAGCGAATCGGCTTCGCCAGCTTTAGCTTCCAAAGCTGCGACTTTGTCCTTCAAAGACTTGTTCTCAATGACAATAGACTCCCGGTCCTGGCGAAACAGATTCTTTTCATTTTCAAGATCCTGCTTAATTCTATCAATAGTTGCTTGGATCTGGAGAAGCTCTGCCTTTTCCCTTCGCAATTTCTCTAGCTCTGCATGCTCAGCAGCAACCAAGTTGAGGTTGGGAACTTGAGCTGCCAACTCATTGTAGCCAAAACAACCTATGGTAGGAAAAATTCGTTCAATATTACGAGACCGACGAAACGAAGCTAAGGTCAATAACACAATCACAGCCGAAGGCGATAAGGTCATACCTTCATTCCCGAAGTCAGAATGGTAGAACTTATGCTTTCGGGATCCAGTGTCTGAACAAGTCGTTGATATTCTGCAAGTAAAAAATAATGATAACACTGTTATCTTCGCAAAAACAGCCAAAGTCAAAAGCCAGCTATAATCCCAAACAAAAAACACCTTCCAAATCAAAGTCTCGAAGAGGCCCACCTTCGCGCACGCGAGACGGGCCATCTCCCTCGCCACCTAATAAACAGGTCTCCATCGCATTAGCAACAAACAGCAGAACAAGCAACGTCGCTAAAGGAAAAAACGAAGAAACATCATTAGTACCATCGGGAAAAGGAATACTTCCACCCCATATCAACATCCATATAAGATTGAGAAGCAGCAGCCCTCTCAGCGGCTTCGAAAGTTTCAGCTTCGGCAACCTCCTTTCCCTTAGCCTGGGCATCAACGTCAACTGTCCCGGCAGCATGGGCCAGAACCTCCAAAGAGTCTCGAATAGGAGGGGAAGAAGCCAAAGCCGACGACGGAGGGCTAACCGCCGGAATGTTCACTGGAGCTTTGGCTCTGGGCTCTTCAATGCTAGCCTCGACATGAACCTCCTCTGGCACATTCTCCATAACGGGAGCATCCCGAATAGGAGTCTCCTCAAACATGCTAATATCAATGCCATCATCAAATGGATTTGGAACCCGAACATCCTCGGCTGCTTCATCAACGCCTTCACAAGTAATATTGACATCAATCACGGGATTCCACGCCAAGTAGTCTCCTAGCAAAGGAAGACTCGTGCCTTGAAAATAATTCCCAAAGAGAGCAACCTCACCTAAGAAAATATCATCTCCACCCCAGGGAGCTGAGCTCATAAAGCCGGCGACTGGCGAAGCCGGACACTGCACAGGAGCTGAAGCCGCTGGGGCTGGCCGAGGAGGGCGAGGTGGAAGACCACCCCGCGAAGCCGAAGAGGTGGCCCTGGTAGCCGGGGCGACGATGGACACAGGGATGGCAGCAATCGGCGCGTCTTGACGACAACGCTTCTCAGCAGACTCATGAGAACCGCTACTGCCACGCTTGGCTGGAACGATGGAAGAAGTCGCCTTCACGACTGCATTCTTGCCACGGCCGCCTCCTCGTCCAGATCGCCCTCCTCCACAGGAAGCACGCGAAGGAGCAGAGTCATCTTCATCCCGGTCCTTTGCCTTCCCTTTCCCTCTTTTGTCCTTCTTCTCCTTCTTCTACTCCTTAGAGGAGATGGGCACCTCTCGAGCACCGTAAGAAATCTTTAGTTCCTCAAAAACTCTGTTGAATCTAACATGAACAAATTTGTCTTCGGAACTACGATGCTCCTTGGAGTTATACGTTCCAAGAATATCATTGGCCCGTTGCTCCACAGCAGTAACAAAATCTGCTGCAGTCATGCCTTCGGGGAGCTTCGCGCCAAAGTAAGGGAAAGCAACCTTGGTGTGTTCGCGGAAAGCTTTCCATTCAACATTATAAGGCGCCCAATCGGCAGATAAGAAATAAACTCCATAGGCGAGGTCAGCAGCAATACCTTCTTCAATCAAATCGCGGCTGCAAAATGTTTGCGAAGCCACTTGAAAAGCCTTCCAACACTCAGAGAATCCAGGCCGTTCAGCGTCAAAAGTTGGGCAGGAAACAAACTTTAGCCAATCAATCTGGCTGTGGAGAGGATAAGAGACAGACTTGGTCCCATCTTCCGAAGTAGTTTCCTCCGAAGGCACCCTCACATAAAACCAATATTTTTGCCAGTCCTTGGTCCATTTATTTCTGTTAGCAAAGGAAGTCTCCACCTTCGCAAAGTGAAAACCACGGCGGCGCCCAGTGAAAGTCACACACCCAAAGTCCGGAGTATATAACCTTCGATGTCAGATGATTTGCTTTGATTATGCCCCTCATAAAGCCGAAGGAAACCATCAACTGTAAAAGCTGCATCATGCGTCTTCACAGCCCAGAAGAATCGAAGAAGATGACTGATGGCGTTTGGCGTCAGATGATGCAGTTGTAGACCATAAGGCGCAATCATCTTCGCGATGACGTTGTCAATAGGCATCTTCAAACCCGCAATAAAAAAATCCGTGAAGACAACAGCCTCGTCTTCGCGAGGATTAGGCGTAGTATCAGTACCGGGAGCACGGCCCCAGCCCACGGGGAAATATCCTTTTTCCTCATAGAACTTGATGTCACGTTCGCCAACTTTAGATTTGCCAAAACCAAGCGTCTTCGGCTTCTTTTTCGGATCTACTAGGTCCTCAACATCAACCTCCAGGTCATCAAGATCTTCCTCGCCACCATCGTCATCATCGGCGTGTTCATCGCCAGAACCTTCTTCAACAGTTGGAGTCTCATCTTCAATCTGTTGTGCAAGTTGATCAACTTCAGAATCATCCATCCCACGACGAGGAGAAACTCCCGTTCGTTGGGCATCGGGGCTGCCTTCGCCAGCCATGTCAATAAGTATAGCAGTTTGCTTAGTGCGTGCCGCTGCAGAAATAAAAACAATTCTCAATACCTAAACGAAGAAAACCAGCAACAGCAATACTATCAAAAAAAGAGAGAAAACCTTACTTGTACAAGTGGGTATCGCGAAGAGAAGCCAACACGAACGCGAAAGCGCTTATCAGGCTATGACCGGAGCAAGCGAAGAAGATTCAGCAGCAGAAAGCGATTGACAGCAAAAGCGAAGAAAGGTAAAAGGGGGGACCCCTTCGGTCCTATTCATAGGTCAGTAAAAAAAAGTGACCGTTACCGCGGCGCAGAAATCGAAAAGGCCCAAAAAATCCAAAAAACAGTACAAATAAAAATAAATAATAAAGTGGAAAATAAGAAAAAATAAGGGACGCGAAGCCAAATCCGGAACGAAGACAATGACTCGGGACTTACTCCAACGGGAGGAGGCGTTTTTCTGGAACAGGCGAAGGCAATCCTGAATTTTCGAGGACATCGGCCTGTTGGAGAAAGCCCTCGTCCGCGAGGGGCTACTGTTGGGGGATTGGCCTGTCGAGGAAACGCCTTCACCCGATTACCTTGTCCCTGAAAGGAAATTACCTTCGCTACTTGTCCCTAAAAGGGAATTACCTTCGCTAATTGCAGACAGAAGTTCACCATACTCGTGTGCGAAGACAGTCTGTGAGCTTCTCACGCCTGTCCGGCCTCTCACTCTCCTTCGCTGGGAAACTGGGCACCGAGGGGCAATCTGCTGCCCTCGGTGCTAGATGCGAAGGCATTATGAGCCGAACCGTTGCCATCGCTCTCCTAGTCGGATTTTAGGCAGGTGCGAAGGTAACTGACGGATATCACTTGCATTTGTTTGGTTCATCTTGTTACACAGGGTAAGGACGTGCTCGAGAGGTGGCGCGGCAGTTTCTCCTCCCTGAGCGAGAGAAGGCGCTGCCCAATTGAAGGCACATCGGGTGGTGAAGGCGACAAAGGTCACTAGAGGCATGGTGAAGGCAACGTGGACCAAGTCCAAACCGAGTCAAAGACGGAGTTGCTGGTCCACGCATTCATACTAAGACGTGTAAATGTACCCTTATGCCCTTGGAAACTGTAAGTTGTATAGTCTAGAGGATGATACCTCATTTTCAGGGGTATAAGGGGAATGTAAAATGTGCCTCTTGACCTCCCTATAAAAGGGGACCTCCCACCAACGTGTAAAGGGCTGATTCCCGAGAACATTGTTGATAAGTAATTTATTGTTGCTTGTCATTGTTCTCCATCTTGGCTGTTGTTTGGGCCCTTTGGCTTCGGCTGTAACCCAACAACAAGAAAGTGGTAAGAAAAGACATAAAGATAGGCGACTGGGTGCTAAGGAAGAACCCAAATATGCCTTCGGGGAAGCTGCAAAACAAATGGGACGCATTCATGGAATGCGGACAGCTTGCGAAGGTACTACCTGTGAACACCATGTAACAATTGGCTTCGTAATCTATAAACAAAGTCAATTGATAGATTAGATTTTCATTATTTCCTTCAAAAAAGCCCATACTCTTTTCCTCACAGGGGAACCCTTACCAAGGGGTGAGGTTTTTAACGAGGCGGTGCTAATTGTAACTCGACCGAAATATATGAACAAGCTATTCCCCAAAAGAAGTTGCATCGAAAGCGATTGGCTTCGACCAAATCGCCAGTATTCGATAAAACAAGTAGAACTGAACTGACCCCATCAGGGGTAAGGCCAGCTCAGATCTAAATTGCTTACTCTAAGGAGTAAAAGGGGCTTCGGCTCAAATCTTTTTCTATATACAATGCTTACTCCAACAAGTAAAAGGGGCTTCGGCTCAAATCAAACCTTGTATGATAATGCTTACTCTAAAAAGAGTAAAAGGGGCTTCGGCTCAAACAACTCTCAAAATTAAAAATGCTAATTGGAGCATGAACTCCAAAAAGTAAACCCAGAGACAACTCCCCATCTAAACGCCAAAAATCGCCATTTGAACGCGTCGAACAAAAAACACAAACTCGCTTCAGGAGGAGGAGGCGTCTCTCTCAAAAACGAAGGCAAACCGAGTTTGATCTTTGTCATTCAAACAAATCAAACTTATACACGCAAACGGTTTTTCACACATCATAAACAAATTCATATTCGCATGAATAAACACAAGCTCACTTTGGGGGGGGGAGGCGTTTCTCTCAAAGACGAAGACAAATCGAGTTCATATTCATTCATACGAAGATATAATTACATCATGAGTTCCATACATTTACACCAAGCATGCTCAAAACATTTCAAACACATATCCATAAAACTGCTCGCCAGACCTCCTAAACCGAGGAGCGTTGTAAACGCAAGCAAAGTCCTTAACATCGGGTCCAACATCCAAAGGCTCCATCTTTGGAACGCCCAGGGAAATAGCTTCGGCATTTCTCCTAGCAGCGAGCTCAACTCGATCTGAGCCGTGAGCAACAAACGCTGTGAAAAAAATCAAAAACACTGAATTTCGTGCGACGATAAAACTCATGACAATACTCCAAAAAATCATGATGGCTTGAGTTTGGATAAAGTCGTTGAAATTCCTTCCATGCGAAGCCAGAAATACAAAGCGGCCCATCATGCATGGCCAGCGGAGTAAGTGCAAGCATTTCGTCGCCCTGAATATACACAAATGTACAAGTTCAAAAGAACTGCCCGCTCAATAAGTCCTAAACTCTAATTACAATTCAAAAGGTCCTTAGACCTATGGATCGACCCTGGGGGCCCCTTGGTCACCCTGTCCTTGCGAAGAAGAAGCACCGGCTTCGTCGGAAGAAGCACCGGTAGCAGCAGAAGTTCCCGCACCAGCTTCGGCAGCTTCTTTGATAGCGGCTTCCCTCGCGGCCGCTTCGGCTTCGGCCTTCTGCTTCTTCAGCTCCTTTGACTGAGAATACAGAAGCTACCAAATAAAATAATAGAAAATTAAAAACAAAAATGAAACAAAGTAAACCATGATGGCAATTAACGAAGTACCTTCGCAAGCCGGTCGCAGACAATGTTCTGAGTCGCTTGACGACCACTGGCAACCCAGAAATATCTCAAGAAGAGCGCCTTCGCAACTAACAGCTGCTGCGGAAAATAATTAGTGTCGGCAGGATCTTTGGGAGCTGGATACGGATAGCCTTTCCGAAGCAAGGCATTATAGTGATCACAACCGTTGTCTGAGAGAATCTTCAGCAGGTTGCTTGAACACATGTTGACAGCGAAGTCACTGACAACTTCCATGACATTTGGAAGCGAAGCAAATTCATTGTCAATCCAATTGAAAAGTTTATCCAAGCTATACTCTTTGCTGGGAAAAGGAGCAGGCTCTGATCCAAACTGTCGCAGGGCCTCCTTGTATAGTCGATACAGCTTTAGGCCACGCTCCCAGGCAACATCAACTACGCTTTCATTTTCCTTGCGAAGCGAAAGATTCGCAGTTTGCAGCGACAAGGCCTCACGCTCAAAATTTTCGCTGCGAGACCGATATGTATCGACATCGCCCGAAAACTTTTCCTTCGCATCATTGAGCGTATTCACCTCACCCTTTAGAATGGAAATCAACTCTGTATCTTCAATAATTTGTTCGTGAAGGCCCTTTAGGGTGTCATCCTTGTCAACAATCATAGCCTCCAAGGCAGAAACCTTCTCCTTAAGCAGGTTGGCTTCGCCAGCTTGAGCTTCCAAAGCAGCAACCTTGTCCTTCAAAGATTTGTTCTCACTAATAATGGACTCCCGGTCCTGGCGAAACAAATTCTTTTCTTTTTCAATATCCTCCTTGATCCTGTCAATAGTTGCTTGGATCTGGAGAAGCTCTGCCTTTTCCCTTCGCAATTTCTCAAGCTCCGCGCGCTCAGAAGCAACCAAGTTGAGGTTCGGAACTTGAGTATGCAGTTCATTGACAGCTACAACAAACTGCGAGAGAAAACAATCACCTCGATCAATATTATGAGCTTGGCAACTTGAAGCCAAGTTAGTAAAAAATAGAAAGGGAAGGCATGGAATTCACACCTTCAATCCCGCAGCCAAAATGTTAGAACTGATACTCTCAGGATCCAAGGTCCGCACAAGACGTTCATACTCTACAAAAAAATAATCTCAACTTTATTATCTTCACCAAAAATAGCTAAAGCAAAAAAACTAGCTATAACCCCGATCAAA
>CM014271.1:51113156-51150234 GCA_004135705.1 Alloteropsis semialata
GATCGATATGGGGTGGATTGTGCTCGATTTTGATGGCCAGAATATCATCAGGCGGCCAAACTCAGTAGAGTCAGCGGAAGCAAGAGTGGCTGAACCACAGGACGAATTAGCAGAAAGTGAGGGCGTGTTCGGATTCTGCCTATGACAGCACTTTCTTCAGGAACGGCCGGCCCAAGATGCAGTTATAGGCCGACGTGATGTCAGCCACCTCGAAGGTGAGGAACTCTGATCGGATGTTTTTGCCCTCCACGAGGGTCACCTGCAGATCGATCCTCCCCAAGGGAAAGGCTTGAATGCCTGGTATGACCCCGTAGAAAGGCTTCTCCACAGGGGACAAGGACCTTCTCGGGATCCCAAGTTCGTCAAAGGCGTTGACAAACAGGAGGTTGAGGGCGCTCCCACTGTCGATCAGGGTTCGCCCGATCTTGCGGGGCCCGATCCATGGCTTGATGCACAGTGGGAGTAGCGGCCCGTCGTAAAGCGTCTCAGGGTGATCCCTTTGATCGAATGTGATCGGGATTTCTGACCACCTCAAGAGATGCTTGCAGGGCTCGGCGCTGTTTATCTGCCTCTCGACCATCTTGAGCTGGGACTTGGAGGTTCGGGTTGAACAGCCACTGAAAATTGTGGCGATCTCCAGATCTTCGGGAAGATCTGGCTCATCATCACAATCCATGTAGTTTGCCGTGCGAGGGTTGTGGGCTGCCTGGTCACACGGAGCCCCCTGCTGCTGGCTCTCCTCCTCCTGCTTCTGTTTCTTGTACACCGTGCAGTCCACAAAGTGATGCTTCGTAGATCGGTGAATCGGGCAGTACATCAGGAGGTTGTCTGGTTTGCCATGGCGCCTGTACGGGGGTTTGTTGTCCACGGCCATGACTTCGTCACCCTCGGTCTTGCGCTTCTTGTTCTTGTGTTTATTCTTCTTCTTGCCTTCCCCGGCTGGCTGGCTTTGTTCGGGCTTTCTGTGAACCCGTGCTCGGGCGTCCGCCATCTTGGCTGTTTCTTCCAGGATCCCGTATAGCTCTGCCACCGTCTTCGGGTTTTTCTTGGCAAGTTCCTCCGCCGTTCGCTCGTCTTTGCAACCTTGATTGAAGGCCACAATTACCCGATCATCCATCATGTCAGGGATGGTGTTACGGGTGTCGCTGAACCTGCGGATGTAGTCCCGGAGGGATTCTCCAGGCTTCTGCACACAGTTGAGCAGATCTCCCTCATGTCCGGGGCGTTTGTAGGTGCCTTGGAAATTGGCTTCAAACGTCTCCCGGAGATGAGCCCACGACTTGATGCTGGCCTCGGGCAGGTTCATGAGCCACGTACGTGCTGATCCCTGCAGAGCAGTCGGCAAGTAGTTGGCTTTGACGTAGTCGTCACCCCCGGTGGCATCGATGATCGTGGAATAGATCTGAATCCACTCACGGGGGTTGGTTGTTCCGTCATACTTCTCGATGTTAGTAGGACGAAACTTTTCGGGCCACCTGACCTTGCGCAGGGCTGGGGAGTACGCAAGGCATCCCCCGTGCCTGGTCGGGAGTCACGTGGCGGCGAATCTGGATGGGACCGATAGTAACCCTCACGTGCTCGGTAATCTCGATTGTAGTTGAGAGTTTCCCGAGCGTCGCGAGTGCGACAATTGCGTTCGAGCTGTGTCCTCATGTCGCGCCCCTCGTGTGGGCAATAGTACGGTCGTCCGTTAACAGATCGAGACCGAACCGGTTGTGGTTCACGTGGTCTGTTTGACGGAGCTGGTGGTACGGCAGCGGCGGCTTCGATGCGCTCCTTGGCCTTGTCCGCTGCTTCCCGAGCCTTCTTGGCTATGGTGGCCGTCGGAGTCCCTTCGGCCATTGCTTCCATGGTCTCCAAGAGGGTTCGGATCTGCAGATTGTCCTGTTCGACGGCCCGGAAATCGTTGTTGAGATCTCGGGGAGCCAATGAGGATGCAACCTGCTGTGTACGGGTTCTAGCCGTTTGTAGTGTTGGTGCGTTGCTCAAACATGGAGGAGGCATGGGTCGGCGCGAGCTAGATGACTCGGCAACGGCCTCGGTCCCGTTTGCGGTTAGCACATGGATGCGGCGGTCTTCGGATTGTTCTGACCCATTGCTAGATCCACTGTAGTCGAGATCCAACTGCGCAGTGCGATCTGCAATGTCTTCGAGAGTTGGCTCCATGAAGGTGGCGAAAACTTCCCGACCGGCGCATGTGAGATCGGGATCATGGATCCCTGTCATCTTGAGCTCATAGTCGCCTTGGTGCTCGAACACGAGATCTCCGAAGCGGATCTCCCGTGCAGGCACTAGATGGCGGGGAGCGTAGAGATCGGAAGCGGAAGCAGAACTCCCGATGGCTTCCGACTTGACGGAACTGGGCATGTAGGGCATCGAGGAACTCGACGCGTCGGCGATCCAGACTCCGTTGACGATCGGCATGATCTTTCTTCACGCAAGGGCCCCTACCTGGCGCGCCTCTGTCGAGGTTGTACTCGTCAGATATTTGTCCGGCAGGCACCCCGCTTCGTGCGAAGATTGATCACGGTGACGAACAGAGAGACACGGATTTTTATACTGGTTCGGGCCCTCGAGATCGAGTAATAACCCTACGTCCAGTTGCTGCTTGTATTGTTTCATCGAGTACAGATTACAATGCGTAACAAGTACCCTCGGGTTGATTGTCTGAGATTGTGGATACCCTCTACGTACAGGACCCCCGCTATTTATATCCAAGGAGACGTGCCATACAAGACAAGACAAAACAGACCTAAACCTAGTAGGACTCTAGCTATCTCCGGGCTTTCCTTCTGCGATCTGGCCATCGTGTCTTGTTCGGAGTCTTGATAGTTCAGAGTCGGTAGTCGGTAATCCTCGTGATCGGGCACCCTGGTATTATGGCCTCAACAAGCTCTCTTTTCAGATCATACCAGTTGGTGATGGATAACCCTGGAAGCTTGGTGTACCAGTTCATTGCGGTGCCATCGTAGACGATGATGAAAGATTTTGCCAATACGACGTCATCTCCCCCTGCCGAAGCTATTGCAGCTTCATAGCTCATGAGAAATTGCTTGGGGTCGGTGAGGCCATTATACCTTGGTAGGGAGATAGGCTTGTACGAAGGCGGCCATCTTGCCAATTGCAGATTTTCTGAGAGAGGGCAATTGTGGTCGATGGGACGAGTGTGCAGCACTTGGAATCCGGTCTCAGATGTGGACATACGATTTGGTCCCGTATTGGCGAAGGCAATTGGATCGTTGAGTTCTGCTTGGAGTTCATCAACTTGTTTCTTGGCTCTTTCAAGTTCTTCTCGGAGCTTCACAGCTCTGGGATTTGCGATGTTCAGTCTTCTTTGCTTCGCTTGCCTCAGCTCCTCCAATTGCTTTCTGACTTGCAGCAGCTGGTGTTGTTCTTCTTCTTCTTCTTCCTGCATTTGCTGTTGCAGCTCAAGCTGAGCAGCTTCGAGCTCTCTTTGCTACTCCAGACGGCGAAGGCGGAGCCTGTCCTCCACCCTGCGCAATCTTTCTTCGGTGGTGAGAACGTCTTCATCGACTTCCGTTTCCTCAGTGATGGCTTCGGTTATGGCTGGAAGTGTGGCTGGTGGAATTAAGGCTTGAGCATCGGCTTTGCCGGTGGAGGTTGTGTCTTTGGTGGTATTTCTAGGGTTTCTGGTAACTCTTTTCGCTAGCGGCATGGTGGTGTTCGTGGGTTGTCTTCGCGCACAGCACAAACGGTGGGCGCCAATTGTTGGGTTATAAGCCGAAGCCAATAAGCCCAATCAACAGCCAAGATAGAGAACAGGGACAAGCAACAGTAAATTACTTATCAACAGTGCTCCCGGGAATCAGCCCCTTACACGTTGGTGGGAGGTCCCCTTATATAGGGAGGTCAAGAGGCACTTTTTACATTCCCCTTATACCCCTGAAGATCAGGCATCATCCTCTAGACTAAACAATTTGGACCTTCCAGGGGTATAAGAGTACATTCGCACGCCTTAATGTGAATGCGTGGACCAGCAACTTCGTCTTGACTCGATTTGGACCTGGTCCACGCTGCCTTCACCGTGCCTTCAGTGACTTTCGCCGCCTCCCTGTGTACCTTTGGTCGGGCAGCGCCTTCTCCTGCTCAGAGAGGGAAAGAATCACCACGCCACCACCCGAGCTTGTCTCGGACCTGTGTAACAAGATGAACCAAGTATATGCAGGTAATATTTGCAGGTTACCTTCGCAGCCGCCTAAAATCTGACCAGGAGGGCGAAGGCAATAGATTAGCTCATAGTGCCTTCGCGCCCGTTTCTGGCGCCATTTAGCACCGAGGGCAATGGATCACCCCTCGGTGCCCAATCTCCTGGCAAAGGAGAGAGAAGTGAAGGTAATAGATTACAGCACAACGCCCAGCCACCTGCGAAGGCAGCGAGCTTTCATGTACGTGTAGCGAAGGCAAATACCTGGGGCTCAAAAGCAAAATAAGGATGAAGGCGTTTCTTTGACAGGCCAAACTCCCAACAAGTAGACCAGCAACTAAGGACAAGTAGCTTTGGACATTTATTCAGCATTACTATCTGTTATTGAATTGTGTTCCACTCACATATTTGGCCTTCCTATAGCTCCACGTACTACTTCTGGACAGCAGGTTTTTGACCCTTGCAATCGTAGAACACGCCTTCTGGGTATCCTTTGCCTTGCTGGTAAGAACCTTGTAAGAGCTTGGTAAGGTGTTTCCTTTTGCTGTGTTGATTGAGAGGCACCACTGTCCCTAAGTAGTCGATTATTATAGATAACCTTCACTGTTTGCTCCTATTTTTGTGTCTACAATGGCAGGTGACGATGGAAGTGCCACCCCCAAGGACTTCAACGAGTGTGTGAGTCAAGGGCAACTACAAGCTGCCATTGAGGATGGGTAGAAGGTGATGACACAGACGGCGACGCAGGCAATCACCGCCGCCATCAGAGACCTCAAGCTCCCTGACATCATTGAGAGGTTGGACAAACGACTATCCACACTAACCGACAGGGTTATTGTGTTGGAAACTCGTGCACCGACCAATGATGATGAGGACGTGGTGTATGATGCCAATGGTAATATAGATGAAGCAGCTACGCGACAAGAACGACTACGACATCATCTCCGCATCAACACCACAAGTATGGGTGGTACTCATAACCGTGCTTCCGATGACCCTTATGCTAAGGTTAAATTTACTATACCTTCATTTTCTGGACATTATGATGCTGAGGGATATCTTGATTGGGAGATGACAGTTGAGCAAAAGTTTAGTGCCCACTTTGTGCCTGAGGACCATAGAGTTAGACAAGCCACTAGTGAATTTAAGGATTTTGCTATCATTTGGTGGACTGGTTTAGTTGCAGCGGGTGTTTCACCTACTACATGGGAAGAACTTAAGGTGGCTATGCGTGATAGATTTGTTTCACCTTCTTATCATAAAGACCTACGTAAGAATTTAATGCGCTTAGAACATGGAGATAAATCTGTGCAGGATTATTATGGTGAGCTTCAAAAGGGTTTGATGTGTTGTGGCGTAGTGGAGGGAATCGAGGATTCTATTTGTCATTTTACTCGGGTTTGAGGCGCGACATTCAGGACATAGTTGATTATAAGGAATTTAATACTGTCAACCAGTTGTTTCAGTTTGCTATGCTTGCAGAAAAGGAATTGCAGGGGTGTTATTTGCAGGGCAAGAGCAACGCCGGCACCACGTACACGCTATGCTCTGCGCCATCATCGGGGCTGACCAAGCCCTCCTCTTTTCGAGTGCCCCCACCAGCGAGCAAGTCTGGAGTTGCTGCACCACCAAAACCAGCTACTACATGACTTTCAGATTCAGGTAAAAAATTCTTGCAGGAACCATCAAAGAGTACCTCCTCCGTTGCCTCGACGGGACGCACGTCTGGCATTCAGTGCCATCGCTGCCATGGATTTGGCCATGTGCAGAAAGATTGCCTAAGTCAACGGGCATATATTGCTACAGAAGATGGGTACGTCAGCACCTCCGACATTGAGGATGATAAAGAAGTGGCTGCTGAGGAGGGCAGTGATGTCCTGGGTAGCGAAGACACGGCGGCCTTCAGGAGCATCATTGTGCAGCGTGTGCTCAGCGCACAGTTACAACAACCAGAGAAGCTGCAACTCCATAATTTGTTCAGATTTTCTTCGTCATCAACAATCGTTGAGCACGTGTCATCATTGATGGAGGTAGCTACAATAATTTGGTGAGTTCAGATTTGATCAAGAAGCTTTGTTTGACCACACGCCCACACCCCCATCCATATCATATTTAGTGGTTTAATGATGCTGGAAAAGCTAAGGTAACACAAACTTGCAGAGTTTCTTTTTCCATTGGTTCGTATGTTGATTCTGTTGATTGTGATGTGGTACCTATGGAAGCTTGTTCACTTTTATTGGGTCATCCTTGGGAATTTGATAATGATGCTACACACCATGGCAGAAGTAATACATACACTTTTATGCATAAAGGAAAGAAAATTATTTTGTTACCTATAACCCTTGCTGAACTTGTACAAGCTGATAAAGAACGGGCTGCTAGTTTGAATGATGATAAATCTGAAAATCAGCAAGTTGCTAATTCTGTTTACCCACCTAAAAGGGAAAAGTCTGCACCTAATTCTAAGGCCGAGGGAATTAAATTGAAGGGTGGTGTTATGCTTGCAAGAAAATGTGACCTTGCTGAAATTTCTGATGATGATATTTGCTGTACTTTGGTGTGCAAACAGACCTTGTTTTCGCTTGATGATATTGCTAGCTCGATACCTCCTGCTGCCACTAACCTTTTGCAGGAGTATGAGGACCTTTTTCCAGCTGAGATACCCCCGGGGCAGCCACCTGTGAGAGGAATAGAGCATCAAATTGATTTGATTCCAGGTGCAACTTTGCCAAACCGTGCTGCCTATAGAACCAATCCTGAGGAGACTAGGAAATTCAGCGACAAGTCCAAGACCTTTTGGACCGCAGGTATGTACGTGAAAGCCTTATTCCTTGTGCCGTTCCTATGCTTTTGGCTCCTAAGAAAGATGGTACTTGACGTATGTGTGTTGATTGTAGAGCCATCAATAATATTACTATTCGATATCATCATCCTATTCCTAGGCTAGACGACATGCTTGATGATTTATGTGGTTCCGGGCCCATTTCGGGATGTTGTAAAAAGCGGTGACAAAATGGTCCAAAACTCAAACAGACTTGATTTTTGGTCTAACGGAGTGGAGTGGAAACATCTGGTGTGAAAAGCTCAGGGTGCATTTTGGACACACAAAATGGTGCATTAATTGCACTAAGCAGGCCTGTTTTGGGATGTTGTGAAAACTGATGACGAAATGGTCCAAAACTCAAACAGACATGGATTTTGGTCTAAGGGAGTGGAGTACAAACATCCAGTGTGAAAAAATCAACATGTATTTCAGATGCACAAAATGGTGCAATAATTGCAGTAAGCGGGCCCGTTTCGGGATGTTGTAAAAACTGGTGACGAAATGGTCCGAAACTCAAACAGACATCATTTTTGGTCTAACGGAGTGGAGTGGAAACATCTGGTGTGAAAAACTCAACATACATTTCGGACGCAGAAAATGGTGCATTAATTGCGCTAAGTGGGCCCGTTTTGGGATGTTGTGAAAACTGGTGACGAAATGGTCCGAAACTTAAACAGACATGGATTTTGGCCTAACGGAGTCTAGTACAAACATCCGGTGCGAAAAACTCGACATGCATTTCGGACGCACAAAATGGTGCATTAATTACAGTAAGCGGGCCCGTTTCGGGATGTGGTAAAATTGGTGATGGAATGGTCCAAAACTCAAACAGACAAGATTTTTGGTCTAACGGAGTAGAGTGGAAACATCCGATGCGAAAAACTCACCATGCATTTCAGACGCACAAAATGGTGCATTAGTTGCACTAAGCGGGCCTGTTTCGGGATGTTGTAAAAATGGTCACGAAATGGTCCGAAACTCAAACAGACATCTTTTTGGTCTAACGGAGTGGAGTGGAAACATCCGGTGCGAAACACTCAACATGCATTTTGGACGCACAAAATGGTGCATTAATTGTACTAAGCGGGTCCGTTTCGGGATGTTGTAAATACTGGTGACGAAATGGTCCAAAACTCAAACAGACATGGTTTTTGGTCTAACGGAGTGGAGTGGAAACATCCAGTGCGAAAAACTCAACATCCATTTTGGACGCACAAAATGGTGCATTAATTGCACAAAGCGGGCCCGATTCGGGATTTTGATAAAACTGGGGATGAAATGGTCCAGAACTCAAACAGACATGATTTTTGGTCTAACAGAGTGGATTGAAAACATCTGGTGCGAAAAACTCAACATGCATTTCGGACGCACAAAATGGTGCGTTAATTGCACTAAGCGGGTCTGTTTTGGGATGTTGCGAAAACTGATGACGAAATGGTATGAAACTCAAACAGACATGGATTTTGGTCTAACGGAGTGGAGTGCAAACATCCAGTGCGAAAAACTCAACATGCATTTCGGACGCACAAAATGGTGACTTAATTGCAGTAAGCTGGCCCATTTCGGGATGTGATAAAAACTGGTGATGAAATGGCCTGAAACTCAAACAAACATGATTTTTGGTCTAACGGAGTGGAGTGGCAACATCTGGTGCGAAAAACTCACCTTGTATTTTGGACGCACAAAATGGTGCATTAATTCCACTAAGCGGGTCCGTTTTGGGACGTTGTGAAAACTGGTGATGAAATGGTCCGAAACTCAAATAGACATGGTTTTTGGTCTAAGGGAGTGGAGTAGAAACATCCGGTGCGAAAAACTGAACATGCATTTTGGACGCACAAAATGGTGCATTAATTGCACTAAGCCAGTCCGTTTTGGGATGTTGTGAAAACTGGTGACGAAATGGTCCAAAACTCAAACAGACATGGTTTTTGGTCTAAGGGAGTGGAGTAGAATCATCCAGTGCGAAAAACTGAACATGCATTTTGGACGCACAAAATGGTGCCTTAATTGCACTATGCGGGCCCGTTTCGGGATTTGGTAAAAACTAGTGTCGAAATGGTCCGAAACTTAAACATACATGGTTTTTGTCTAACGGAGTGGAGTGAAAACATCCGGTGCGAAAAACGCAACATGCATTTCAGACGCACAAAGTGGTGCATTAATTGCACTTCCTCCCGGGCCTCCTTCTCGACCTCCAGGGCCGCGCGGGCACCCACCTGTTCCTGGGCCCGGACGCCCGCGAGTCGAGAGGCATCGTCGCGCTCCGTCAGAGCCGCCACAAGCGCTTGGCGCGCCTGTCGCAGGGCATCTGCGGCCAGGTCCCGCTCGCCGCGGAGGCGGTCCTGCTCCTCCAGCAGCTGGCGACGGTCTTCATCCTGGGCGGCCGTCTCTGACTCCCATGAAACGAGCATATCCCTCTTCCACGCCTCGGCGTCCTCAGCATGTTGGCACGCCTCCTGGGCCCGCACGCGGGCGTCGTCTGCCTCTCACCGGGCGACAGCAAGCTGCGCCATGAGTGCCTCGCGCTCCTCCCTCTTGGCCGCCAGCCGATCCCAGACGCCCTTCTCCCGACAATGGAAGAGGGACTTGTTGCAGCTACGGTCCATCAGAGACTGCGGGGAAATGACGGGGATTAAGGTCACTTCCCATGAGAAAAGCTGAAATCCGAAAGAAAGGAGAAGAGCCTTACCGCGCCGGCGGGGACGACCACGTTCTAGAGGGTGTTCATCACGGCATGCAGGGCTCCGACCACGGAGTCGACCCCGGCCTCGATCCACCGGTTGTCCTCCTGCTCTGCGATGTCGTCCAGGGCGAAGACGGTGGTGTCCGGGTTCCGCCGGTCGACCCACCGGAGCCGAGGACCTCCGAACGCAAAGGGATCCCTCTCCAGCTGCACCACCTCTCATCCGCCGGTAACATCCACCTCCGGCGAGGGAAGACGGACCTGGCTAGACCCCGGGGCTCCCCCCGACCCCTCCGAGGGTGGCAGCTCCCCCTCCAGCGCGTCTATGGCGGTCGGGAAACATGCTGCCTCCCAGACGTCGCGGCCGGACGGAGGGATAAAATACCCCTCGGCCTCCACGCCTCCTGACGGCCCGCTCGGGGGCTCGGTGTGCGGGTCGGCAGCCTCATCCGGTGGAATAGGAGACACCTGGACGACCATGACCCCGAGGTCTAGGGTCGGTAGTTCGAGCTCCACCAGCTGCTGGTCCGGGACCTCGACACTTGGGATCGGCTGATCGGGTTCGGCCGTCGGGTCGCCGGGGTCCTCTGGTCCGGACTCCGTCACAGGAACATGCGAGGATGGCGGTGTAGTCCCGGTGACGAGCGAGGCGCCGGATTGGCCGCCCGTGTCCCCAGTGCCAAGCGCTTCCCGCACTAAGTGATCGGTGAAGCTTATCCCCATGCCCAGCGTGGTGGCCACCACCAGCCGCGTGATCGCCTTCCTGGGCGCCAGGACTAGATGCGTGGCCTGACTCCCAACACTTCATCACGAGTAATCTGAGAAACCAGACATAATTGGGGACAGGCAGAACTAGGGGACATGGGGAACGCACCTGGACGCCACTAGGAGCGCCGAGCTCAACTTCTTTTGTGGCGGCTCTTCCACCAAGTCCGCCCCCGCAGGCCGCGGGCGCGTCGACCCTCGAGGTCAGCAAGGATAGACCAGACCCCGCCGAGCTCCTAGGTCTCGAACGCTCGCTGCCCGACTCCCGGGACGGCGAAGAATTAGGGGCGCAACTCTCAAACCCAGCTCGGGGTCGGATCCGGCGTTGACGGCCGTGACGACTGGGGGCGACAACACACGCACCCTTCCCGCAGGATCATCCTCGCGCTCCATCTCGTCCCAGCGAATGGGGGATCCGTCACAGTCGTCATCTGTGTTCCTCCCAGAACCTTCGGCGTCGCCCCCCTCGGTCTCTGTCTCAAAGAACCCAGACACGCCGGAGTCATCGTTGTCCTCGTCGACGTCGGTGGCCTCCTCATCGATAAATGGGCCCTGGCTCTCATCGCACCTTCCCTCTATCTTTGCGAGGCTACGGTGGCGGCGATACTCTTCCTGCCTCTTCTCCTCGGTGGCCAACTTGGCCTTCTTCTTCCTCTTGGCGGCATCCTTTTCCTTCTTCTCAGCCTCTGCACGCTCGCGGTTCCACGCCCTCCGCTGCGCGTCCTCCGGCAATGGCGCATGAGACTCAACATGGATGAGAATGCCTTGCAAGCCCAAGGGACAAAGGCCTCGTTAACATCAATCATCCATAAAGAAGTAAAGGGGAAAGAAAAAGGTGGGAGCTCTTACCACGACGACAGAGTGATTTTCGGGCTGCATTGGCAGATGCCCCCGGATTGGATACTCTGCCTCATCACGGATCACGGTGTCATGGACACGCTGACGAATCTCATCGACCGACAGCTGATCGCGGGACATCACAGCCCCGGTCAAGTCCACGTCGTCCTTCATGTCGAAGATCGTCACCCACCGCGCCATGAGCGGGAGGATCCACCACGCATGATACGCTGCGATCACTCCCGCCCCGGTCACCCCCCACTTATTCAACTGATCAATCCCCGTCCAGAGGTCGGGAAGCATCTTCTTCTCCCCCGCCTCCGGACCCCAAAACCACACGTCTGGGCGCTTGGTGAAGATGCGCCCAGCGAAGGTCGGGAAGGGGGCAGCGGGTCGCTCCTCAGATAGAACCAAGAGGAGTGCCACCCCTTATTGGACGAGGTGGGGTGAAGCTTAAGGTAACCGAACGCCCGCTCCATGCGGCGGCGGATGCTGGCGCACCCGATCAGAACCAACTGCTTCTGACTTGTCTGGTACAAGTTGATGGCGAAGAACCACTTTCATAGCATGAAGTGGGATGGTATTCTGAGGTACCCCTCGCACATAGCGACAAACGCCGTGAGGTGTTGAACCCCATTGGGGTTGAGATGCTGCAGCTCCAGCCCACAATGCTTCCAAATCTTCAATGCATGTACCACTGCTGCTAACTCCAAATCGTGAGTAGGATAATTCAACTCATGTTTCCTCAACTGCCTGGATGCATAAGCTATAACATGTCCTTCCTGCATAAGAACACATCCAAGGCCCTGACGAGAAGCATCACAGTAGATATCAAAACTCTTATGAATATCAGGCATCACTAACACTGGAGCTGTAGTTAGCCTTTTCTTCAATTCTTCGAAACTAGCTTGACATGCATGTGACCACCTAAATTCTTTTCCTTTCTCTAATAATGAAGTGAGGGGCTTCACTATTTTAGAGAATCCTTCTATGAATCTCCTGTAGTAACCTGCCAATCCCAGAAAACTTCTGATCTCAGGCACATTCTTTGGTGGCTCCCACTTCAGAACATCTCTAACTTTGCCTGGATCAACTTTTATTCCACCATCAGTAATGACGTGACCCAGAAAAGATACTTCCTTCAGCCAAAACTCACACTTACTAAACTTGGCATATAGCTGATTCTCTCTGAGCTTCTGCAATACTAGCCTCAAGTGTTCCTCATGTTCCTCTTCATTCTTGGAGTAGATCAAAATATCATCAATGAATACCACCACAAACTTATCCAAGTACTCCATAAACACCTTGTTCATCAAATACATAAAGTAGGCAGGAGCATTAGTCAAACCAAAAGACATAACTGTATACTCATACAAACCATATCTGGTAGTGAAAGCTGTCTTCTGGATATCGGATGGCCTGATCTTCAACTGATGATAGCCTGAACGCAAATCAATCTTGGAGAATACCTTGGCTCCTTTCAACTGATCAAACAGATCCTCAATCCTGGGCAGAGGGTACTTATTCTTGATAGTAACTTCATTCAATGATCTGTAATCAACACACATCCTCTGTGTACCATCCTTCTTCTCAACAAAGATAACTGGTGCTCCCCAAGGCGATGAACTAGGTCGTATGAAACCCTTATCCAATAATTCTCTAAGTTGTTTCTTAAGTTCTTCCAGTTCATCAACTGACATTCTATAAGGCCTCTTAGCAATAGGAGCTGTACCAGGTAGAAGTTCAATGAGGAACTCGATGTCTCTATCTGGTGGCAAACCTGGCAAATCATCTGGGAACACATCTGGAAACTCACATACTACCCTGATCTCGGCAACTGTAATACTCTTCACTTGATTCGCATTTGCCTGTAGTGAGTTCAATTGCTTCTGGCTGACCTGAGCAGGGCTTTCAGCTTGAGGCTGCACTATGGCTTGCCTTTGGTTGTTCCCACCAAACAGACGTGGATATTTCTTTGGACATTTACTAATGATATGTCCCTTTTGCTTACAACAGGAACACACCTTGGTACTTAGAGCACTTACACGACTGGGATTACTCTGTGAAGGCTCTAAAGCTTGCTGAACTGATGCTTGACAGTTACCAAGTTGTGGCCGATAGCTGATCTGTGGGACTTGGGCTTGGTTGGAGTGGCCAAACTGGTGGACTGGATGACTCTGCACCTCATTCTGCTGAGCAAGACGGAAGCGAGTGTTGCGATCAGACTGCATCTGTCTCTGAGAATTCATCTTCCTCTTCTTCTCCTTTATCTCCTCTCTCAAATTTTCTATCAAGAGAGCCTTATCCACTAGCTGATCAAAACTATGAAATGAATGTGCTGCCAGCTGGTAACGAATAGGTATAATCAATCCTTCCAAGAACAGGTCTTGCTTTCTCTCATCCGTAGCTACCTGTTTTGGGGCATAACGAGACAACTGTATGAACTTGTCACGGTACTCAATCACTGACATCCTTCCTTGTTTTAGATTGAGGAACTCTTCCTTCTTCTGCTTAATCACACTCACAGGGATATGATATGAGCGAAATTCATCCTTGAATTCCTGCCAAGTGATGCTACCTGAATCTTCATGAGCATCGCAATATGCATCCCACCAATCTGAAGCCGCACCTTCTAATCTTCCAGCAGCATATAAAACCATCTCTCTGTCAGTGCACTGAGTAATCAATAATTTCTTCTCCACTGTCTTAATCCAATCATCAGCATCGAGAGGATCTACAGAGTGAGAATATGTAGGCGGGTCGTGACTCATGAAATCCCTGTGTTTGTCTCTCGGGGGCGGTGGAGGAGCTATATTCTGATTCAGCTGAACAATGGAGTTGGCCATGTTTGTCATCAGCTGAGTCTGGGCAGCTATAAACTGTTCCAATGCTGAATTCGACATCTGGTTCTGACTTGAGTTAGGCTCTGGATTATTTTCACTGCTTCCAGCACCAGACCTAGTGTTCACCATCTGATTGTATAGAAAACAAGAACTTAGATATAGGTATAGAAAGACATGGTACTAGTGCAGATGAAACTAAATAATTCAGGAAAAGAACCAAGATAGGAATTCCAACATTAGCACTTGCATGGTCAAATCTCTTTATCCAAATTAACATGACCAATAAAAGAATAGCGTCCATTAAGAACTACTCCACGTTAAGGACAGATTATGGCTATCTCGGAAAAACAGATGTATCTTCTAGACAGAATATCCAAAAATCATGAAACTTTTTCAGAACGTAGATAATGAAGTTATGAATCCAATGCAACTGGAATTAACTCATTTGGAGTTCGGAAATTAAAGATATAAAGAAAACACTCTAGCTGCGTCAGAAGCTCTGAACAGATTCTGTATTCTCTAATAAAACGTAGGTATCTCTTTCTCAGAAAATCCAAAAATGGTAAGATTTTACCAGAAAATAGGTTATCAAATTCTGGAACTAACCCAACTGGTTTCAAATCAATCGGAGTTCGGAAACTTGAGATATGTAATAAACAAGTCGACTGTGTCAAGTTACCAAAAACAGATTCTCTTTATCCAACAAAAGTCATGTATCTCTCTGTCCAATAATCCAAAAATCGTGAAACTTTGCCAGAAAATAACTTATGAAGTTATGGAAATAATCCAACTGGATTTGCATCAATCGGAGTCGGGTAGCTCGAGATATGAATTAAACAGTACTGCACTGTCAGGGGGTGACGGGAATAGGTTTATGCATGAAGGGATTCATGATAAGATATGGTAAAGATGGATTTGGAACTCACCTAGGTACTAAGACCATGAACAAAGACAAAACCCAACCATCTAATCGTTTAGTTGATTTATTAAGATGTAATTGTGGTCATCACTCCACAAAACATCACACTCATTACAAAGAGCCAAATCAAACATTTGCATACAACAAACACAAAGCAAACAATCCTACACCAGAACTAAACATCGACCTCAACGACGACTCTTCTAACGGTGACATGAATTTAGAGGGGATGATTTCCTAAATCCTTATGTTGAGATAAAGCACGACTGATGGTGTTTCCAAAATATCCATGATTCTCTTGTTTCCAATAATTCATGCTTAGGGAGAAAAACTCGTTAACTGTGGCATCCAATATAATTCTTGCGGGTTCTTTTAACTTTTAGAGAGACGTTAACTAGGAGCTGGAGAAAGAACAGAACAAGTGTACAATTGGATGATGATTAAGAATCAAGGAGAAAGTAAGTCAAGGTTGATGGAAAACAACGAGTTTAGACAAAGATTGAAGCGGAAATTGATTGAGCAAGTATAAGAAGACATTTAGGACCCTAAAAACGACCATTGCTACTCTAGGCTTGCGTCCTACAGTCAACACAGCTCTGATACCACTTCTGTCACACCCGATTTTGTAAACAAAACCGAATGACTATCATATGTGCGCCAGGATCAAGTTTACACACATATGAGACTTCATCAGTGATATAAAAGACAGTGCAAAACGTAAATAGAATTAAATACCATTATTACACTCACGTGAAGCGAATAACTAGCAGCGGAACTTCAAAACTTCTCCACAGGCAGCTGACTGGGGAAACACGTACGCCTAGAAACTTCCAAAATACTCCACTGAAACCTCCTGTCTAAGCCTGAGCCGCAGATAAAGCAAGGTTGAGTACACTTATGGTTGGTACTCAGCAAATGTAGAGCAAAAGCAAATGACATGCAAAGGCTTAACAAGGAAATAGTTTGGCTTCTAATTAAATTGCTTTAAGCACTTAAATTGGTCAAATTTTATTTAGCATCATAATTACTAAAGTATAAGTATATACCAACCCAATTAAGCATATGGTAAACCATAAGCATCACCATCAACATAAATAAACCAATTTAATTCTTCTTTCGATATATTAATCATGTGAGGGTCCAGGCCGCTCATGACCGCGAGCACGGCTATTGCAATAGATTTTAGACACTCTGCAGAGGTTGTACAGCTTTCCCCACAATTCGTGTTTCCCATGTTGCCTGAGGTCGCGAGCCTCTTCAACACTTCCTTAGGTGAGGGGCTAGGGATTCACTACGAGGCCTTTCCAAAGACTCCCTCTATGTATGTGTTTGGCCCCTGACCGAACGGGTAATCGGAAGGCGCACCTTCGTTCCCCGCACATCACACACAAACCAAACATCCGCCAAACACACACCTCCAAACACAACATAGAGTTCATCTAGTTACTTAGCCAAGACCAGAGCCATGTAGTATTATGGTTGTACGGGAAATCCTGGGTGGTTCTCCATGTTCCAATTAATCAATGTGGTCTTGGTTAAACATTCTCATCAGATCATATATATCATATATAAAAGATATCACAATATTATTATCTTCACATTTAGTGTAAACCATTCCCAAGTATAGCAACTAAGCAAATGCTACCCAACATGAATATAAAACCCAGGTTGACAAGGCATGATTAAAGAAAACTAGTCATCCTAAATATAGGACCCATCATGATTAAGCATGCAAGCATAGCAAACTATAGTGTGTAAGCATGTCATATGGTTATTAGGACAAAAATATGATCAAGAATACACTTTCCTTAAATCCAGCTAATAAATGCTATGGCTCAGGGTCTTCTCAACTGAATCCTCGAATCACACGAACGTTGCACCCTCTATTCGTAGCACAAGGTCACATACAAAGAAACATACAACAAATAAGAAACAGTACACCAAACATGGGCAACGGTACAAAAGAAGGATACAAAGATATAGGTCAAGTCCNCTCACTCGAACTCACCCGTTTGCAACTCAACGAGAGTCGTGCATCGGTCTACGTGGCAAAGCACGACGCATCTCTAACCCTCCGTCCTACCACAAGGAAAGCATTGGGGGAAAACGTAACCGAGTCGATACGACCATCTAGCTGGGCACGCATCCTGGGACGAAACGCGGGGGTCAAAATCGCAAAATGGAGACCGAAAGCATGGTCGCAGAACTCACAAACAGCGCCACAAAATCACACATGTACATATAAATAAGAACAAAGTACATACGGCCCACGATCGTGAAAAAGTGCAAACAGGAATCGCCACTCCTAAGTGGCGATACAGGGCGTCCGAGGGGAGGAGTCCTCCTAAACAAAGCAGGAGGCCATGCGAACCCACGTCACGGGCCTTCCTCTGACATCAGCTCGCCCAAGGATGCCCAAACGAGAGAAGGCGCAGGAGCGCGGCCCTCAACAATGGGTCGGGACCAGCGGCACACGCCAGCCTCCCCCACCTTGGATTATGCTGGCGCCGATGGCGGGCACCAGCGGTGGAGGGTAGGAGGGGCAACGGCACGCCGATGGCTGTACACAACCCCTGCCACCTCCAAGTCCTACTGGGAGGATGCCCGTGAAGCGCAGGTACCTGTAGTGATGAGTGGGGGGGGTCGATGACGACGCCGATGACCCAAGCCGCGCATGACAGCCCACTACACCAACGCATGCCACTGGTAGGTGCCAGCAAAGGCGGGTGGGAAGGAAGTCGGTAGCACCGAGGGCCCATGCGACATCGACCACGTGTCGCACCATGCACCTTTACTCCCAAAGTTCACAGGGATTCCTCTGGCATCAACGAGTTGCACCCCGGGCTCGGACCTTAGGAGGACGGCCGGGAACAAAGCCTATGCACGCTATCTCCATTTGGGGAAAAGGGTAAAGAAGCCAACTCATATGGTTGGATAGCCAACGCAGAGACCCCTATTTATAATGGAGAGCGTCCTTTCCCGGCCCCACGGCACGGCTACAGGGACTCGTTGCGTGGCGCAATCAAATACTAGATTCGAATACGACAACGTCCTGACAAGGGTAACAGCGGCGCAGCACCCTCGAAAGGACCGACAAGACCACACAGGTCTGGCCCAAACATGGCAGACGCGTCGCGCAGCGTGTCCTGACAGGGATCACGAGTCCTCTGGCGCTCGAATACGACGTGTACCGGGCCCTCAAAAGGCGCAGCCCCGTTCAGTGGTGACGCGACCGCTCAGGCAGCCCTCGAAAAGAGCGATGCTGCTCAGCGACGACAAGACTGTCCACACAGGTGAAACTCAGCCCCTGGGCAAATTTGTTATTCGCCCAGCAGCTCGGGGGCTAGACCCACCAGGTGTGCTCGCGCGTTCCTGGTGAGAAAAGACGAGACATCCCAAAGAACTAACCCTCCGGGCGAGTCCACGACTAACCCAGAGGCTCGGGGGCTACACCTAGTGGGTGCGCGCCACGGAACGGCCACTAGCGTATGGACATTAAGTCCCTGCATAGGTAGGGACAACCCCTGCAAGGACTCGGGGGCTACTGTCGGATACCAATATCCTAGGCGTCTTAACCAACTAGGTTAAGTACAAACATCACGAACCTCCCAGTGCGGTGGGCCGCATAAGATAAAGCCCGTCGTTCGAAACACCCACACACAGGCTGGCCCAGCCACGGCCCAGTACGATGAACCCCGCCTCGTCCGGCCCCCAACACTCTAGGACGATATGGGGGAAGCCATCCGAGCGGCTCCTCCGCCTCGCCCGACCCCAAGCAGGGGAGTCGAGAACGAGGTCCGTGGCGGATGAAATTCTCCGCCTTGCCCGACCCTCGGACGCGCGGGTCTGGAACGGGACCCACCACGGGCTTGCCTCTGCCTCGCCCGACTTCCCCCGCTCAGGTCAAAGGTTCGCCCAGGACCTAGGGCTCGGGGGGGCCCAGCCTCGGAGGACAAACCTGGCCCACGATGCAGGAAGGGATGATGGGCGTCAACTGTCCCGGACAGGCCGGATGGGCGTCATACACCTGACACGACGGCCACTCCGTCCTTGTGCACGGCGAAGCACTAGCGCACGGCGTGGAGGCGTCAGGCGGCTCTGTTCAACACGTCGCAGGGTACCGTTCTTCAGCGTCATCCACAGTACCACAGAAGTGGGCCCCAGGCGTAGGTGAGAGCAGGAGACTTGGATGACTTCCTTCCACCAGAAGCCTTCTTCCCCTCCCTTTCTATCTCTCTCTCGTGTAAGCGGCCCGGCCCATTTCCTTGAGCTATAAAAGGGAATGGGGGCTTTTGACGCTCGTTAATGGTACACTTTTAATGCTAATTAGGTGGTGTTTTGGGACCAATTCATATACTAACCCACCACTTGGCACTTGAAATAACCCCGTTTTCGCATATGCATGTATTTTTGGAGGATTTTGGTTTACACAGGTTTTTGAGCTATAAATGAGCACTTTTGGACGAAACCAAGACCGTGCACAGCATGGAGGAATATGAAGGCAAAGAACCTAATATGACTCGGATTTTGTTCGCTCTCATCTATGGTGAACCAACCTACAAGAATGTGTAAGGGCAAAGACTTGAAGATAAGATTAGATGACTTCGGGATCAAGGCAAATCAGGCAGACATTTGGAAAGTTATCAAGACCCAATCTTATCCTGAAGAAACCGACGTCCAATACCCACATGCATTGGCACTTCAATTCCTGGAGGATCAAGGAGCTTTCACGCGAAAGATGGCACCAAGATGGGCCAAAAAGACCCTACGCCGGCCGGCCCAGGCCTTTTTTGCGCCGCCTCGGCCTCTCCTTCGAGCTAGGGTTTTCTCGGACTATTTATAGCTCTGATACCCAAAGGCCCGCACATCCATCCACCAGAACTCGGCGAAACCTAGGGCATACACCAAAGGGAGACAACGGCCTCCGCAAGTCCTCGAAATTGTCTAGGGGATAGCTTAGGCCAACCCTAGCCGCCATGGCCTCCCTGCATGGTTGTGCCATGGCGGAGTTCAGGAGCTAGTTGGAGTCATCAATGGTATAGACTTGGTGGTGATGATCCAAACACATCTATTATATGATTAATGTTCTTCATGTCATACGATCTCTTAGTGACTCAATAACTCCTTCTATGATTTCTACCTATCATGAATATGATTGTTTCTTAGTCTAATTCTGGTTTAGACTATATAGCATGCTTTATGTAATCATGGCGATTAGATCTAGCGTGTCGACCCTTCATGATATAGATCTAGACACGTTCACTTGTGGACATGCCCTTGTAACTAACCATGCCGATAGAGAGCATCGTGACAGGGTGTGATCCCGTGTAAGGTGGCATTCTCGGGAGGTTGACCGGAGGTAAGAGTTTAAAGATTGCTTTGGATGAGATGCATGATGTGCTTGCTCTATTTGGCTAGAACTACAACTAGAAGGCGATAGGCTCGTTTACCCCTTTTGGTTGCTCTTTATCCTTGCTTATGTTCATGGGTGTGATCAACCTACACACCATTCACATCTTATAGTAGGTTTACCCTTTATATGCAATCTATGCTTCATGCTAGGATAGATCCCTTAGATTAGATGGGAAACCCTAGTAAGTTCATTGTCGATCCGCGAATTGATAACCTTGGATGGAATACTCTAAGGCAAAAACTACGATGATCCGTGTGCTTGCGGTTCACAATTGGCGCGTCTATGGACTGTCAACAGGAGCCTTCCTTAGCACGGGTTTGAATCCATCCAATCCGTTCACCCACACTCCACACGTACACGCTCACAGAGACTTGGGAGCCCATTCCCTCTCTCGACCGCTTGTAATCCCCTACTACGAGCAACTAGGGGTGGGCATTCAGTTTTCGGTTCGTTTCGGTTTGGTTCTTCGGTTTTTGATGAATTTCGATTACTAGAAAATAAGAACTGATCGGTTTTGAGAAATTTTAGGAACCGAGCATTTCGGTTCTCGGTTCTTTTGGTTCGGTTTCGATTATAACCGAACTAACCGAATATTATTAGTAGAGGCTAAGACAACAAAAAAATGTGCTAGTTTTAAAGCAAATTTGGGTTACAATTCCTCTATTTTAGATAATAATAATTAACAATGGAGCAATAATGATACATTACCACAAATACATGGCAGTTTAAACAAGATAAATCACATTTAAATCAAATCTAATCTTACAAAATGTAAATAATTGAATATGTGAAGTACAAGATCATGTAATTTGGTTATTTCGGTTATTTCGGTTAATTAAGAGCTAGAACCGAAATAAACATAAAAAGTTCGGTTCCACGCCGTCTAGAACCGAACTGGGAACTGACTTTTTCGGTTTCGAATAGTTCGGTTTCGGTTCCGGTTCTTTCGGTTCAGTTTTCAGTTCTCGGTTATTTATGCCCACTCCTACGAGCAACGCGAGTAACACGAGCAACCTCAAACTGGGCATAGGGCATTCGTGCATGAACCAGTATAATTCCCATGTCCTCTCGCGAACTATCCGAGCCTAAACATGCAATCCACTAAATTTACTAGTCGATGATTTCACGCACCGACACCCCGTTTGCACAGTTGAATTGTGACTAAGGCATTGATTGTGTGGTGATGTTAGTCAAGCTTTTGAAAGTACTAATCATATGCCGGGAAATGTGGTAAACTGGTAAACATATGTACTTGATTAAATCTGACATCTGATGGGTTTTTCTACTCCTTTGGGCATAGGGAAGATGGCGAGTGTAGTAGTGGCCGCTACACAGGGTTGCTTTGTGCACCTGGGGTCCGTTGGGGCAAGCACTCGATTGGAGTGGGCCCTGATAGCAGATGGCAGGGAGAGATGGGAACAATTGCTTCATGAGGTCCTGGGTGTCTCTCACGGGGCGTGTGATTAGGTTGTCCCATGCATGGTTAAAATCAACTCAAGTTGTTGTCGATGGTCCTTATAGCGAAAATTCGACCGTCAATAGGCTCAGAAAACTAATAGAGATCAAGCATAACTTAGACATTTGTATTCAAATAATGTTGTAGCATGCATATTCAGAATATCTTTGAGTATAGGGACTTTGGTGCAAAAGATGGAGAAAAACGGGCACAGGCCCAGGTCGAGCTACCTGGCTTGGAACCCGTTCGAGCCAATCTTTCATGCAGGTCAAGAAGCACACCAAGGGATGATCCTGGCCACTGAATCAAGGTCGATTGACATCAAGGATGAGGGATGAGCCACGTGTCACTCCCACAGATTGAAGGGCCCACACCTCAACTCAAATGTACCCAAACCAACGGTACCCACCTGAAACCGACCTGAGGGCCCACCAGGCAGCTTCCCAGAGAGAGGCGGACCCGAGAGGCGGCAGGCCTGGGTCGGCCGAATCCCCCAGGTCAGCCGACCTCCCCCCGTGCAGCCGAACCGGTCCTCCCTTGACTGGCACAACACTACCGACTTCAGGACGACATCTGGGCCGTGCACTGGTCGAGGCGGTGCATCAGAGGGTCGGCCGACCTGGCTACTTCAGCCGACATGGCCCCACAGCCAAATGGCCACAACCGCCTATGGTCGACTCCAAACCGCCTATGGATGCTATAAATACCTGCAAGGGGCACCGTATCCAACATACACCAGAAGAAGAGCTCTCCTTTGCTACAAGCTTAATCTTAGTCTTAGTAGTGATAGTTCTAGTAGTTGAGCTTCTGAAGGGCTTCCGAAAGAGTCTTGGTAAGTTCTAGAGTTCAGCTTTTGTATCTCTTTACTTACTTGTAATACTCTGAGCTTAATGGAAGTATCTTAATACTTATGTTGTATGCCTCAACTTTATTTTACTTACTTAGTATATACTACTTATGTCTTACACCTTATCCAAGCTGACGTATGCTATGACATTGGCTCAATATGCCTCGTGGTTGCTCTATTTATTAATGTGACAGATAGAGTTGTATTTCTTATTGCTAACATGGTGTTTGGAATACAGAATATTGTTGAGGGTATCGCTACCCCACAAATTAGTAGAGATAGGCGGCAGGTGGTGACAGTCCTATCCGTCCTTTGTAATCCTCCACGTTCGGGAGATGATATTAGGCCTTTATGATAAGACGTCCTCCTGTCCTCCCTTGATGAGGGAACCACTGGACACCTCGATATGTCCTCTATCATATGTCCCTTGTATGAGCTTGTATAGGATAATGTTGTATATCCAAGTCCCATTTGTATGATGCTAATGAACCCCTTATGATCTCTACTAATGTTCTATTACTAATTAAGATTACCTTAATGATGAGCAATGAACTTCTGTGTGTCACTTTATCCCTACACTTCCATATCATTTACCCCTATCTTGACTATGGTAGATTAATGATGTTGTAAGTAAATACATTGGATGACTCCTCTCTTTAACTAAACGCTTTCTGCGGATAAACAAATAACGATACTCTGGAATACGCCCGGGTGAAATGCTACAACGTACTTCTGTGCGCTTACAGAATTATGTAAACATTAAGAAACACCAACAAGCATTTCTGGCACCGTTGCCAGGGAAAGCATTGGTTAAAGAGTTTGATCATCCATGTATTTAATGCAGCATAATTAATCGCCAGTAATCTAGCATGTTTACCCTTTTGCTCTGTTTCTCTATGACGTGAAACAGGGTAGTGTATGACTGATTTTCAACTACCATCCAACTACGTCGAGAACCCGAATACCATAGGAAGGAGGGTGCACTCTCGTGTCATAATCCCTCAGGTGTTCTTGTCGGAGACCAAACCAGTCATCGGAGAACTGTCCCATCAAGAAGAACAACCCATTCCCGTGGCACCCCAACTAGATGAAGTCATGGCCGAGAGGGCAATCCGTGACTACCCCGCCCCTTCCCCTGCCCATATCCCCATGGGTCCGGAAGTGGCTGTGGGTGATCATGCGTTTGAGCTCAAGGCTCCCCTCATCAATATGGTGCAGGCCAGTTCCTTCTGTGGAAAGGCCAATGAAGATGCTCGTGCACACCTGCAGCACTTCCTGGAGGTGTGAAGCACCATCACCATCCGAGCGGTTGATCAAGAGGCGATCAGGCTCCGCCTGTTCCAGTTCTCACTGTTGGGAAGAGCCAAGCAATGGTTCTACTCCAACTGTGAAGCGGTGAACACGTGGACCAAGTGCTCCAATGCATTCTTGGCCAAGTTCTTCCCCATTGGCAAAACAAATGTCCTCAGGGGAAGAATTTCCAGCTTCCAGCAAGAGTCCGAAGAAACCGTACAGAGGCGTGGGATCCTTTCCAGGACTATGTCCTGGCATGCCCACACCACGGTATGCAAGAGTGACTCCTGCTCTAGAATTTTTACCATGGGCTATCCCAGACAGCCCGTGAACATATGGACGCTGCTGCTGGAGGGGCATTCCTCTCCTTGACCGTGGTCGCCGCCAAGTTGCTCATAGAGAAGATGGTGTCAAACCAAGCTTGGAATGACGACTGCCTTCAGGGGCGCAAACGTGGTATGCACATAGTGAAGGAGGTGGACATGCTGGCCGCCAAGATGGATCTAATCATGAAACGCCTCGATGACCGCACCAAGGATGGGGCCGACAACAGTGAAGGGCCAATAGATTCACACATGTCGTGTGAAGTCTGTGGAGAGACCGGCCACTCGGGGAATGACTGCCCCGAGACACAACAGGAGGTACAGTTCGTAAACGGCAACAATGGGTACCGACCTCAAGGGAACTGGAACCAGCAACGTCCGTTCTACCAGGGAGGTAATAATAACAACTCCTTTTCTAACCAACCCTCTCTGAAAGATCTGGTCCTTGGTCAGGCCAAGATCAATGAATCCATTTCTAAAAGGTTTGTTGCTAATGATAAGTCTCTAGAGGGCATAAACTCTAAGATAGAAAGTTTGTCCTCCACCTTCCAGAGCCAGCTGAGATTTAATAAAATGCTAGAAACCCAGTTAGCTCAGCTAGCTGCTGCTGTTCCTTCTGGTGACAAGGGACGAATCCCAGGGAAACCGAATTCCTCCTTTGAGAAAGTAAAGGCTATTTCCACGAGGAGCGGTAAGGCTACTCGGGATCCAGTCCCAGCTAACATGCAGGGAAGACAGCAGAACCTAGTAAGGAGATCCCAACTGAGGAAGGTGAGCCAAAAGTCGAGCTAGCACCAGCAGGAAGGACTGCGCTACACGAGTTCTATGACACCAACGTCCTGCCTTTTCCTCAACGCCAAAAGAAGCCATCGGCAGACAAGCAATTCGCCAGGTTCGTGGAGGTCATTCAAAAATTAAATATACATGTGCCTCTGTTGGATGCTATGCAGGTGCCGACCTACGCCAAGTACTTGAAGGACATACTGAACAACAAATGTCTACTCCCAAGTACCGAGGTTGTAAAACTAACAGAGGAGTGCAGTGCAGCCATCCTAAACAAGGTCCCAGAAAAAAGAAGGACCTTGGGTGTCCTACCATCACGTGCACTATCGGAACCCAGCGCTTTGAGCACGCACTCTGTGACTTAGGGGCAAGCATCAGCGTCATGCCAAAGGTAATCTTTGACCGCCTTAATTATACTACCTTGTCCCCGACTCCCATGAGATTGCAGTTGGCCGACTCTACGGTCCGTTACCCGGAGGGGATAGCCAAGGACATTCCGGTACGCATCCGGGATTGCTTCGTCCCTGTCGACTTCGTGGTGCTGGACATGGACGTCAGCAACGACTCGTCGCTCATCCTAGGGAGACCCTTCTTGAGCACTACGGATGCTCACATTAATATGGGTCCTGGAGAGATCCAGCTCCACATTAACGGAAAGAAGGAAAAGTTCGATTTCAGGCCAAAGGTGGAGCAATGCTCCATGATCAAAATCAAGTATGGGAGAAACAGTCAGAATGTCAAGGAGGTAGAGGTCACACCTCGAGATAAGGACAGCTTGATAAAGTTTATGGAGAAGATCTAGGAAAAGGAATTTCCCATCCGGTACCACGCAAAGAACAAGAAGCCTATACGAGGTGCGAAAACACAGGCAAAGAAGATACCGGAACAAGCTGTCGACCACCAGAAGAAGGTAAAACAGGTATGGCAGGTTAAATCATCTGTATCCTCATCTCCAGGGTCAGATGCTACATCTTCAAGCTAAACCAACAAAAAAGACGTCATCGCTCGACGACGTAAAACACGAGTCCTGCACCGACAGGTTCATCGGTGTCAACCAAGCAGCTTGGGGGAGGACCCCCAACCAGGTAAGTTCAGGTAAGTATGAATAAAGTTTTCTTTCAGAATAAAGTTAGTAAATGAGAGCTATCTAGGATAGTCCCTTAATGTCATAAGTTCTTTCTAAATCTTTATTTTGGAAATGATGAATAGTTGCTCTTATTTATCTCTTGTACCTATATTTCAACCTGCTATTCTCCTAAGTTTTGAGTTTGCTGGTTTGAGCATGATCTTTTCCTGTTATCTTGTCTATCTGTGGGTAGCATATGCAAGCTCTAATCTAGGTTGTTGTTTGCTATGATATGATAAGACATGAGTTACCCTAAAGCTTATACCAAGTAAGACTTGATTACCGAAATTTTCTTTTAAAGAATAAAATAAAAGAGTTCCTTATGGTGATTTAAATTCCTACCAAAGCCCAAATTGTTGAAACCCCTATAAAAGCTACTTGTTGTTGCATTGAGTTTTGTCAAGATCATTGTGATTCTTAGAGATTTACTTCATGCTTTTAAAACCAAGGTAACGCACACGCCACCACATACATGTTATACTTCTACTCTGGAAGTGAGCGTGACACTCATCCATCCACCAAATAAAAGCTCCGCAAAAGAAAGTATGGTACTCTTCCCTAAAACCTTATTGCAAAAGAGACATGGGCTAATAGTAAAAAAATTGGACACATGAAGGTCCAAGTATGAAAAGAGAGAGCACATGAAGGCTCTTTGTTCAAAAAGAATAGCCATGTCTCTAATAGCAACTCTTATAAGGGGAAGAGGAACCTGCAAAAGGGAGCTATCATGCCATCCACACACGTACACATCTTGGTTTGAGGGTATGACTTACTTCTCTTTGAATCCTGGTTTTGACTTTACAATATGTGCAATACAAGTAAGCCACATAACTCTCCTAGCACAAACTCCACCTCAATGAGTGAAATGAGAGTTGAGAGAGAATCTTGGTAAGGAAATACACCTTGAGTGACTCGAGAGTATCACCTAAGGAACTCTACCTTTTAAAAATCCCCAAAACCTCCGGTTTGATAGTCAAGCAAAGTAGAAGGCAAGGTGCTTGGTCTAAGTCGTTCTGGCTACCAACCGCCCAAGACAAGGAGAAGCTACAAGCCCCATAAAAGGCCAAGGTAATAAGGAAAGTTTATTTTTACCAGCTTATTCAATTCTTGGTAGAATATCTTGCTGAACCACTGGTACTTTTGAGGAATAATGAGGAAGCAACTCCTGATCCACTGAGCCTAAAAGTTCTAGTCTTTGCTCGGGACGAGCAAAGGGCTAAGCTTGGGGGAGTTGTTGACGGTCCTTATAGCGAAAATTCGATCATCAATAGGCTCAGAAAACTAATAGAGATCAAGCATAACTTAGACATTTCTATTCAAATAAAGTTGTAGCATGTATATATAGAATATCTTTGAATACAGGGACTTTGGTGCAAAAGATGGAGGAAAACGGGCACAGGCCCAGGTCAGCTGACCTGGCCTGGAACCCATTCGAGCCAATCTTTCATGCAGGTCAAGAAACATACCAAGGGATGATCCTGGCCACTTAATCAAGGTCGGTTGACATCAAGGATGAGGGATGAGCCCGTGTCACTCCCACAGATTGAAGGGCCCACACCACACCTCAAATGCACCCAAACCGACGGTACCCACCTGGAACCGACCTCAGGGCCCACCAGGCAGCTTCCTAGAGAGAGGTGGACCCGAGAGGCGGCAGGCCTGGGTCGGCCGACCCTCATCGCCCCAGGTCGACTGACCTCCCCACGCGGCCGAACCGGTCCTCCCTTGACTGGCGCAACACTACCGACTTCAGGACGACATCTGGACCGTGCACTAGTCGAGGCGGTGCATCGGAGGGTCGGCCGATCTGGCTACTTCGGCTAACCTAGCCCCACAACTAAACGGCCAAAACCGCCTATGGTCAACTCCAAACCGCCTATGGATGCTATAAATACCTGCAAGGGGCGCCGTATCCAACACACACCAGAAAAAAGCTCTCCTTTGCTACAAGCTTAGTCTTAGTCTTAGTAGTGATAGTTCTAGTAGTTGAGCTTCTGAAGGGCTTCTGAAGGAGTCTTGGTAAGTTCTAGAGTTCAACTTTTGTATCTCTTTACTTACTTGTAATACTCTGAGCTTAATGGAAGTGTCTTCATACTTATGTTGTATGCCTCAACTTTACTCTACCTACTTAGTATATACTACTTATGTCTTGCACCTTATCCAAGCTGACGTATGCTATGACATTCGCTCAATATGCCTCATGGTTGCTCTATTTATTAACATGATAGATAGAGTTGTATTTCTTATTGCTAACATGGTGTTTGGAATATGGAATACTGTTGAGGGTATCGCTACCCCACGGATTAGTAGAGGTAGGCGGCAGGTGGTGACAGCCCAGTCCGTCTTTTGTAATCCTCCATGTTCAGAAGATGATATTAGGCCTTTATGATAAGACGTCCTACTGTCATCCCTTGATGAGGGAACCACTGGACACCTCGATATGTCCTCTGTCATATGTCCCTTGTATGAGCTCGTATAGGATAATGTTGTATATCCAAGTCCCATTTGTATGATGCTAATGAACCCTTTATGATCTTTACTAATGTTCTATTACTAACTAAGACTACCTTAATGATGAGTAATGAACTTCTGTGTGTCACTTTACCCTTACACTTACATATCATTTACCCCTATCTAGACTATAATAGATTAACGATGTTGTAAGTAAATACATTGGATGACTTCTATCTTTAATTAAACGCTTTCCCTGCGGATAAACAAATAACGATACTCTGGAATACTACTGGGTGAAATGCTACAACATACTTCTGTGCACTTGCAGAATTATGTAAACGTTAAGAAATATCAACAGTTGTCCGTCCTTTGTGGTATATAAAGCTGCTTGATCTCTTGTCACATATTAGTAAGAATGAGGAATGTTGTTGATGGTGTTGTTGAGTAAATTTGTTAATCTGATAATTAATTGTTTTCCATATTGATTGTATTGGATAGTCTTGCAAATATAGTAAATGGTTAGCCTCACATTAATTTGTGCTAAAATATTGAAAGTAAGGATGTAGTTGCTTTTTGGCAAAACAAACCACTCAGCCAAAAGTCTTGCATGTCTAGAATTTTATTCTTGTCGGGTAAGTTTTACTGAGTATTAGTATACTCAGCCTTGCTTGTGGCTTGTTTTTCAGATATTGGTGATGGCTATGATCCTGTTGCTGCTTTGACTTGGCCTTGTGTGTTGCCTGATGATTGGACCGTGGAGCGGGTGCCGCTTGAATCTGATTCGGGCCACGGTGAATGATGTTATGTGAGGACTCCACATAATGTCTTATATATCGACGTTTAGACTCTTCCGCTGTTTTATAACTCTGGTATGTAATAAGTAAAACTTGTGTACTGCTTTTGTATAATTATCTATGTGAACTCTGTGTTGTAAAAGTTGTGATGAGCTGTACCATCTGAGCTCACCTTCGAGTGAGACTTGCTGCTATTTCGTTTCAGTTGAGTAATGGTGGTTTATCGGGAAGGTATCCGATAGGTTGCACGATTAGTCCGGTTGAAGTGTGTGGAACACCACAGTGGAAGTGGTCCCATGTGCTTGAGCCAGGTTAATTGAGGTGGTGTGCCACATTTTGTCAAAGAACCTTTAAGAAAAATTAAACTGAATGCTCGTGTGAATTTAGCTATGTAAAAAAAGTTCTGTAATAAATAGGTTGTCATGTGAAAGAATTTTGTACTAAGCACAATAGGCAATATAATGGAACAGGTTGTCATCCAAGACATGAGCATATGCTTGATGCACATGGATATGCTATATTAGTGCTGATGTCATAATTAAGATAATGCACATGCTCGAGACATCAAGGGTGTCACACGGTCGGCTGGCGTGGCGAGGGGAAGAGGGGGAGAGGGCTGTCGATGCGGTAGAAGAAGCAGGGGCCTGTGTGTGCGGAGGGGAAGAGGACGTGACGACCAATGACGGGAAAGGCCAAGGGCCGGCCGAAACGAGGAAGGAAAGTCAGTGGCTTCCGTCGACGAGAAGGGCAGGCAACGACCACTCGAGGAAGGGGCTAAGGACGACCGACGCGGGGAGGACTCCGTCTGACGTCCTGCGCCCTTCACTGTGTCTCTTGCTGCCACATCCTCTCTATCGCCAACAAAGAGAGAAGAAGAAAGAGAAAAAACAGGTGGTATGTTGGACCGCCATCATATGTTGTCCACACCGATAAAAGCACAAAAAACTGCCAAATGTTAATTATAAACAATATTAATAGTTTGACATAGAGCTCAACATGAGAGTTGAGTGTATGAATGAAAACGGATCGGATACGAATGGATAAATATGAATATATATATATATATATTCATACTTATTTAAATGAATAAACAATAATATGAATGGGTTTGATACAGGTAGATCGGATTCAGATACAGGTAATATAAATATGTAGGACATGCAACGGATGTTGATATATGTTCTATATTTATATCAAATATCTAACTTTGAGTATCTGGATTCAGATATCAATCGAATATTGAATCTCCAAATTCGGATATCGGACTATCTATTAGGTTCGTGCCCGTGCGTTGCTACGGGAAGGAAACAAAATTGTAGAAGCAATAAAATTGGCGTAACAAAAAAATCATACTTATTTAGATTACCAAATATGTGTGACATGACGCACATGGACACATATATTTTATAATTTAAATGAATAAACAATAATATGAATGGGTTTGATAATGACTCTGCCACCACTCCTAGACGCGGAGGTGCGCGGGCGGTGAGGGGAGTAGTGCGGCCAGGCTAGGCAGGCCCAGTTCCGTTAATACACCCGTTTGTATAGGGCACCTGCATCCAAAACCTCATGATTTAGTTAATGTTTTGATTGTAAGAAACATACCTGAGATTCATTCATCTGAGTAAGAAGAAATCAAGCATTTGGACACTATTTCAGTATACACTATCCAGCACAAGAAAGGAGAATTGCATTTGCACAGAAATAATTGCATTTTAACAAAGAATCAAGACTTGTTTAACAGAGATTTTATTAGCAGCAACCAAATTTCAAATAGAGGATACCTGCTCGGTGGACTGAATGAAAAACAGCTTTCTTCTAAAAATCCAGAGTAATTTGCAATGCCCAAGAGAAACGATCAAAGTCTGTCTTGTAGAGGTATGGCGAATCAGGCTCTTGGGGGCATATGGGACATGAGAAGGCTCCACGAGGTTCTTTGCCAAGATACCATACCTGCAATGGAACAGTAATTCAACCTAGGAGGCTAGGACTGAACTATGAGTGTGCAATGTAATGGAAGAAGCAAGGATATTCAGAAGAATAGTTTACCCATAAACGAGACTTCAGATGTCATACGCGGTTACGGAGGACGTCTCGTCAATCTCCTTGATGTACAACCGCTTCTTCTCCAGCACATTCTTATCCTCGGGAACAAACAGCACGGCCTGGACATGATGGACGAGTGGGAGGCCTCGCCATTATCCGAGGAGTCTGTCTTGGCAATCTTCCGTGGCGGCGGGGGTGAGCTACTGCTGCAGCGGCGGCAGCGCCGTCTCTTCTCCCACTGCCGCTGGCTCATGCGGCGCGGGATCTTCTCGATACAAAAGTTGGGCCACGGCCGCTCCCTGCTCCTGCCGTCATTGGCACCGCATCACAGTACCTTCGCCCCCGTCCATTGAGCGGACAGATGAAAGCATCTCAGTCCACGATGCGTCGCCATTACATCCGATGCGACCCTGCATCCACCACTACGGTGGCGCGTGGGCGCGGGCACTAGCGCGGACGTGAGCCGCGGGAGGAGATGACGCCAGCAAGGAAGGTAGGCCGAGTGTGGGAGAGGGTCGGCAGATGGAGATGGATGCGGAGGAAGGGTGTGCTGGACACCGGCCGAGTGACCATGACGGCGAGACATGAATGAAAAACATGCTGCAAATGGTTTGAATGATGTGCCTGCACATGCAAACTACAAGAAACCAAGCCAAAGTAGTAAATATATCTGACTAACCGGTCCTTGACACATGCTCTTGAATGTCTTAAAGCTGAAATTTTGTCAACACAAGTGGTACTCCAGGATTCTGACAATCAAAAGTTATGAGACAGCCGATTATATTGGAAGTTAACATTTATAGTAAAAAATTAACCTTGCTAAATGCCCCCACCATGGAAACAGATAGCTAGACGTGACCATATGCACAAGTCATCAGATGTATTCAGCTTCAGGGGCTCAAAACAGATAGTACTGTTACTTGTAGAGGTGATAATTTTTTAAAATTGTTGTTAACCATAGTGCTAAGATATATTTGGTTATGTATTTATGAACCTTACCAATATCAACTATGCTAACAGAGAGGCCATGTAGAAACTCCGTTCTAATGTTTTCCTTCTCTATGTCATGATTTGGAAGAGCAAAAACTGATAGTAGTTCCAATAGGTAGGACATGTTTTCCATCTCTTAAATTTTTTCTGACCGTACAGCAACAACTACAATCTGTTTGGAATTGCGTGACAAAAAATCCACAACACATGTTGAGGGTCAAACAGTCAAAAGTGAACACATCCATATCATAAAAACACATGTTAGGTTAAAGGTGAAGAAGGGTAAGGGTACATGACTTTTATCAATTAGCTGGCCGACAGCTTACGAACTACAACTTGACTTTAAACGTGTCCACATTATCTCTATTGTCCCATAATGGTGAGCAGGACAGATTTGCACTGTAGATGAACTATGTAAGATGGGGATTTGAGGCAATAATGCTTACAATCAAAACAATGGGGACTGCACAAATAAAAATAATGGTGATATTCATCTTACATAGCACACTGACATGATGCAATTAATCAGTTTTAGAACTACCAATGGTGTAATACCACAATAGAGCCATATAGGTCAGGTTCATGTATATGGATTTTTCAAGCTAATAATAAAGGTCCTATGTATCTTATCTTTTCGGCTATTAATATAGAGCATAGTACATACCAGACTACTGGTCCTTGCTTGGTAACAGGCTTACCAGCTCCAAACAGTAGCTCTACAGTTGCTTTGTTAAATGCGGCACCATAAAACAAAATGGAGATACTGCACCATAAAACAAAATGAAACTCAGGAGAAATTATTTTTCATGATAATGTCACTTGAATTCCAAACATCCACCATACCTCTCTTTTCTCTGCTTTTTGATCCAAGCAGTATCTCTGCAGGTGCTGGTCTGTATTGTTCAAAAACTTGAGTGGCTCTAAAATTCAGTTCTGTAACCTGCTCATGTGAAGATTGCATAAGAAAAAAATTAGTACCTTCCAAGGGTTATGCCTACATCAACTAAAATGCTTATGGAGTAGCCGAGATAGTATATGACTTATTATATGTTCAGAAACAGATTTTTTGCAAGCCAATATGACATTAGTTAGAGATATGAGCATCATGCATTGCTTTGTTTCAGTTTATCATAGTTGAAAATAAAAAAACAAAACTTTTCCATTTAGAGAACAGAAGTCCAACGCAATGAGCTAGGACACAGAAACATCTGCATAATTAGTATGCTCTTCTAAAAACTTATCTTGCTCGATCTATCACTCTAACAAATATAGTTTTGACATATGCAAGCTGGTATATAAAAATGTAGCAGTGGCAGCAACAGGTTAGGGAATCAAAATTCAGAAATGATGATGTGCTGCTAAAATTCAGTGACACCAAATGGTAAAAAATGTAAGGACAATGTATCATTATGGTAATGAAATTATTCATTGTAGAGAACATAGAAGTCAGTCATCAAGTATCACAAGGTAAACCAAAATTATGTCAATTTACTTTCCTACATGTCTAAAATTAAACCTTTCATAATTTCATTGTAGTTATTTCGATTAATCAGACATCAAGCAAAGGACAATGTATCGTTATGGTCATGAAATTATTCATTGTAGAGAACATAGAAGTCAGTCATCAAGTATCACAAGGTAAACCTAAATTATGTCGATTTACTTTCATACATGTCTAAAATTAAACCTTTCATAATTTCATTATAGTTATTTCGATTAATCAAACATCAGGCACCAGTTTTTAAAAAAACTTTTATCAGACATCAAGCACCAGTTTTTTCACAAGATTCAAGGGTGAGCAAGAGTCTACACATGGCCAAGTACGTGATTGGTACAAACACTGCAACCTTTCCCTTTTCAGTTTTATTATAAACAATGTTCAGGTGATATTTTAAATTCTCTACCACCTCCTATTCTCTTCATCATGATCATGAAACTTGCAGTAAGAATTGCAAAGAAAAAAAAACTGTTGGTCTAACAACACATCTATATGTTAAATAGATGGATTCTGCATGCATTAGATTTGTCCCCTCTAACGAATAAGCATCCAACAATTGTGATCTGGTAGGAAAGAAAAGAGGGCATAATATAAGCAAATGGGAATCAAACAAATTTACCAGAAAAACCTGCTACTGCTAGGTGCTAGCCCTCCCATAGACGACCTCTCTAAGAGTAGTCAAGGCAATATCAATTTATACCTCTGGTCCCTTGTACTCCCCAATTCAGATCAAGCCGTTGCCGCACGCACACCGGCCTGCATCATCCATGCAGATGGCGCACTACACCCCCTCTGTTGGCCTGCATCATGTCGGTGGAGACGGCAACATCGGGGAGCACGACAACGGTGGACTTGGCGGCGGGCGAGGTGCCGTAGCGGACTTGGAGGCGAGCCGCGAGAGCCCTGCTTGTTTACCGATGACAGGCGACCCCACAGCGAAGGCAGCGACGATGGCGAAGGCGGCGGCGGCGTGCGGTGAGGCGTGGGGGTGACGGCGGACAGGAAGGAAGGTTCGAGAAGGGAGATTCGTACTGGAGGAAGGATTTGACGCTCGCGAAAGAAAGAAGCGCAATACGAATAAGGAAAGCAATACGAAGATTTCCGATGGATGGCGAGATCAGAGCAATGTACGGTGGGATGCCACGAGAATCGCTCGCGGGACGACGGGACCAAGAACGAAGGACGAAGGGACGACGAGACGATTGTCGCACCACGAAAAAGGCCGAATTTCGTACGTTTTAGGAGTAGAGATTAGGAGTAGAGATTTAGTGTGTGAAGGCTCTCGGTCGGACGGACAAGTAATATGCTAACATTTTCATATGTCAAGAATGAACTTTTTCCAATTAAAAAACTGGAGAAGGAAAGAAAAAACAGGAGCGCCTGGGTCCCATGAGTCAGTCTCCCAACCGCCACGCCTCGCCTCGCCTCGTCGAGGGGATTGGAGTCCAACCCCCACACGGCGACGACGCGACGACAAAAAGGACAAGGAACGCTTCTTCTCCCCACTTCCGCCCTCGCTCTCTCTCCAATCCCCCCAAAATTCACCTCGCCTCTCCCCCTTTCTCGCCGCCGTCGCGAGGGCAAGCAACGACCAGGTACGAATTCCTCCCCCGCACTCGCGATTTCCTCAGATTCGTCCTCACCGCTCCCCGATCGCGAGCTTACCCGCCGCGGAACCGTGGATTTTGACCCCTGATTCCGCGTCCTCTGCTCCCGGATTAGCCGGGGTTCGAGGAGATCCGCGGATTCGTAGCTGCTCGTCGGCGGTTAGACTGGCACGTAGATTCATCCTCGCGCGCTTGCTCTTTTGCTCGGAGGGGGATTAGGGTTTGTTTTGCTCGCGCCGCGACCCGGATACGTCATAAACTTCCTGCTCACGAGATTGGATTGGTACTATCCTGCGTGATTTTTGGTGATTTACGCTTGAAATAATTTTGTTGCAGGTGCTGAAACCCGTGCGCGTTTGATGGATGATGACTGTCCCGATGGATAGTGCTACCGCCGCCCCCTCGTCGTCGAGGGACCTCGCTGAACGCCTCTTCAACAAGGTCTTGAGCCCCTTAGTTTCTTTTGTTTCCTTCACATGTTACAGTTAATACTGCTTCGCCACCATGGTTTTTTGATCTAGTATGTCCCTGCCTTTTTCCATGATTTGCGGATGGCTTGCGTTGCTTGTTAGCATATCTGTCAGGTTCTATAGATGCTCTTTTACACTGTGTATAGGATGTAGATGTCTTCAACTTAATGATTTGCATGCATTATGGTTTCTCCAAGTGTTGCAAGGAGACCCAATCGATATCAGTCCATGTGAAGCATTACTCAATAATGGTGACATTGCAATGTTATTGTGCAGAATAACGAACTCGAAGATCAGCTCCGCAAGACCGTGCAGTCCAAAGTCCCATCAGATCCCAACATATGGCTTCAGATGCGTGACAACTTTGAGAAGATAATTCTTATCGATCATGACTTCTCTGAACAGAATGAGATAGAGTATCTCCTTTGGCAGTTGCACTACAAAAGAATTGAGGACTTCAGGAGGAACATTAGTGCTGCAAGCTCGGTTGCATCTCAAAGTGGGAAGATAAATGCCAACCCAGATCGAGTTAAGAGAATTAAATCCGCCTTCAAAAGCTTCCTCTCAGAAGCAACTGGCTTCTATCATGACTTGATGTTAAAGATCAAATCAAATTGTGGCCTTCCACTTGGTTACTTTCCCGAGGGCTACGAGAATGTAAGCAACTCTCTGAGAGATGACAACAAGACAGCTCAATTGAAGAAAGGTTTGGTTTCATGCCATCGCTGTCTGATATATTTGGGAGATCTTGCTCGTTACAAAAGCTTGCATGGTGATGGTGATTCTGCTAGTCGTGAATATGCTGCCGCTTCTAGTTATTACAAGGAGGCAGCTTCTATCTATCCTTCCAGTGGTAACCCTCATCATCAGGTATGATCACATTGCTTATGCTCTCAATTGCTTATTTATTCTCTACTCAGTTTTTTAATGATGGCT
>CM014271.1:51150304-51170056 GCA_004135705.1 Alloteropsis semialata
GTGCTCAGAATGTTCATCTTGAGTTTTGTTTTTGTTTTTGTTTAATTACTCTGGTCACAGAAGTGTGCAATTTTTATAGTCCCCAGTGGCCTCCATTGAGCAATAATTTGTATGGTATATGATACTTTTGTGACACTTATATCTATGTGTTCTCATATGTAAATCTAGCATGTTGGTTGATATTTATAGCCCAAGGTATCACTCCTTTCTGACTCAAGGGAGTAGACCTTTGAACTGTAGTTAATGGCTAATGGTAGGATAATTTTCTGATCACATGTTTTACATAGTCTTGCATCACTAGTATTTCAATCACCTAATATGTTGTCATAAAGAATGTTACCATTTTGCTGTCCATGTAACTTCGGATTAAATTGCCCTTTAGTATGTTTTTCATAGGCAAACCAACAGATATTTCCATAAAGTTTCTTTTCATGTTGGTACAACTTCCTACACAGAATCGTCAAAGCTATGGACAGCTGCCAGATAGCAATAAAGCTCCCATTGCTAAGACATTACCTCCGTGGTCATCTGGGAGGGGCCGAGGACGGGGAGAAGTACGGTTTCAACCAAAAGATGTTAATACGGAAACAGCTACAAGGGAACGAGAGTGCAATATTCTGGATACATTGAAGACCTTCTATATACGATTTGTTAGGCTCATTGGAATTCTTTTCACGAAGACCAGGTACTTTCAAGTCCCTTGCATGATTGAGCCTGTTATTCTTCAACCGTCTTCCCCTTGGTGTTAACCTGACTAATTGATAATTCCTTTTTTTCTCCTTTTTCACAGTTTGGAAACATTTGCGGAGCTGTTTTCTTCAGTCAGCAATGATTTGCAGATTCTTCTTTCTTCTGGTCTTGAGGAGCAGCTTAATTTCGGTTCTGATGATGCAGAAAATGCATTAGCTGTTGTTAGACTTACTGCCATCCTTATATTCACAGTGCACAATGTAAAGAAAGAGCCTGATAGCCAGTCATATGCTGAAATTGTGCAACGCAGAGTACTGCTTCAAAGTGCGTTTACAGCTGCTTTTGATTTTGTTGGACGAATCCTTAGAAGGTGTTCAGAGCTTCGTGATGTTGCGTCAAGTTTCTATCTGCCAGCCATTCTTGTCTATATTGAATGGCTGGCATCCCATCCAGAGTTGGCTGTTGATTCAGAGATGGAGGAAAAGCATGCAAATGCCAGATCTTTCTTCTGGAACCAGTGTATTGCATTTATGAATAAGCTGGTCCTCACGAACCTTGCATCCATTGACAGTGATGATGATGAGGCTTGCTTTTCTAATATGAGCATGTATGAGGAGGGTGAAACTGGCAACAGGCTTGCCCTTTCGGAAGATCTTGAATTAAGAGGTTTCTTGCCATCAGTTCCTGCACATATCATTTTGGATTTCTCAAGCAAACATGCATTTGGGAATGTTGGAACCACCAAGGAGAAGAAAGCACGGGTTCAACGGATTTTCGCTGCAGGGAAGTCGCTGCTGAACTTTGTTCAGATTGATCAGTTGAGGATATATTTTGATCCATCTTCTAAGAAGGTTGTCATGGCCAAGAAATCTCCTGTCTCCGAAGCTAATGCCCCTCTACATGAATCTTCTGATGCACTTAAAACAAATGCCATTGAAATGGAACAACAGGCTGCTAGAAGTTTTGATTTGGTTCCTGCACTTCAGTCAAAAGTGCAGTTGTGTCCTGAAGGAGATGATGACGAAGAAATTGTTTTCAAGCCTACTACTTCGGAGAAGTTCCCAAAAGCTCCTTCAAACCTGTCAGTTATTGGATACACCCATCCTGTACCAATGTCTGATGCTGGTTGGCCAACCAATGCTAGTTTAGTGTCTGTTCAGAGCACTGCATCAATATCTACTGCTGGTAATTATGAAAGCACTGCATCTGTGTCGGCTGCTGGTAACTATAACATTAACCAGTCGCTTCCCATGTCTTCGATTGGTTGGGCTCTCAATAGTGAGCAAAAGGTGAATCCTAGTATTACTCCAAGATTTGAACCCATGCTGCCTGTTGAGGTGCCTACTTCCAGCTGGACAAGCAATGGTGCACATCATGTTGGTTCTCAGAACACAGTTTCAACTTTTCCAGATGTTGTCTCTGATCCACGGGTATCTGCATCAATGGTTCCTTGTTTCAGTAGCCCTGATTATTTGAAATTGCTCAGTGAAAAAGAAATGCTCTTGATGAATGGATTGAAGAATGCCAATATAACTGGAAATGGTTATCTGGAGCAGAGATTACCGGCTGGATTGAGTGGTTTTCAGTCTACTATGGGATATTCACCTCAGGTACCTGTTGAATCTGGTGGTAACATTACAAATTTCATGCATAATCAAGTGAAAATTACTGGAGAGACTCTCCAATCCACACTTGATTCGGTTGTACCTTCAATAGCACCATCAGATGGCATGTCACTGAAATTCACTGAAACACTACTAGCTGCTTCAAAGAAGAACCCTGTTAGTCGTCCATCAAAGCCTGTTGGGCCACCTCCAGGATTTAATCATGTTACCCCTAAGCGTCAAGATGATTTTATTTCAGTTGAAAAACTGCAGAGCCCACAGGTCGATGATTACAGCTGGCTGGATGGCTATCAGCCATCAGTGGATCATGTTCATAATTTAAGAGCTGTGTATCCAGGTGTGAGTGCCACTAGCACTGCATTCACCACTCCATTCCCCTTTCCTGGGAAACAACAGGTCTCTGGGATACACCCACAAGGGATTATTGAGAAGACATGGCAAGATTTCCGCCTTTTCGAGCCTACAAAACAGAATATGTTCCAAAATTACCAGAAAAGAAATCAGCAAAGTGGTCAAATGGCTGAACAAGAGCCAACAAATTCTATCTGGTCCAACAGTTACCATGTGTGATTCTGTACTTGTACCAGAATGATTGCTGGTAAAGATCCTTCGAGTGTTGATTAGCCATTGAACAGGAGTCTTCATTACAGTATTTGTCATAACATGTGGTCTCTCATTTTACTTCCTATATTCTATTTTCAAAATTGGATGATATGGTTGTATTTTGTTTTGTTTCATTTGTTATGTAGGAGTTGCTGGGGATCATTGGATTAAGTGGCACAGCATGACCCCATATTGAGTTCGGCCCATACCTGCAGCCCTCTCAATAGTGTTATCTTTCTTTTGAGAATGGTCTTTGAAGTATGGCGATGGCTGCTGTTAGGTTTTGGTAAGTTTGATGCCTCAGTTCTATGCAGGCATTGCATTTGGATGTGCATGCTTTCATTGTCGTTTCTTTTTTGTTCTTTTGAGTTGTATTCTGTGGGAGGTGGCTTATATGATACAACTGTTGAAAGTGGGAAGTAGTTCCTCAGTTGTTTTGGTTGCTAATCGCTATTAGAAGCAACAGTGAAATGCATCAGGATTTTTCAATCAATTTTCCTTAAGTGCCAAAAGGAGTGATGCATCCCATTGTACTGCTAGTGTAACAGTTTTTGTGGCATCATATACCTGGTATTGCATTAGTTCAAGGTTGTTTAGGGGCATATGCAGGATCTTGGTAAGTTGTTATAAATTATTATTTTATCTTCGTTCAAGTCAGTTTAGGCCGTTCAGTGCATTTTTTTTAATTATTGGTAGCAAGATTCTCTTAGTGGAACCTTGTAATTACCATTCACCATGCATAGGATGTTTGCATTGCATATTGTGCTTATACATTGTTTGGTTCTTTGCAATTTACAGGGAGTGCCATTGTCTTCTGGGCCGAAGAGTGGAGGATGACTGATCTGTTGGCAGTCTGATGGGGATGAATGATGTTTTAAATGCTCAGACACAAAGGTTTTGATGAAACAAAACTCAAATCCAGTGATTATAGGCGTTCTGCACGGACCATATGCTTCATCTCTCATTGGACAAGTATAGCTACACAACAATGGCACAAATGGATGGTTGCTGCAGCGACTGAAAGGCCATTAACTGTGGATGTCACTTGTTGGTTCCGCTATGCGATCTATCTATGAATAAAAGTTTGAGGAACAACTAGCATCTATCCCAGTTGTTTCTCAAGTATGATTACTTTTTCTAGTTATCTTGCTCCGTTCTGTTTGAAACAAAATATATCGGTTGCTGATTCACTAGTTGTTGCGAGTTGCAATTAAATGTTTGGAACAGTTTGTCATGGTATTTGTGTGGGACCTATATATGTTCCATTAACTGTATGGATCCCAACCTGCAGTATTTTTTACATAAGTTGTCTATGTGATTTGAGACTATCTTAAGTGGTTTTACTGGTCTTGCCAAGATGCGCAATAACTGTTTGTGATATGGTGGTCGTTTTAGGGAACGGTCTCGTGAGCTGTGGTTATTGCTTTCCAGATTAATTTGACCATGTGTGGCGCAACACGTGTGAGATGAGGTGCATGCTGCATGGTCCTGACTCCTGATCATAATTATTAGGACCGGACCGGTCATCAAAATGAGGATCTTGGTGCAATGGTACATTGGTTCAACCGTCATGAACCGATTGAACCGCTGGTTCAATAGCTTTGGACTGTTTTAGTGAACCGGCCAGAAATACCTTTGAACCGGTCTAATATACAGGTGATAATTATATAGCTGATCCTAGGAAGAAAAATATGCTCACAAACAACACAATTATATAACCATAGTAGTTGCATTTGCATCACAATTTGATGTGTTTAACCTGTGACCACAAATTAGGACTAGCATTTGGAATTTCTTCTCTGGTATGGATTGTACAATGAATTAATCCCCTCTACATTTGCTGCTTTAATTTCTCAATTTGAAAGCATCTTGAACCTACAAGTTATAGACTTATAATCCTGGAAAGCAAACTATTGTGGGTCTCTAGTCTAGATCCGTGAAGTATAAACTCTAATAACTATACAAAATGAATAATTGCAGTCTGAAAATTTGTGTACTCACGGAGTCAGCATTAGCCATGTCTTTTGGGTCTTGTCATCTTGTGGAGTGCCCGCCAAAGGCCAAAGGGCAGGGACAAGCTGGAGACCACGGACTGAGACGGTGGAGGCACTAGAGTGCCGCCGGCCATTGGGCACAGGCCGCCGCTCGTGAAGGCGTCGCTCGGCTTGAGCCGTAGCCCGTCGGAAGCGCCTGCGCCATGGGACATGAGGCCTGAGGGCCCTATCGAGGAGCTGCCGGTGCAGATCGAGCCGTCGAGGGGTAGTAGATCGAGCAGGGAGTCGGGGATGAGCCGTCGAGGGGCAGCAGATCGAGCAGGAACGAGCAGCTCCGCAGCTGCCTTCGGAGAAGATGCGCTGCAAGTTGCCGGCCGCCGCCCGCTGCCAAATGTCCGTGAAAAATTCCCTCTCGGCTCCCTCGTGGCCCTGTTCCCTCGCAATCTGAGTGTTTCCGTTAATACCCCTGAATAGATAAGGTGGTTCTGAATTGAAAGAGGGTATTTTTTTTGGTAAAAACAAAACCGCTCTAGTTCGAACAGAACCGGCCAGTTCATCGGTTCCATAAAAAACCAGCTGGTTCAACTGGTTTTTACCGGTTCAATTACATGGACGGTCTTTTAAGCGAACTGAGCCGGTAGAGGCTCTGGTTCGGTCTTTTAGCGGTCAAACCACCGGTCCGGTCCGATCCTAATAACTATGCTCCTGATCCCTTGTATCGGTTTGTTTTTCTATGTTAAGTTGTATTGGGTGGTGCAACACTACCAGCATACAAGTGTTAGAATGTTAAGTTGTATTCGGTGGCACAACATGAGAAACACAGGCTAGTTTAGCGGAAATGTTGAAACTTCGGCTCTGTTTAGGCCCATGTATGCGAATTTTAGCAAAATAATGAGGGTACAGTCATCCTATCCTATTCCGATGCTACATCCTCTCAGCTCGGTAGAACTGTTTGTTGAATAGATGTTTTAGTAACAAAAGCACATGCCAAAATTGTTTTTCAAGAACGTGTCAGTGCTCAAATTTCACTTGTCTATGTTTTAGTAGGCCCTGGCTTATTTCTTGGAGTCCCTAAATGATAATCCGTTCATCTGTACGTTTATAAACGAGTCCAAAGCGATGTGCGAACTAAAGTGGTCCTATGAAAGGTTACGATGGCAGGTATGGACCTTTACTTTACTAGTCTACTATGATGAGGACATGACATGTATGCATACGACCATGATTGGTTCATGCAATAGAGAAGGAGGAGTTCAACAAGGATGTTCAAGTAAAGAACAAGACCCAAGGATAATTCAATTTGAGTCGCCAAGGTGGAGACCCAAAGCAACTCAAGTTCGAGCCCACCTCGGAGTCCAGGAGCAGCACACACTAAAAATGATGCTCAGGTCGTATACGGAGTCCGTTTTGGACGTTCTTGGAAAGAGAATTTCATAGAGTTTCCAATGGCATCGGTCCCACATCAAAATTCCATCTGAGTCGACGGGAATCGCCAAAACAAGTGGGCATACAGAATCTGTCAGGGTGCTGCGTCACCGTCTTTTGGGCTTGACCAGGGGCTAGATCGACCACTAGAGTATATATTCAGTAGCCGCCGCCACATTAGGGTTTGGGTTTTGTTTAGCCAAGTTTTCAAAGTTGAAACTGTGATAAATTCATTGTAACTATGGTGACAAGTCCGTTTACCGTGATCCAGGGCCACTTTTCTTGATCTCCTCAACTGTGGTGATTAGTCCTTTCGAACAGAGTTCTTGAACCTCTCTCATATTTGCTTAATATAGATCTGCAATTTCAAGTTGCGAGTTTTATCATTCTCTTGCTTGTGTTCTTCGATTCGTTTGCAGGGAAAGCCTTCTTGGTGAGGTCAATCAAGTTGTGCTTGGTTGATAACCAACGGAGCAGTGGTGTAACGGTTGCAGGGTTCAAATCATGTCTGATTTGAAGCCGGATCGCCAACATCGAGTTCTCCACCAATCGAGTTTACCCCCTATCTCTCGGAAGATCGGCCAGTGTCTCATCATACTAGATACTTACCGTACTACAATTAGCCTTCCCTAAAGATAGATTTGAAGAGCAATTTCAGTAATAGCCCCTAAACCACTCTACTTACCGAATAAGGCTCTCTCTATTTTTTGGGGCTTTGTTAACTTGTATTTATTCTAATTTAGGATTTTTCTTTGAATGTCCTTTATATTGTTTATTGAAACTAAAATTAACTAAGCATATAGTGTTTTATGCTCTCATAAATGCAAATGTACAGTTTCAGGATATATTGTTGTCTTATCAACCGTGTTCTGTTTCAGGATTTCTCTGAATGAAGCCATGTTCTTCCTAGCCTATCCTTTAGTATGCTCTTTTTAAAGCTTCTATTTTTTATTGGTGTACCGTTCTTAGTGTTTTTGTTTGTTTGCTTGTCTGTGTATGCTTGCGCCAATGTTTGCTGTGAATAGAAGGAACGCCAACCCAAGTGCTATGAAGAAAGAGCTTCAAGTGATATCAAGAGGAAGAATCAGAAAACTCTGAGCAATACGTGGTATTTTCGTTGCAAAAGGGCAGTGTCCCTAATCATCCTTATATCTATGTTTTATTAAATATCATAACGATTTAATTGGACATGGAGTCATGGAGTGACCACCCGAGAAAACAGTGCAACCACAAGTACTATATGGCTATGGTCTTGGCTAAGCAATTAGATGAACTTTATGTCATGTTTGGTGTCGTATGTTTGATGGATTTGGTTGGTGTAAGATGTGTGGGGAAGGAACGCTAGCCTTCTAAGGACCTGCAACGAAGGGACCAACACATACATAGAGGGATTCTTTGCAAAGATCTTGTAGCGCCCCTATGAAGTCACACCAAAAGTAGTGTGATGAATATGCCTGATCAGCACCACATGGTTGGGTTTACTCTTCTTGTTGGTAAAGTGTACAACCTCTACAGAGTGTTCAAAACTGTTATAGCAGCCGTGTTCACGGTCAAGAGAGGCCTGGACCCTCACATGATTAATTTACTTGAAGTTGAAGTTAAATTGTTTTCTGGTTATTTCTTGTGTCCTTGCTGATTACTAACCATAACTCCATAAGTATACTCATCCTTGCTTACTGCTGATTAGAAAGTGTTGTGAAATTACTGAAGATGATGCTAGGCGTATGCAGCTCCTAGTCGATTGTCTGTGAAGTGTTGGAGCCTTTGTTTTCTAGGATAAGTTGTGTCTCTGATAGATTGTAAGTTTTTTGTATTCTTTACGTGATACTGTTAGTGTTATGCACTGATGAAGTCGCTATATATATGAAACTTGATCCTGGCATACATATAGTTAGCATTCGATTTTGTCCTTAAAACCAGATGTGACACTAAGTCTATGAAAAAACCTTGGATCATTGTCTTCAAAACTTAGACAATGTATTGCAAAGATGCCAAGAAAAGGACCTGATACTGAACTGGGAAATGTGTCATTTTATTGGCCGCAAAGGCATTGTTCTTGGACACTGTTGGTATTTGTTACGTTTACATTATCCACAAGCACACGGAATTACCGTTGTAGCATGTCATCTGTGAGTACTCAGAGTATCGTTATTTATATTTCCCAAAGGATGGTGTTGGTGTTAAAGAGTTTACCAAATACACATATGTTGACATTATGCCTAAGCTATGGGCACATTTCATACAGGAGTAAACATGATAGATTTGAGGTAATGCAACACATCACTCAAGAAAGCCATTTTCAAGAATAAAGAATAAAGAATATCCTAAGATTAGCAGGACAAGGCAAAACAAGATCCTATGATATTAATCAAGAATAACATAGATTATACAAATGCATTGTTGGTATTTCTTAACATTACATAATTCTGCAAGCGCACAAAAGTACATTGTAGCATTTCACCCGGGAGTATTCTAGAGTATCGTTATTTGTTTATCTGCAAGGAAAGCGTTTAGTTAGAAAGAGGTGTCATCTAATGTATTTACTTACAACATTATTAATCTACCAAATTCTAAGCAGGGGTAAAGGATATAACGTTGTGGGGGTAGAGTGACACACAGAAGTTCATTGCTCATCATTAACTAAGTCTTAGTTAGTGAATAGAACATTACTAAGGATCATAAAGGGATTCATGAACATCATAGAAATGGGACTTGGATATACAACCTTATCCTATACAAGCTCATACAAGAGACATAAGTTAGAGGACATATCGAGGTGTCCAGTGGTTCCCTCATCAAGGGACGACAGGAGGATTTCTTATCATAAAGGCCTAATATCATCTCCCGAACGTGGAGGATTACAAAGAACAGACAGAGTTGTCACCACTTGCCGTCTACCTCTCCTAATCCATGGGGTAGCGATACCCTCAATGATATTTCTTATATCAAACACCATGCTTGCATAAAGAAATACAACCCTGTCTATCACGTTAATAGACAGAGCAACCATAAGGCACATTGAGCCAATGTCATAACATACGTCAGCTTGAATAAGGTGCGAGATATAAGAGGTATATGCTAAGTGAGTAGAGTAAAGTTGAGGTATACAACATAAGTATGAAGATAATTCCATTAAGATCAAAGTCTTACAAGTAAAGAGATACAAGAGCTGAACTCTAGAGCTTACCAATACTCCTCCGAAAGCCCTTTAGACGAAGATCAACTACTAAAGCTATCACTACTAAGACTAAGACTAAGCTTGTAGCAAAGGAGACCTCTTCTTCTGGTCTGTGTTGAATGTGGAGGCCCTTGCAGGTATTTATAGCATCCATAAGAGGTGTAGAGCCGGCCAGAGGCGGTTGAGGCCGTTTGGCCATGGGCCCGGGTCGGCCGAGGTAGGGGCATCGTCCGACCCTTGGATGCACCGCCTCGAGGCGTGCATGTCCCAGATGTGATCCCAAGGTTGGTAACAAGGCACCAGTCAAAGGAGGGCCGAGTCAGCTGCGCGGGGAGGTCGGCCGACCTAGGGGGGTCGGCCGACCTAGCTCCACTGCCTCTCCGGCCCACCTTTCTCTGGGACACTGCCTAGTGGGTCCTAAGGTCGGTTCCAGGTGGGTGCCATCGGTTTGGGTGCACGAAGCTTCGGTTGTGGGCCATTCAATCTATGTCATGGTGTTGAGGCCAAATCTTGTCTATTGCTTTCAACCGTCATTGAATCAACGTCTATGATGATCCAACATTGTGCTTCTTTGCCTACGAGGAAGATGGGCTCGAGTGGGTGCCAGGCCAGGTCGCCTGACGTAGCCAGGTCGGCCGACCTGGGCCTGGGTCCAATATCCTTCATCTCAATTATCCCTGTACTCAAATATATTCCAGATATGCATGCTACGATATTATTTGAGTATAAATGCCTAAGTTATGCTTAGCCTTTATTCATTTTTTGAGGCTATTGACGATCAGATTTTTCGTTATAAGGACCGTCAACAAACTCCCCCAAGCTTAGCCCTTCTCTCGTCCCGTGCAAAGACTAGAACTTTAGGCTTAGTGCATCAGGAGTTGCTTCCTCACTACTTCCCAAAAGTACTAGTGGTTCAGCAAGACATTCTACCAAGAATTGAATAAGCTGGTGGAAAATAAACCTTCCTTATTACCTTGGCCTTTATGGGGCTTGTAGCTTCTCCTTGTCTTTGGCGGTTGGTAGCCAGAATGACTTAGATCAAGCACCTTGCTTAACTATTAAACCAGAGGTTTTGGAGATTTTTCAAGAAAAACAGAGTTCCTTGGGTGATACTCTCAACTCACTCAATGTGTACTCGTCACCAAGGTCCTCTCTCAATTCTTATTTCACTCATTGAAGTGGAGTTTATGCTAGGAGAGTTTGTAGCTTACTTGAAGTGCACATATTGTAAAGTCAAAACCTGGATTCAAAGAGAATTAAATCATACCTTCAAATCAAGATGTGCATATGTGTGGATGGCATGTAAATGGTAGCTCCTTTTTCGTACGTTCCTGTTGGCGATCAAAATTGGCACAAGGACAGCAAGGCAGGAAGAACCGGTGGAACCTAATTTTCAAACCGGTGGAACCGGTTTGGTCCACTGTTACCCGTCTGACAGCCAGACCGGTGGAACCGGTTTTAGGAACCGGTGGAACCGGTTTTCCCCGAGTCCTAGTAGGTTTGGACTTTTTTGGAGATCCGTGTGGATTACGACTTGTAAAAGGATTTCCTTGCGGGGCAAGACCTCCCCACCCTATAAATATGAAGGGTCACGGCCGATTGAGGGTTATCCAATCGATCAAATCAATATACCTTTACTTTTTTGTCATTCTTCAAACCCTGGCTTTTCCAACCCTAATTCTGTTCGTTCTTCGTCTCTACGGCATTTTACGGCGCTCTGAGTGGCCTGCCGATCTCAGAGAAACCCTAGGCACGCCTGCCCTGACGGGGTCCCTCCCGGGCCGGCAATCTTAGGTCTACGCAGCTGCCCCCGTAGAACCGGTTTCACCGGATCTACAAACCGGTTTCACCGGTTTCGCCTGGGACTGCTGCAGTCGATCGATCCGTTGCGGATCACGCGCGTTCTAGCGCAAGTTCGATGTGTTGACCAGAAAAGGCGTCAACACATTTTTGGCGACTCCGCTGGGGAATCTGGAAATCTTGGTTTTAATAACCGATTGTTCAAGCCCTAGCCAGATGGGATCTATCTCAGATCTTGACAAGGACAACATCATTGTTCCCTCCATGGAGGAGATCAGCGAGGAGGAGCGCCTGAGGTTTGAAGCGGCCCAAGAATTCTTCAAGACTCAATTCTTGATGGGGCTCAAGAAGGATCGCCACGGCAAGGTGACAAGGACTCAAGACTTCACGATGCCGGCGTTCGTGATGAAGGATCAAAAGGTGGAAGAAATCTCTCCGGTAACTGCACATCCACTTGAACCTTCTACTTCTAATCCTGATAATGATTTTGGTGCTGCACTTCTACATACCGATGAAGTAGTTAGCACTCTTATGGACAGGATAGATAGAATTGAAAAGGATAGGTTGGTAGAATCTTCTTATTATTCACAAAATATACAACCTACCCAACATGAGAATATGCATGCTAGTGTGTCGGCTACACCAGGAAAAGCACCTGAAAACCCTCTGTATGGTATGCCGGCAAATTTTTATCCAGGACAGGTACCGCCGCCAGCACATGTTTCGCCAGCCTCGGCGAAACCGGTTTCACCGGTTCTAGAAACCGGTGGAACCGGTTCTGTTGCCCAGGCTGGATAGCAGCTTGTTCCACACGTCACAGCTCCTGTTTCGGTGGTCCCTAACCGAAATCCAGAGGCTGTTAATGGGTCTGCTTACATTAGAACACGTGCTTATACATCACCCCCTATACCTAATCAAAATATTAATTCTAGCGGGATTCCTAATGATGTATACGATCAATATTTGCGGCAAAGTTCTTCTAGCATGCCTTATATTGCTCTAGTACAAAATACAGCCACAGGGCAATCTGATCTAGCTCGTTCAAATTTATATGCTGAATTTTATAAAATGAAGGACGAGTTAGCTACTATGATGCAAGATAAGCTTGGCATTGATATGGGTAATTCTAGATTATATCAAAAACCATATCCTGCTAATTTTGATGCTGTAGCTTACCCCAATAATTGGCGTGTTCCTGATTTTGTTAAATTTAATGGTGATGATAATAAAACCACTTGGGAACACATTAGCCAATATATTGCTCAATTAGGAGAAGCTAGTTCTAATGATGCTTTGAAAGTTCGCTTATTTTCATTATCTTTGACTGGAACTGCTTTCTCTTGGTTTTCTTCATTAACTCCTGGCTCAATTAATTCATGGAATCAATTAGAGCAAAAATTTCATGATCATTTTTATAGTGGGAGTACTCAATTGAAATTGACAGATTTAACATCGGTTAAGCAACAAAGAGATGAATCTGTTGTTGATTATTTTAAACGATTCAAAGAGACTAGAAACCGATGCTTTAATTTGTCACTTTCTGAAAGAGATCTTGCTGATGTTTCTTTTAATGGTTTAAGATCCTCTATTAGAGAAAAGATAGAAAGCTTTGAACACTTTTCGGTTAATCAAGTACAAATAAGAGCTTTAGCTGCTGAAAACCGAATTAAAAATAGCAAGGATACATATAAAACTCATCGTTCTAATGTTCATCTTGTTGCTTATGATTCTAGTAGTTCGGACGATGATGAAGATGTGTATGTTGCTGAACTTGTATGGCCTTCTAAGAATAAATCGTACACTTGTCCATCTCTTAAGCCAATTCAAAAGAATCGGAAAGAAGAAGTGCGATTTACTTTTGATGTTTCCAAGTGTGATCGTATTTTTGATGAATTGTTAAAGAATGAAAACATTAAAATGTCTCATACTATTCCTCCACTTGAAGAACTCAAAAGGCGGGCATATTGCAAGTTGCATAATTCTTTTTCGCATGCTACTAATGATTGCAATGTTTTCCGTCGACAGGTGCAATCGGCCTTGAATGAAGGACGTTTGACACTACATGAGATGCAGGTGGATAAAGAGCCTTTCCCTGTCAACACCCTTGAGATGCAACCTCCCAAGGTTCTGATTCGGCCGCATCAAGTCGAATCAACTAAAGGAAAAAATGTTGTTGTGGGTGATGAGAAGCCAAAGCCTGAAAATTTGAAGGAAAAATCAATTGTCAGGGAAGTGGTGTGTGAGAAGACCCCCAATGGCAGAGAGACATTCAAAATCACTGCAAGAGTCACGGATTTCGGGGGGCAAGGATCATCAGAGAGACCGTTTGAGCCTGTACAGGACAAACCGGTCCCACCGGTTTCTGAAACCGGTAATATCGGTTCTACTCAGGGGCGCCCGAAAATGTTGAAGCCTAAGCGTCCGGAGATTGGAACCTGGAAAGTCAACGTGGCCAAGGATCAGGGGAAAGTTGCAAAGCCAAAAGTGACCTATGACCAGTTGTTTTCCAAGTATGCAAATCAAAGGCCAGTTGACGAGGATTGGCCGGCAAAAAAGAGAAAGAGGTCACCTCCGCGCCAAGAGAAGCTAATTTCGCCTCCAAGGGCGAATAACAGGTGGAAGGGTGACAATACAGGTTCTTATTATCAGCAGGACCAGTATCAAAACATGCCATGGATGCCTCCGTACTACAATCATCAATATCAAGCATGGGATCACAATGGGATGAATATGCCTTATTACCCTGCGCAGTATCCTCCTTTTCATCCAGGGTGGGGTAATAACAGAGTTCCTGCACATGAGAGGTTGGAGTATAACCGTTCGGCTCCTCGTCGATCAGGTTGGGACGTGCCACCTCAAACCGGTGGAACCGGTTCTGCAAACCGGTTAAACCGGTTTCCCCAGAAGAGGCAGCCTTCTCCTCCGAAACAAGTTTATCAGTCTAAGAAGACGGAGGAAGTTGTCCAGAAAATGGAGGTTGACCAGGAAAGGACTACTGCTGCTGATATTATTCAGATTGGTGACTTCCAAGTGAATTTGAAGGACGATGGTAAGATGCCTATGATAATTGGTGATGAAGTCAAGCCATCAGTCCAGGAGAACGTCGCTGTAGAGCCTGATGTGGGTAAGAAGGTTGAAATTGATAGAACTAAATACCTTATGCCTAGATGGTGTCCTCCAGGTTTGACGCGAACACAAAAAAGGAAGTTGCAGCGACTGCGTTTTCAGGATCAGAAAGAGATAGCACTGAAGAAGCAGAGGGAGGAACACTTCAACAAATACAGGCCAATGATTCCTCCAGGCAAGGGGTGGAAGAAGACCGAAGCTCCAGAACAGAAACCGGTGGAACCGGATTCCAAACCGGTGGAACCGGTTCTACCCCCTGCGCCGTCCGCTGCTGCACCAGAACCGGTGGAACCGGTTCTGAAACCGGTGGAACCGGTTTCTACTGATCCAGGTCCATCCCGATTTGCGTCTGAAATTTCTATCACTCCTGCGTTTGATCAGAGGTTGTCATCGGATTCTCAGCACATGGACGATGAGCAGCTAGTTGATTATGGGTCGTCACCTGAACATATGAGTGTTGATGCTAATGTGGTGCACTTATCTTCGGATTATTACATTATTTCGGAGGATGAGATCGCTCATTTAGACTTTGGCCCGAAAGAAGCTATATTTAAAAGGCCAAAGGATTCTGAAAATCACTTGAAGGCGCTGTACATGAAGGGACATATCAATGGGAAGCCGATTTCAAGGATGCTTGTTGACACCGGGGCGATTGTCAATTTGATGCCTTATTCGATATTCAAGAAGCTTGGTGGACTTGATGATGAGCTGATCAAGACCAACATGACCATCAGCGGTGTGGGAGGAGGCGAGCCTATGAGTGCTAAGGGTGTTGCTTCTATGGAGCTCACCGTTGGGAGCAAGACGTTGGCCACCGCTTTCTTCGTCGCCGAGACCCAAGGTAACTTCAATTTGATATTGGGTCGTGATTGGATTCATGCAAATAGATGTGTGCCTTCTAGTTTGCTTCAGTTTCTTATTCAATGGGTAGACGAAGATATTGAGGTTGTACATGGAGACACATCGGCTTGTGTTGCAGTGGCTGATGGTTCTACCATGTCTATGCATGATCATGTTAAGTGCTTGACAGGTTTAGATATTTCTGATTATGAGATGATCAGTTGTACTAGAGATGGCTTCGTGCCTGCTGTTCTAAAGCCGGTTGAGTATCGGCTAAACCATTTGATTTGAATTAATGAATAGTTCAGAATGGTTGCAGCAGAGACTTGAACACTATCGGGCACAAAAGAACGATATGTGTGAAGCTATTGAGGATTTTGATGACATGAGTAAATTAGGACAAGGTTTTACGTCGGCTGATCCTTTAGAGGAGATTGATATTGGTGATGGCACTGTACCTAGGCCGACGTTTGTAAACAAAAATTTAAAAGCTGATTATAAAGCTGAATTAATCGAGCTGTTGAAAGTATGTTGATTGTTTTGCATGGAATTATCAAGAGATGCCTGGTTTAAGCCGCGAGTTAGTTGAACATCGGCTGCCTATTAAGCCTGGTTTTAGGCCTTTTAAACAAACTGCTAGGCATTTCAATCCTAACATGTATGACCGAATTAAAGAAGAGATTAATCGGTTGTTAGATGCAAATTTTATTAGGCCTTATCGTTATGCTGAATGGTTATCTAATATTGTGCCTGTTGAGAAAAAGGATTCTGGTAAGCTCAGAGTTTGCATTGATTTTAGAAATCTTAATAGAGCTACTCCTAAAGATGAATATCCTATGCCTATAGCCGACATGCTTATTAATGATGCTTCTGGACATAGAGTTATTAATTTTCTTGATGGTAATGCTGGTTACAATCAAATATTCATGGCCGAAGAGGATATTTCTAAAACGGCTTTTATATGTCCAGGTTTTGTTGGATTGTTTGAGTGGGCAGTCATGACCTTTGGTTTAAAAAATGTTGGTGCTACTTACCAAAAGGCAATGAATTTAATTTTTCATGACTTGCTTGGTTTAATCATAGAAGTTTATATCGATGACATTGTTGTTAAATCGGCTGGTTTAAATCCTCATTTAGCTGATTTAAGACTTGCTTTTGAAAGAATGCGTCTATATGGATTAAAGATGAACCCACTTAAATGTGCATTTGGTGTGTCGGCTGGAAAGTTTTTAGGCTTTATTATTCATGAGAATGGCATAGAGATAGATCCTAAGAAGATTGATATTATTAAGAAGATTAAAGCTCCTACATGCAAGAAGGATTTGCAGAAATTCTTGGGCAAGGTGAATTATTTGAGAAGATTTATTTGTAACTTGTCTGGGAAGGTCAATGCTTTTACTCCTATTCTTCGGTTAAAAGATGAAGCCGAATTTACTTGGGGGGCAAAACAGCAAGAAGCTTTTGAGAAGATTAAATATTACTTGTCTTCGCCGCCGGTCATGAAAGCTCCTAGGAGAGGAATTCCATTCAAATTATATGTGGCTGCTGAAGATCAAGTAATTGGGGCTGTTTTGACTCAAGAAACCGAAGGGAAGGAACACATTATTACTTATGCAAGTCGTCGATTATTGGATGCCGAAACGAGGTATATATTTATTGAAAAGCTTTGCTTGTCATTATATTATGCTTGTACCAAGATGAGGCATTATTTATTATTCAATACTTGCATAGTGGCTTGTCAAACCGATATTATTAAATACATGTTGCATAGACCAATTTTAAGTGGTAGAATTGGTAAATGGGCTTATGCTCTTATTGAATATGATTTGGCTTGTGAACCTTTGAAATCAATGAAAGGCCAAATTGTTGCTGATTTTATTGTTGAGCATAGCATTAATGATAATGATTTAGATATCGGTTATATTACTTTTACCCCATGAAAATTGCATTTTGATGGATCGGTTTGTAAGAGTGGTTGTGGCATTGGTATTATTTTTATATCACCAAGTGGTGCTGAATTTGAAGCTCTTAACCGATTAGAAAATGATTGTACTAATAATCAAGCCGAATATGAAGCTTTATTATTCGGACTAGAGATTTTGCATGATATGGGGGTGAAAATGTGGAAGCATTCGGTGATTCTCTGCTAGTTGTACAGCAAGTTAATAAAGTATACCAATGCTTTGATGGACTTTTAAATACATATCTTGATAAATGTTTTGACATGATTGCTCAATTTGATGAATTCTCTATATATCATGTTTCAAGAGATGAGAATCCAAGGGCAAATGCTCTGGCTCAGCAAGCGTCTGGCTATGATGTTCAGAAAAGAAATTTTTGTGAAAGAAAGCCGACACTTTGCATAGCCGAGACGTCTGCCCAGGAAGAACCGGTGTCACCGGATCCACCGGAAATTCCGGTAAAACCGCTTTTAGAACCGGAGAAACCGGTTCATCCGCTGACAGCAGTAATTCGGTCTATGAGCAATCAAAAATTAATGAGGACGAAGTTACAGATTGGAGAACACCTATTGTTGAATATTTGCAGAATCCTAATCATAAAGTTGACAGAAAAGTCCGACGATGGGCATTTAAATTTATTTTGGTTGATGGTGAATTATATCGTCGGACGGCTGAAGATTTATTGTTAAAGTGTTTGGATTCTGGTCAAGCTAAGATTGCAATGGGTGAAGTTCATGAAGGTATTTGTGGTACACATCAATCGGCTCCTAAGATGAAGTGGCTTTTGAGGAGAGCATGTTTTTATTGGCCTAATATGATAGCTGATTGTTTTCGGTACTACAAAGGATGTGAAGAGTGTCAAAGGTTTGGAAATATTCAGATGGTTCCAGCAGCTTTATTACATCCTATTATCAAACCTTGGCCTTTTCGAGGATGGGGATTGGACTTTGTTGGGCAGATTCATCCTCCTTCATCAAAGGGACATCGCTTCGTGTTGATGGCTACTGATTATTTTACAAAGTGGACCGAAGCGGTACCTTTGAAAAACATGACACATCGGGAGGTAATTGAGTTTATTACTGAACATATTATCCATAGATTTGGCATCCCACAAACTTTGACTACTGATCAAGGCACTTCATTTATATCAAAGGAAGTTCGTGAGTTTGTTGATATGTATGGTATTAAATTGCTCAATTCATCTCCATACTACGCTCAGGCTAATGGTCAAGCCGAGTCTAGTAATAAGATCTTGATCAAGTTGATTAAAAAGAAAATAGAGGAGAATCCTAGAAGGTGGCATGAGGTTTTATCTGAAGCTTTGTGGGCTCATCGTATATCTAGACATGGTGCTACTAAGGTTACTCCTTTTGAGCTTGTATATGGTCAAGAAGCTGTTTTGCCTGTTGAAGTGAATTTGAATGCTTATCGGTTAGCTAAGCAAAATGATCTTGATGCTATTGATTATCATAATTTGATGATGGACAATATTGATGAAGTGACCGACAAGCGATTGAAGGCCTTGAAGGAAATTGAGAAGGACAAAATTCGAGTTGCTAAGGCTTATAATAAGAAGGTAAAACAAAAGTCTTTTCAGGTTGGTGATCTGGTTTGGAAGACAATTCTACCTATAGGATCGAAGAGCAACAAGTTTGGTAAATGGTCTCCAAGTTGGGAAGGTCCATACAAGGTGATTAGAGTAATCTTCGGTAATTCTTATATGGTGGAAACTTTGCAAGGTCAGCAGCTGCCGAGAGCTATTAACGGAAGGTACTTAAAGCAATATTATCCAAGTGTTTGGCAAGAAGCTTGATTTTCATGGCCGATAGTCTTAAATATCGCCCTTAGAATAAAAAAGGCCGATGAATTCTGTTTAAACATCGCCCTTAGGAGTGTTTCTTGTGCTAAAATGTTTTCTGGTACGCAAGCTTTACCAAAAAACAGGGGGGCATATGTTGGCGATCAAAATTGGCACAAGGACAGCAAGGCAGGAAGAACCGGTGGAACCGGATTCAAACCGGTGGAACCGGTTTGGTCCACTGTTACCCGTCTGACAGCCAGACCGGTGGAACCGGTTTTGGGAACCGGTGGAACCGGTTTTTCCTGAGTCCTAGTAGGTTTGGACTTTTTTGGAGATCCGTGTGGATTACGACTTGTAAAAGGATTTCCTTGCGGGGCAAGACCTCCCCACCCTATAAATATGAAGGGTCACGGCCGATTGAGGGTTATCCAATCGATCAAATCAATATACCTTTACTTTTTTGTCATTCTTCAAACCCTAGCTTTTCCAACCCTAATTCTGTTCGTTCTTCGTCTCTACGGCGTTTTACGGCGCTCTGAGTGGCCTGCCGATCTCAGAGAAACCCTAGGCGCGCCTGCCCTGACGGGGTCCCTCCCGGGCCGGCGATCTTAGGTCTACGCAGCAGCTCCCGTAGAACCGGTTTCACCGGATCTACAAACCGGTTTCACCGGTTTCGCCTGGGCCTGCTGCAGTTGCTCGATCCGTTGCG
>CM014271.1:51171056-51191709 GCA_004135705.1 Alloteropsis semialata
CGTCTGCCCAGGAAGAACCGGTGTCACCGGATCCACCGAAAATTCCGGTAAAACCGCTTTTAGAACCGGAGAAACCGGTTCATCCGCTGACAGCAGTAATTCGGTCTATGAGCAATCAAAAATTAATGAGGACGAAGTTACTGATTGGAGAACACCTATTGTTGAATATTTGCAGAATCCTAATCATAAAGTTGACAGAAAAGTCCGACGATGGGCATTTAAATTTATTTTGGTTGATGGTGAATTATATCGTCGGACGGCTGAAGATTTATTGTTAAAGTGTTTGGATTCTGGTCAAGCTAAGATTGCAATGGGTGAAGTTCATGAAGGTATTTGTGGTACACATCAATCGGCTCCTAAGATGAAGTGGCTTTTGAGGAGAGCTTGTTTTTATTGGCCTAATATGATAGCTGATTGTTTTCGGTACTACAAAGGATGTGAAGAGTGTCAAAGGTTTGGAAATATTCAGATGGTTCCAGCAGCTTTATTACATCCTATTATCAAACCTTGGCCTTTTCGAGGATGGGGATTGGACTTTGTTGGGCAGATTCATCCTCCTTCATCAAAGGGACATCGCTTCGTGTTAGTGGCTACTGATTATTTTACAAAGTGGACCGAAGCGGTACCTTTGAAAAACATGACACATCGGGAGGTAATTGAGTTTATTACTGAACATATTATCCATAGATTTGGCATCCCACAAACTTTGACTACTGATCAAGGCACTTCATTTATATCAAAGGAAGTTCGTGAGTTTGTTGATATGTATGGTATTAAATTGCTCAATTCATCTCCATACTACGCTCAGGCTAATGGTCAAGCCGAGTCTAGTAATAAGATCTTGATCAAGTTGATTAAAAAGAAAATAGAGGAGAATCCTATAAGGTGGCATGAGGTTTTATCTGAAGCTTTGTGGGCTCATCGTATATCTAGACATGGTGCTACTAAGGTTACTCCTTTTGAGCTTGTATATGGTCAAGAAGCTGTTTTGCCTGTTGAAGTGAATTTGAATGCTTATCGGTTAGCTAAGCAAAATGATCTTGATGCTATTGATTATCATAATTTGATGATGGACAATATTGATGAAGTGACCGACAAGCGATTGAAGGCCTTGAAGAAAATTGAGAAGGACAAAATTCGAGTTGCTAAGGCTTATAATAAGAAGGTAAAACAAAAGTCTTTTCAGGTTGGTGATCTCGTTTGGAAGACAATTCTGCCTATAGGATCGAAGAGCAACAAGTTTGGTAAATGGTCTCCAAGTTGGGAAGGTCCATACAAGGTGATTAGAGTAATCTTCGGTAATTCTTATATGGTGGAAACTTTGCAAGGTCAGCAGCTGCCGAGAGCTATTAACGGAAGGTACTTAAAGCAATATTATCCAAGTGTTTGGCAAGAAGCTTGATTTTCATGGCCGATAGTCTTAAATATCGCCCTTAGAATAAAAAAGGCTGATGAATTCTGTTTAAACATCGCCCTTAGGAGTGTTTCTTGTGCTAAAATGTTTTCTGGTACGCAAGCTTTACCAAAAAACAGGGGGGCATATGTTGGCGATCAAAATTGGCACAAGGACAGCAAGGCAGGAAGAACCGGTGGAACCGGATTTTCAAACCGGTGGAACCGGTTTGGTCCACTGTTACCCGTCTGACAGCCAGACCGGTGGAACCGGTTTTGGGAACCGGTGGAACCGGTTTTTCCTGAGTCCTAGTAGGATTGGACTCTTTTGTAGATCCGAGTTGTAATAGGACTTTCCTTGCGGGGTACGACCTCCCCACCCTATAAATATGAAGGGTCACGGCCGATTGAGGGTTATCCAATCGATCAAATCAATATACCTTTACTTTTTTGTCATTCTTCAAACCCTAGCTTTTTCAACCCTAATTCTGTTCGTTCTTCGTCTCTACGGCGTTTTACGGCGCTCTGAGTGGCCTGCCGATCTCAGAGAAACCCTAGGCGCGCCTGCCCTGACGGGGTCCCTTCCGGGCCGGCAATCTTAGGTCTACGCAGCTGCCCCCGTAGAACCGGTTTCACCGGATCTACAAACTGGTTTCACCGGTTTCGCCTGGGACTGCTGCAGTCGATCGATCCGTTGCGGATCACGCGCGTTCTAGCGCAAGTTTGGTGTGTTGACCAGAAAAGGCGTCAACAGTTCCTCTTCCCTTATAAGAGTTGCTTTGGAGACATGATCATTTTTTCCATGAGCCTTCATGTGCTCATTTCTTTATATATATATATATACATATATACATATTATATATATATATTCTACACACGCGTGTAGCTACTCTCGCGTTCAATGAGCCTACCGTGCGTGCAATATGATGTCCAGCGCTAACGGGTCAAATAACCCACCGAAACCCATTTGGATTAATAAAAATATTTAGATAATTAAAAATTCACCCGCTATTTTGTTGGATCTAACCGGCCGCAGCCTCGACAATTCCGCCTGCCAGCTGCCGTCCTCCTCCTATGGCGACAGCACGCATGGCGTCCTGCAAGCGCTTGGTGGCTCTAGCGGCGGTGCCACGCTCGAGCGTCTACCGGCAATGTCACCTGCATCCATCGTACCCATCACAAAGCCAGGTGGAACTCGGCATATGCTACATCATCTCCGTGGAATTGCAGGTATGATAGAAAGGGGATCCATAGATATTGATTTAATTATCTTGCGGCTGATTAGCTATTATGAATCCCATTTACTTTTTATATTGCGGCTGATTTGCTCCTTATCTGATCCTGACTGCTCTTAAAATTGCATAAACCTGCACGCCCCTTGTTTTGTCATGGAGCGCCTCCTAAGTGACGAACTGATACTGCAGACTTCTATTTGATGTCTCTCTCCTGCACGGCCAGCAACCAGGTAACAGATTGCATCTCCAACACATGGGTCTTTATCATAGAATCCAAACGTGTATGATTTCACATTCTTCACAAGAATCAGGAGTGAAATTAAGTGCATGAATGCATTCTGTATCATATTGATATTCAATACAAACCAATAAATTGTCTGATTGCATCCTCATCGTCATCAGGCATACATTTTTAGCCATCTGCCCACCCCTCTCCGCTAAAAGTCCATATCCTTTCTCATCAGGCATACAAACTTTTTGGTTTATTTTCTTCTTGTTTCTTTTCTCTCCAGAAAGTAGTATCTCTACATAATATTTCAGATAAGAGTATGTTTGGATACCTTTTTCAGATAAGAGTATCTTTGGATACCTTTTTCAGATAAGAGTATGTTGACAATCAAAATTGGCACGAAAGGAATTTGGCTGCAGTCTAGGAAAAACCGGTAACACCAGCTTTTATAAACCGGTAGGACTGGATTTGGAGATATTGTCAAATTAGCATTTTGACTGCACCATTGCGTAGCTTGAGTCGAGATGATAAAAATACATATATAGAAACTCCGATTTAGAGTTCGGATGACAAAGTTATGGCTTCAGGAAGATCTTCACCTAGACAAAACCGGTGGTACCGGTTTTAGGCAGAGTCCTAGTTGATTTGGAGATCCGCGTGGATTATGACTTGTAAAAGGATTTTCTTGCGGGGCAAGACCTCTCCACCCTATAAATATAAAGAGCCACGGCCAATTGAGATTTATCCAATCGATCAAATACAAGTATCTTTACCTTTTATCCCTTCTAAACCCTAACTTTTCCAACCCCTCCTGTTATTCGTGCTTCGTCTCTATGGCGTTTGACGGCGTTCTAAGTGGCCTGCCGACTTCAGAACAACCCTAGGCGCGCCAGTCCTGACGGGGTCCCTCCCGGGCCGGCGTTCGTAGGTCTTCGCGGTGAACCCTAGAAATCTGGTGGCACCGGATTCATAAAACCGGTGGTGCCGGTTTTACTAGGGCCGCTGCAGGTGTTCGATCCGTTGCGGATCCGCTCGAGCTAGCGCATATCTCAGTGTGTTGACCAGAAAAAGCGTCAACACATTTTTGGCGACTCCGCTGGGGAAAGAGATCTTGGTTGCATTAACCGGTCTACCTAACCCTAGCCAGATGGGCTCTATTTCAGATCTGGATAAGGACAATATCGTTGTGCCCTCCATGGAGGAGCTCGACGAAGAGGAGCGTCAGAAGTTTGAAGCAGCCAAAGAATGTTTCAAGAACCAATTTCTGATGGGGCTGAGGAAAGATCGCCAGGGCATAGTATCAAGAGCACAAGAATTTGTGATGCCCGTGTTCAAGATTGATAATCGGAAGATTGAGGTAATACCCACTGTAAGCAATTCACCGTCTACTCCGATTGATCAACTTGCGGTTACTTTTGATTCTGTACATAAAAAAAGAATGGATCTTTTATCTACATTATCAAAAAGATTGGATCGATTAGAAAAAGGGGGATTGTGTTAGTAATTCTATTTCTTATGATATTCCTCATATTGAGCAACATGAGAAAATTCAGACTATTTCATCAGCTGTACTAGAGGGATTTACTGAAGATTCACAGTATAATATGCCGATAAACATTTCTCCAGAGCAAACGGTGCCAAGATCACTTCAACTGCTGAACATGGCAAAAGCGGTACTACCGGTTTCTTGGTGGCATCTCCTGGACAGTCTGAAATAATGCATTGTGTTCTATTAAATTATATGCCTCATGTTACTCAGTCAGTGCCACATGTCACTACAATGCATTAAGAATTAAAATTGACAGATTTAACATCGGTTAGACAACAAGATAATGAATCTATTTGTGATTATATTAAGAGATTTAAAGAAATAAGAAACCGTTGTTATGATGTGTCAATTTCTGATAAAGATCTTGCTCGTATTGCCGTTGATGGTTTGAGACCTATCGTTAAAAAGAGACTTGAAGGTTTTGAACTTCGTTCGGTTAACCAAGTCCTAGTACAGGCATTAGGCGTAGAATTAAAAATCAATAAAGATGCTTTTAGAACTCATCAGTCTAGTTTACATGTGAAAAATAATAGTTTGGACGATAAGAGAAAAAGTGATTATGTTGCTGAATTAGTTTGGCCCTCAGAAGATAAAGCACATACATGTTTATCTCTTAAGCTGATTCCTAAGGATCGGCAAGAACAAATGCGAGTTTTGATGTTTCTAAATGTGATCGTATATTTGATGAATTGTTAAGACAGGGAAACATCAAGATGTCTCACGCTATACCTCCACATGAAGAATTGAAAGGGCGCGCATATTGTAAATTTCATAATTCTTTTTTGCATGCTACTATTGATTGTAATATTTTCCGTCGGCAAGTGCAATCGACCATAAATCAAGGACGATTGAATTATCATGAGATGCCAACGGATAATGTTTCTCTTTCTGTCAATACCGTTGATGTACAGCAACCCAAGGTACTGGTTCGGCCGAATCAAGCTGAAGCAACCAAGCGAAAAAATGTCATCATCGGTGAGGAGAGGCCTGCAAATTTGAAAGGCAAACAAGTGATTAGAGAGGTGGTGTCTGAGAAGACTCCTGATGGTAGAGAAACTTTCAAGATCACTTCAAGGACATTTGGACTCGGGGGGCAAGTATCCTCGCAAAAGCCGTTTGAGTCTGTTGTGCAGACAAAACCGGTACCACCGGTTCCAGAAACCGGTACCACCGGTTTTGGACAGCACCATTCCAAAATGGTTAAACCAAGGCGCCCCGAGATTGGAGTTTCAAAATTGGACTTGGAAAAAGATCAGAGAGATGTGAAAAGAAAAAATTAACCTTTGATCAGCTATTGTCCAAATATGAAAATCAAAAGGCCGTTACTAGTGATCGGTTGGTAAAAAAGAGAACATGGTCACATATGCGTCATGGGAGACACACTTCATTTCAGAAGGAAGCTACCAGGCAGCAGGGTGATTTTGTTACATTGCATCCTCTTCAGAACTCACATCAAGACATGACATGGATTCCTCCAACTTCTTCTAATTTTTCATATCCGGCATGTGATTTTAATAAGATGTGGTGGCCATATTATCCTATGTTTTATTCACCTTTTATACAGGATGGGATGCATCTAAGAAGCCAATTCATGACGAGATGTTGCATTCTACATATGACCGTTTGACACCTCGTCAATTAGGTCGAAACCAACAGAGCAAATCCGGTGGCACCGGATTGCAAAACCGGTCATATCGGTTTTCTCAGGAAAGGCACGCAGCTCCTTCAAAACAAATTTATCATGTCAAAAAGAAGGAACTGGAGGTGCAAAGAATGGATGATGGCCTAGAAAAGACTACTGATAATGATGTTACACAGGTTGAGGGCATTGACATGATTTCAAAGGACGATGGTAAAAGACCAATTATAATTGACAATAAGGTTGAAACATCGGCCCAAGTAGATATTGCTGCTGTTCATGGTGAGAACAATGAGATTGATAATGATACTTCTAAGTATTTTTTGCCAAGATGGTGTCCTCTAGGTTTAACTCGTACAGAAAAGAGAAAATTACAGCGGCTTCGATTTCAGGAGAAGAAAGAGAAGGAATTGGAGAAAAAGAAGAATGAAAACTTGAACAAGGATAGACCAATGATTTCTCGGAAGGAGTGCAAGATTAAGCTTGGTGTTTGCTCAGCAGCAAAACTGGTGGGACCGGATTCAAAACCGGTGGCACCGGTTTCCATGACAGCAAAGGCAGATTTGGTTAACACAATGCAGGTTCCTCTAATTCCCAAAGTTATTGGTCCTGATTCAATTCATTATAATGAGAAGTTGTCATTGGATTCCCAAAATAAGGACGATGAACAATTTTTGAATTATGAGTCATCCTCAGAGCATATGGATATTAATCTTGATGTGGTGCACTTGCCTTCGGAGGTGGGGATGGCTTATTTTGATTTTGGGCCACCAAAAGTAATTTTTCAGAAGCCCAAGTATAGTGATAATCATCTGAAAGCTCTATATATGAAGGGTCATATCAAAGGGAGGCCAATTTCTTGGATGCTGGTTGATAGTGGAGCGGTTGTTAATTTGATGCCTTATACTTTGTTCAAGAAATTGGGATGTTCAAATGATGAGTTGATTCAGACTGATATGGCTTTAAGTGGTGTGGGAGGAGATGATCCTATAAGTACTAAAGGAATTATTTCTATGGATCTCACCATTGGAAGCAAGACATTGGTCGTCGCATTCTTCGTCGTGGAGACCCAAGGTAAATTTAGTTTGATTTTGGGACGTGATTGGATACATGCGAACCAGTGTGTACCTTCTACCTTGCATCAATTCTTGATACAATGAATAGATGATAAGCTAGAGATTGTGCATGGTGATACATCGGCTTACGTTGCAGCTGATGGTTCTACTAATGGTGTGCATGATAATTTTAAGTGCTTGACGGGAGTAGACGTTTCACATTGTGGGGTTTATAAGGTCTACACGAGGTGGCTTTGTTCTTTGCCGTAGTAAAACCGATTGAGGGTCGGTTAGAGCACTTTTGTATGATTTGAATGAATATAAGTATAAAGTGGTTATAGCAAATAATTAGACACTATCGGGCATATGAGAACGATATGTGTGAAATTGTTGAGCAGATTTTGCAAGAGATGGCCGGTATTTTGTGATATCACCCTTATATTAAAAAGACCGATGGATTATGTGTTAAACATCGCCCTTAGTGTTATTTTTGTGCTTTTATGTTTTCTGCTACGCAAGCTTTACCAGAAAATAGGGGGGCATATGTTGACGATCAAAATTGGCACAAAAGGAGTTTGCCTGCAGTCTAGGCAAAACCGGTGATACCTTTTTTATAAACCGGTAGGACTGGATTTGGAGATATTGTCAAATTAGCATTTTGACTGCACCATTACGTAGCTTGCGTCGAGATGATCAAAATACATATATAGAAATCCGATTTAGAGTTCGGCTGAGAAAGTTATGGCTTCAGGAAGATATTCACCTGGACAAAACCGGTGGTACCGGTTTTGTAAATCCGGTGGCACCAGTTTTAGGCAGAGTCCTAGTCGATTTGGAGATCCGTGTGGATTATGACTTGTAAAAGGATTTCCTTGTGGGGCAAGACCTCCCCACTCTATAAATATAAAGGGCCATGGCCGATTGAGGTTTATCCAATCGATCAAATACAAGTATCTTTACCTTTTATCCCTTCCAAACCCTAACTTTTCCAACCCCTCCTGCTGTTCGTGCTTCGTCTCTACGGCGTTTGACGGCGTTCTGAGTGGCCTGCCGGCCTCAGAACAACCCTAGGCGCGCCAGCCCTGACGGGGTCCCTCCCGGGCCGGTGTTCGTAGGTCTTCGCGGCGAACCCTAGAAATCCGGTGGCACCAGATTCATAAAACTGATGGCACCGGTTTTACCAGGGCCGCTGCAGGTGTTCGATCCGTTGCGGATCCATGTGAGCTAGCGCATATCTTGGTGTGTTGACCGGAAAAAGCGTCAACAGAGTATCCAGATACTTTTTCAGACAATAGTATCTCTCTACACATGGTTTTTCAGATTGCAGTACCTCTTGATGCATTCTCAAATTCCAGTATTACACTCCATATTTTTTTTAGTTCAGAGTATCCCTTGATACTTTTGTAGTTCTAGAGTATCCCTTGATACTTTTATAGTCCTAGTGTATCTGTGCATACATCATTCAGATTTTTGTATCTCTTAATACTTCTTCAATTTCCTCTCAATCTGGTGGGTTGTTGACGCTCGTTATTGGTACACTCTTAGTGCTATTTAGGTGGTGATTTTGGACAAATTCATATACTAACCCACCACTTGGCACTTGAAATAATCTCGTTTTCGTATATGTGTTGTGTTTTGGAGCATATTGTGTTTTTGCAGGAAAATGACCCAAATTGGAGCATTTATATTCAAAGCCCAAAACTAACTATGAGCCCAAAGGAATCGAGCCTAGCGGAGGAAGCCCAACCAATAGACTACATGGGCTTTCATAGCCCAACTCATGGTCCTAGGTGTCCACATTCAATGAACCTTGGGCAGGAGAGACTTAAACATGAAGGAATTGAAGATTTAGAAAGTTATCCACGAGATCAAGTCAACCTTAGAGATATTCGCGCAGTCTAGGACAGCATGATATTTTGGTGCAGATTCGAAGATCTAAATGGCCTCTAATGACAAAATGTTGAATATGAAAGTTGTAGCCATCATCAAGATCTTCGATTTGGACATATGGAAAGCATAATTTGGAATATGGTGCTAGGAGATATGACCCCCGAAATGCATGCTGTGCAAAGAAGTCTGGAATCAGACAGATTATCTTCTGGCGCTGTTTTGGGCATCTTAACTTCATTTCTAAGGAAACTCATGATACGAAAGTTGGAGATAATTTTGTGCTACACAGTTTAGAATCTGAGTTTACCCTATTTGGAGTCGGAACGTGGGAGATATGACATCGGGAAAGCAAGGCTACGAATTAGAAAATTCTGGGTGAGTCAAATCTTATGGAAACCAAGTTTGCTTAACTCCCAAGCAAGGATCTTGTGGAAGGGAAGGTGGAGCACGCCCCAAGGCTCCCCTAGGGTATAAACACAACCCCCTAGGTGCCCTCAAGAAAGGGAGGTTCACATCCATCCACCAAAAGTCAGTGAAAACTAGGGCATACACCACAGGGAGACGAGGGTCACTGCAAGTCTTCGAAGGTACCTAGGGCATGGCCTAGGCCAATCCTAGCCGCCATGGCCCCCCTGCGCGGTTGTGCCACGGCGGAGCTCAGGAGTCAAACCGCAAGATTCATCGGGGTATCTACACACACGATAGTGATATCAATCTAATCTCTACTCTAGTTATCTCAACCTTGGTCTACTTCATTGGGTGCTTTATATTCATATGTGCGGCCGCCGTCTATTCTTTGTAAGATTAGATCTAATCATAGTGATTAGTCCATATCTTGCGGATACATTGAAGTAACGCGTTCTAGCTAGTTCGTCGGTGTGGTGACAGCATGTCGGAGGGAAAAGTTCTAGCGACACGTGATGTTGAGTTGGATCAATGGCGAGTACGATAGGAGTTGTTGCAGCCACTACAAGAGGAAGCTCATCGAGCGCTTGCTAGTTGTTTGGGGTAAAGCTTTGGAAAACCTTAGGCGTTGGCACGCACCTCGCGGCGGTGACCATTGGAAAGTAGGCCGCTTGCGAGCCGCCTTTCAGAGAGAAGACTCGGGTACCTTTGAAAGAGATGCAATCTATGGTTTTGATCACCTTTTGACTAAGAGCAATACCTAGAGACGATTAGGTCCTTCGTTAACCTTGGTTATGTTATCTTTGCCTACGTTTCTGGATGAGATCAACCCTACACTTCATTCATATCTATTTGGTTTACCTTCATATGCAATCTATGCTTAATGTTGTTATTAGATCCGTTAGCTAGCTAGAAAATCCTAGGTAGTTCACTGTCGATCCATGGATTGATAAACCTTGGGGGAATACTCTAAGGGAAGAGCTACGATGATCCGTGCACTTGCGGTTCACAATTGGCATGTCCAAGGACCGTCAACAAGCTTTTCTGGCGCCGTTGCCGAGGATTGGTAACTCGAACCCTAGGGAGATCTATCTAATTTTTTGGACTAACCCTAATTTTTATTATTGCATATATCATATGTTTCTTGTTTGTGTCCTTGAATTCAGGTAAAACCCTAGACACAATGCGATCGAGAAATTCTCAACATCCGGACTTTGACAAGTCTAAATCTCGCTCAAACAAGTTGACGGCTACGTCAAGATTCGCTCTTTAGTGGTAGGTGCTAACTTTTGTTAGTGGCCCATCATCTGCTATCGACCTCACACACAAAACAAGTGAAGATGAACAAGTTATGCTGCCATGTCAATTGATTTTTAAGGACTAATATCTCTTGGAGATTTGTTTGTCCAAGCTATAGGTGATGAATCATGCCCCGAAAAAGTCGTAAGATCCGATCATCAACATCTCTGGAAGGTTGCTGTTGTGACCAGTTTTTTGCCCCTGATCAGAGAGGTACCATGGAACAAAATTAGAAAGTATAAAGCTCCATCAAGTCTTCTTTTCAACGCATCAAGAATCGTAAATTTTGGAGATCGGTGCAAGGAGTTATGGTAAAATCTTTCAACACTACGCGTTCTGAAATCGCTCGGGACAGAACGTAGTGCCGGAGTAAAACAAGCGTAACTCTTTCATCCGGAGCCCATTTGAAGTGAATGAGTACTCATTGGAAAGGGAATTTGATTGACATTGCAATGGAGTAGGATTTTGGTATATGTTCTGCACTGGGTGAAGGGGAATTCAATGAAGAAAAAGTAGTAGCAAACAACGGAGAAGGTGATGATGTCAAGGGATGATTGGAGGTCCTCGAGCACAAAAGATGATGACTTGAAGTTGATCAAAACTGAAGGCAACAAGATTAGAAGCACCATGACACCACCAATCTTCTCCAGTAGGATGCTCAAGAAGTTTTTAATTGAGTGATGCTACCAATGAAGGAAACCATTCAGATCATCGTCATAAAGCACGAGAGCCCCCTATGATCCCGACACACTGGGTAAAGTAAGAACTATGGAGAAGACTATCATTGGAGCCATGCTACTTGTTGGTGAATCAATGGTGATGACCATGAAGCCTAGGGATGCACAACACGACGTTCCAAAAATCACGAGAACAAGATCATCAACATCTCAGGATCAATTGACAAGAAAGTACTGTTTGCATCAAAATTTTGCGCAACCTCTGAAGAAAATAACAGAATATTTTTGAATATTTAAAAGCCCCATGAAGTTCCAGTTCCAACGAATCAATAATCAAGTCCATCGGAGATTCCTACAAGCGGTTATGATCAAAACGTCGAAGGTCGTGCATTCTGAAATTTTCTGGACAGTACGCAGCGCTAAAGTAAAATGGGCATAACTCTCGTATTTGAACTCCATTCAAGATGAATGACCACTCGTTGGAAAGGTAATTTCATAAACCTTTCTGTCGAGGTTGTACTCGTCAGATATTTGTCCAGTAGGCACCCCGCTTCGTGCGAAGATTGATCATGGTGACGAACAGAGAGACACGGGATTTTTATACTGGTTCGGGCCCTCGAGATCGAGTAATAACCCTACGTCCAGTTGCTGCTTGTATTATTTCGTCGAGTACAGATTACAATGCGTAACAAGTACCCTCGGGTTGATTGTCTGAGATTGTGGATACCCTCTACATACAGGACCCCCGCTATTTATATCCAGGGAGACGTGCCATACAAGACAAAACAGACCTAAACCTAGTAGGACTCTAGCTATCTCCGGGCTTTCCTTCTGCGATCTGGCCATCGTGTCTTGTTCGGAGTCTTGATAGTTCAGAGTCGGTAGTCGGTAATCCTCGTGATCGGGCACCCTGGTATTATGGCCTCAACAGTAGCCCCCGAGCCTATCTTGTTCAGAAAAGGTTGACTGTTCAGTAGCCTTCGGGCCTTTTTGCTCTTCGGGTGATTTTTGGATATGTTAATACCTCGTCAATCACTTGTACATGAGAGCCAGAAAAGTTCCCGAACTCTTGAATGTTGAAACCTGCATCTGAATGATAAGGTCAAAGAAAAATATCAGCCATGATAATAGCAAAAAAGAACTGTTCCGTCTTGGAAAGTGAAACGCCCCAGGATTGATGTAACTGCTGCCCAGTGCATTAAAAACCCACTTCGCACGTCTCCCGGAACTTAGCAGCGCACGCGATACGGCTCTGCTCTGGCTCCTCGATTCTCGTGCGAAGCGTCACACCCCTGGGTCTTTAAATATCAGACCTCCTGGATTGATGCATACTTGAAGCTTCCATCCTAAGCCTTCTTCCTCCACTCGTCATGGGAAAGAAAAGGCTTAGCCGCAAGTTCAAGCTTCCTCGCCTCCTTTTCAAAGACTCCCCTCGCAGCTCCGGCGAACAACCGCACGACAAGCCGGAGGACCTGCCGGAGACGTCACCACCCACTGCTCCTCCCCAGGCTCCGCTCCTGGCTCTCCCCTGGTACGGGGATAATGGAGTCGGGGTCGAGCCACCAGAGGAGGAGGCTCCGGCGGCGGCGCCGCCGTCTCCCGAGGCTGCTCCGTCAAGCATTGCCGCCGGGAAACGCCCTGCGTCTTCCTCCCCAGCCCCGGCATCTCCTGTCTCCCTCTCCTCCGACGACGAGCTAGAACAAGGAGGGAGCGAAATCCGGCTGAAGCCAGAGGCGGCGCACGCAGGCGCATCTTCGTCTACGGCTCCGGTGGACACCAGCGGCGACGAGGAACTCGCCCGGCGCCTCATCGTCTCCCTGAACCGCGACCTGATCGGGATCCTTGGAGAAGGAGCGCTCGTGGATCTCGTCAGCGACTCTAAAGAAGAGAACGCGGTAGATGATGATCCACCAGCGAGCACACCATCGCCCTGATCAAATGGGTTGACAATCATCAACCCAAGATCAGGGCGCTTTTGTATTTTGATTTCAGGATAGTTATCAATCCCCTGTGAAATGTTCCCCCTTTTGGATTAATGAAGAAATTTCACTTGATGGATGTAACTTAAATCCCTTGTGCTTGGAAATTTATCTGTGTCAATCTGTTCACGAAATTGCTCATCCAGAAACAAAATTCCCGAACAAAAAATTTCTTCCGACCAGACTAACCATCTTCAGTGTGTTCGGGAAATTTGACCCTGATCAGACATGATCGGGGCATTTCCTTGATTCACACCGATCGTTTGGTCATTTAAAACTGGTAACTTACTAAATAAGCTAACAGCCCTAAATGCATTGAATCGGACCTGCACATTCTTCGAAACGACGCGTGCCGTAGAAAAAGGAAAGAATCTTTTTGACCCAACAGTCATTGTGGATTGCACGTCTCAAGGGCAGGTTTCTCGGGGTTCGTGCTCCCTGGCTGAACCATAAAAGCCCCCAGGCGCGGCCGCCTGGACTCCATTTGGGCCTTCGTCTTCTCCATTCGCATCAACAGAACACTTGCCATCTTTTATCAGCTTTCTTCCCTTCATCCCCCTGCTCCTCCAACTCCCTGGGCTAACCTACGACCACCATGGCATCCACACACCAATCTTCATCCGCCACTGAGTCCTCAAGGGACCAGAGCAGCGCCGCCACCGGGCGAGAGCTCCGCAGCGGGGGCACGGTCTGCACCACGGACAAGTATTGGCACAAATCCACCACGACGGCCAAGCAACTGCAGAAACTGGAGGACCTTGGACTGCTCCCCGACACCAGCCTCTTCCCTCGCCGGCATGCCAAAGGTCAGGGTGTATCCGACCCCCAACACCCTTGAGATGGTGGCGTTCTTGGAGTTCTTCCATTGTGGATTCGGGGTTTATCCTTCTGACTTCTTCCACAACATATGCGAGCATTACCAGATAGAGCTCGTGCACCTTAAGCCTGGCGCTTTGACGATGCTTAGCGTTTTTGCCTTTCTGTGCGAAGCCTGGTTAGGGATTAAACCTTCGCTGCTGTTGTGGAGATATTTTTACACCCCTGCATACTACAAGAAACAAGTCATGATCGGGTCTATAGGTTTTTCCTTGAGAGATCGGGAGATCTATATCCCCTTTCCAGTTAAGGACAGCTGGAAAGGATATGAGCGTCATTGGTTTTACATCACTCTTCCCACGGCCTCAGTGGCAAAAGGGAAGTATCTGATGCCCTACCTCAAGGAAGAAACCAAAGCCCTACCAAGGATCACCCCGGAGATGCAGAAGCATATTGATCGGGTCCTGGAGCTCCGCAATGCTGGTCTAACGGCGGTTCATGTAGCAGAAATCTTCATTAGATGGAGATTCATTCCGCTTATGACTCACGACCGCTACGCTTGGACATTTAGGGGCGACAACGACCCGAACAGAATGAAACCCGATGGTGAGTATTTGTTTTTCTGTTCGATTGTTTTTCCGAGTTTGTTTGGTCATTTGAGTTCATGACTCTTAACTAGCAGTTGTCCCAGAGATAGAAGTGGCTGCACGCCTAAAGAAGATGTTTGGAGCTGATCCCCCGGATTGGGAGAACGTCTCAGCACCCTACAGCGCTGACAACCCTCCTCCAGAGGTAAACTGTTATTCAGAAAAAGCTCTTTCTTGCTTAATATTGATATGATGCAACTCTTTTTCCCCGACCAGGCCCCAGCTATTGTTGATGCCCCCGCCCAGAGCGGTGCCATCAATGTTGAGGAGGAGGGAGATCGGCCCGTTGATCAAGGCACCGGGCCCCGACCAACGAACAACCTGAACCATCACCTGGTCTGGAGAAAGAGGTCCCGAGCAGCCCCAAGGCGATTATCCCCCGAACCCGGAAACGCTCTCGCAGTGTGGAGAGGACAGTTCTGGATTCGGGAGTTCTTGGATCGCCTAGGTCCGCCGATCTGCAGCCCAGTCGTGATCCGCCTTGTCCTGATGCCCAGGTATCGAGCATGATCGTATTCGGGCGTTTATTCGCAGCTTTTGATCGCATAACCAAAGCTAAACGTGATCGGGAGATTTCTCGACAGGAAAATCGTCCGACCGGACAGTCATCAAAGCTTATTCCTGGTGCCAAGAGATTTAAAGTCAAAATCCCGACGGCTGAGTAAGAGCTCTGACAATCTTTGATTATGCATGAGCACTTTTCTTAAATGTTGTTTTCACTGTATTTGATTATTCGGGAATTCAGGCGACCCGATCCCACAGCCTCTCCTCCTGTCAAACCATCTGCCAAAGAGAAAACTCCCGAGGCAGACTCGACGGCACAACTTGACAGCTCAGAGAAGACCACAGAGATCGTGGGACCCATCCCGACGCCCCTGGGCCCGATCATTAGCGCGCTCTCGACAGCTGAAGAGCAATGGCCTTCGCTAGACGCTCGTGCCTCAGCTGCAGAAGCGTTTGTGATCAGACTGGGAGCCCAGGTGACCGTTCTCCAGTCCGAGAAAGAAGGTACATGTCTTAAATCTCATGCTTCGCTTATTGAGTCTTTATCTTCGAACTTTTGCTTACACACTGCCTTTGACCCTGTAGCTAACTCCAAGAGCATTGAGGTGCTCGAGAAGAAAAACTCGGATCTGGAAGGGAGGCTGGCTGTTCGGGATAAAGACGTGGCTGATCTGACCGCCCGTCTTGAAGCATCAGAGAAGCACAGTTCGTCCTTGGACTCCAGGCTGATGGAAGGTGCCTGCGTTGCTGCAACTCACACCATCGGGGCTTTGAAAAGCCACCTCCCTAATCTGGACGTTTCTCTGCTCTCAAAAGGCTTCAAGTGCTCGGCGTCAGAAGCTGAGGTAATGTTTGATAGCCTTACCCCACTGGTGGAACCGTTTGTCAGAAAACTTGATCTCCATCTGAGTGATTCGGAGGAATCACCCTGAACACTGTGCAAAATTCCTGTAATAGGGCAAAACTTTAATGGTTTAGAATGCGATTACATTTTGCGAAACATATGCTTGCATGTTTTTGCATAAGTCTTTAGAGCTGATCGGTATTTTCATGGATCTTTTTAACTGATAGCTTTGGCATAGCCAAAAAATCCCGTTACCATAAGCTATTTTGGAATTGTTTAGTTGCTGAGACGCGGGCGGCCTTCTGAACTGTGTAATTCCTTGTAGTCATGGTGTTCAGTAATTTTAGCGTAGCTTAGCTTTCTTGAATTAAAAAGCCCGTTTCTTGCGTGGTAATAGTACCGTAGTAGCCCCCGGGCTCTTTTACAGTCATGCTGGTATGCTGAAAAAGAGTCTAGAAGTACAAACCGCAAGAAACTTCCCGATCAAATGGGGAGCCCCCGAGCATAGAGCTCGGGACGCATAGAATAGGTCTGAAAAGAAAATTTTCAGCATGGTAGTCCCCGGCTCTTTGTTTGTGTATGCAATATGGTAACAAAGAGTAGAAACAGAATAGAAAATAGAAAACCCAGCCCCCGAGCATAAAAGCGAGGGTGAGTAGAGTATATAGAACTTATCTTTTTTTGTTGGCGCTGTAGGCGACGCAGATGACGGTTTATATCTGCCAAACCTGATGGTCGGTCTTTGAACTGTGCACGATCTTCATTGTTTAGGCGTAGAACCTGCGTAGTTGATCCATATTCCATGTGTTTGGCAGTATGTCCCCATCTATCTCTGCGATCCTGTAGGCTCCTAGTCGGGCGATATCTACTACAATGTACGGCCCTTGCCATGGAGAAGACAATTTAGTTTTGTCCTTGGTGCGTTGATCTAGTTTGAGCACCATGTCACCAATGCATAGGCTTCATTGTCGAACATTAGCATCGTAGTATTGCCGCAATTTTTGCTGATACTGGGCTACTCTAAAAGCAGCTGCGTCACGAGCCTCCTCCAGGAGAATTAGCTCATCAGCGCGTCTGTCAGGCTCTTCAGTCTCTGAAAACATTGCCACGCGAGGGGCTTGTAGTCGGATGTCGGATGGTAGAATCGCCTCTGCTCCATACACCAAGAAGAAAGGTGTTTCGCCTGTTGCCGATTCATAGTGGTCCTCATTGACCAAAGTACTGTAGGGACCTCATGAATCCAGCGCTTGTCGTAAGCTTGCAATCTGTTAAAAATCCTCTTCTTGATGCCCTGGAGCACGATGCCATTGGCACGTTCTACTTGCCCGTTTGTCTTCGGGTGATTTACCGATGACCGATCATGCCTAATCCCGTGGTCGTGGCAGAAATAAGAAAACTTTTTACTTTTAAACTGTGTTCCATTATCAGACATTATCCTGTTCGGGACACCGAATCGTATGACAATGCTCCGTAGGAATTTGACAGCTGCCTCTTTTGTGATTTTCTGAACTGGCTCGGCTTCAACCCATTTTGTAAATGTGTCAATGCCAACGAACAGAAATCTGTATCCCCGACAGCCCTTGGAAAGGGCCCGAGGATGTCTATACCCCAAGTGGCAAAGGGCCATGACAAGGGTATAGTGTTTAAAGCTTGCGCAGGTTTAGTTTGTTTCCGTGCGAAGAATTGACATGCCTCACACTTTTTTACTAAATCGCTTGCGTCTTGAAGAGCTGTAGGCCAGTAGAAGCTCTGTCGGAATGCTTTCCCTGTTAGATATCGGGGAGAAGCATGTGATCCACAGATTCCTCCGTGAATGTCGTGGAGCAAACTAATGCCCTCGGTCCGTGTGATGCATTTGAGGAGCATTCCATTGCGGGTTAGCTTGTATAATCGCCCGTCAACCAATTGATAGTTCTTGGCTTTACGATGGATTTTCTCCAATGTAGCATCATCGTCCGGAATAGCTTGGTTTGTGAGGTACGCCCGGATTGGATCCATCCAGTTCTCCTCGTTTCCAACTAGAGCGGCGGCTCGGGCCGTACCGACCAACATAGACTCCTTGACGGATTCGTTGGTTGTAGAAACTGATCCCTTGGCGGGTTCAGTTTTTAGGTTCGGTATTGAAACCGACACAGATGGTTTAGTAAGAACTTCAAGTAACACGTTACCTGGGAGCCATGTGCGCTCTGCAGCTGCCTTTGCCAGCTTATCCGCGTCGCCATTGAATTCCCTCTTCACGTGCCGTACTTCAAGCCCATCAAATTTGCTCTCCATCCGCCTATATGCTTCCAAGTATTTCGCCATGACCTCGCTCCGCGCACTGTACTCTTTCATGACTTGCTTTGCAGCTAACTCGGAATCCCCTTTCACGAGCAGCCTTCTGACACCAAGAGATGCAGCTATGCGGAGGCCTGTCAATAGCCCTTCATACTCGGCAACATTGTTAGTAGGAGTTGGATCAACAAAATTGATTTGTAAAGCGTACCTAATGATGTCATTGTGTGGTGAAATCAGGACTACCCCAGCCCCCGCGCCTGCTCTGCAAAATGCTCCGTCATAGAACATCGTCCAGTGTTCGGGATTTTGGGCAGCTTCTTCGGGTTCGGGGTTAGTCCATTCTGTGATGAAATCTGCCAGAGCCTGCGACTTGATGGCAGTTCTGGGTATGAATTCAACGTCGTAAGCCCCCAGCTCCACAGACCATTGCGCGATCCTACCCACGGCATCTCGATTATGTAAAATGTTGCCTAGGGGGTAAGTTGACACAACCCTGATCTTGTGGCTCAGAAAATAATGCTTGAGCTTCCTGGAAGTCATTAGTATAGCACATAATAATTTCTGAATCTGAGGGTACCTTGTTTTAGAATCATGTAGCACCTCACTTACGAAGTAAACGGGATGTTGTGTTGTAGACTTTTCTGTTGGTCTTCGACCACCAGAACAGTGCTAACAACAGTTGGTGTCGCAGCTACGTATAACAGCATCTCTTCTTGTGGCTTTGGCGGGACCAGTACGGGCATTTTCCGCAGGTACTGTTTGAACGCCTGGAACGCCTCTTCTGCTTCTGCCGACCACTCAAAACGATCAGTTCTACGTAACAATTTGTAAAACGGCATACCTCGTTCGCCTGACTTGGACACGAATCGACTTAGGGACGCCATCATTCCTGCCAACTTCTGGACTTCGTGGCAGCTGCGTGGAGACTTCATGTCGTCGAGTGCCTTGATCTTGTGCGGATTTGCCTCTATACCTCGTTGGGAAACAAGGTAACCGAGGAGCTTACCCGATGATACACCAAAGGTGCATTTGGCGGGGTTGAGCATCATCCTGTTTTTATGCAAGTTGTTGAATGTTTCGGTTAAATCAGCGATTAAATCACCTTTTAACTTACTTTTCACAACAATGTCATCTATATATGCCTCCACATTACGGCCGATTTGGCCTTCGAGAACAATGTGAACACATTTTTGATAAGTGCAACCTGCGTTTTTCAGACCAAAAAGCATCTTTATATAGCAATAAACACCGAAGGGAGTTACAAATGCAGTTTTCTCCTCATCGTCAATGCACATGCTGATTTGGTGATACCCCGAGTAGGCATCTAGAAAACAAAGCAATTCGCATCCAGAGGTCGAATCTACAATTTGATCTATCCTAGGTAATGGGTACTCATCCTTCGGGCAGGCTTTATTCAGATCTGTGTAGTCCACGCACATCCTCCATGTTCCGTTGGGCTTCTTGACCATGACTGGGTTTGCCAGCCACTCCGGGAAAGGGACCTCTCGAACGAAGCCAGCTTTGAGTAGTCGGTTGATTTCTTCGTTAATGGCGTCTCGCTTCTCCGGGGTATATCTCCTTTGCTTCTGCTTGACTGGTCGGACGCCAGTTCGTATGCCAAGCTTGTGCTCGATTACCTCCCTGGGGATCCCGGGCATGTCAGATGGTTCCCAAGCGAACACATCTGCGTTTGCCCGGAGGAAAGCAATGAGCTCGAGTTTCTATTTGTCACCCAGGCCAAGGCCCACCTGGGTGGTCTTGGTCGGGTCTGCCTCATCAAGGGTTACCGCCTTCGTGCCTGGCTCGGTGCGCTTGGCCGGTGGCTCGATTGGTGAGGCGTTGGCCGGCGACTCGCCAGCTGCTTATGACGGCGTCCCCTTGAGTGGGGTCTGGTCCACCACAGTCTGCCTCTCAGCGGCGCGGTCGTCAGCTCCCTGTCTCCCGATGAATCCCTGTTCCCCGATGAGCTCCTGTTCGGGAACTTCTTTCCCTTTGGCCCTTGGTCGGTTCTCAGCTGCTCGGGAGGTTTCAGCCAATGCTCCCTTGGCGGCAGCCTTTGGCTGGTTCTTTGTCTTTTTCTTGGCAGGTTCGGCAGCCTTGGCTGGTTCCTGCTCGTCACCCTTGATCATGTCCAGGGTCTTCATGTCGCACTGGACCGCGCCCTTACGATCGCCGCAGACGGTGATTGGCCCCAACGGCCCCGGGACCTTGATCAT
>CM014271.1:51192709-51207029 GCA_004135705.1 Alloteropsis semialata
GTAGCGAAACGGGTCCGTTTAGTGAAATTAATGCACCGTTTTATGCGTCCGAACTTGCTGTCAATTTTTTTCCGCAACAGATAACTCCAAACCACTCTATTAGACCAAAAACCTTGTCTGGGTGAGTTTTGAACCATTTCGTTACGGCTTTTGTGACACCCCGAAACGGGCTCATTTAGTGCACTTAATGCACCGTTTTCTGCGGCCGAACTTGCTGTCAATTTATTCGCAACGGATGACTCCAAACCACTCTATTGGATCAAAAACCATGTATGGGTGAGTTTCGTACCATTTCGTTAATGCTTTTGTGACACGCCGAAACGGGCCCATTTGGTGCAGTTAACGCAACATTTTATGCGGCCGAACTTGCTGTCAATTTTTTCGCAATGGATGACTCCAAACCACTCTATTAGACCAAAAACCATGTCTGGGTGTGTTTCGGACCATTTCGTTACTGCTTTTATAACGTAGCGAAACGGGCCCGTTTAGTGAAATTAAAGCATCGTTTTATGCGGCCGTGCTTGCTGTCAATTTTTCGCAACGGATGACTCCAAACCACTCTATTGGATCAAAAACCACGTCTGCGTGAGTTTCGGACCATTTCGTTACTGCTTTTATAACGTAGCGAAACGGGTCCATTTAGTGAAATTAATGAACTGTTTTATGCGTCCGAACTTGTTGTCAATTTTTTCGCAACGGATGACTCCAAACCACTCTATTAGACCCAAAACCTTGTCTGGGTGAGTTTTGAACCATTTCGTTACTGCTTTTCTGACACCCCGAAACAGGCCCGTTTAGTGCACTTAATACACCGTTTTATACGGCCGAACTTGCTGCCAATTTTGTCGCAACGGATGACTCTAAACCACTCTATTGGATCAAAAACCATGTCTGGGTGAGTTTCGGACCATTTCGTTACTGCTTTTGTGACACCCCGAAACGGGCCCGTTTAGTGCAGTTAATGCACCGTTTTATGCGGCCGAACTTGCTGTCAATTTTTTCGCAATGGATGACTCCATATCACCCTATTAGATCCAAACAAATCATGTCTAGGCGAGTTTCGGACCGTTTCGTTACTGCTTTTGTAACGTAGCGAAACGGGGCCATTTAGCGCAATTAATGCACCGTTTTATGCGGCTGAACTTGCGGTCAAATTTTTCGCAATGGATGACTCCAAACCACTCTATTAGACCAAAAACCATGTCTGCGTGAGTTTCGGACCATTTCGTTACTACTTTTGTGACACCCCGAAACGGGCCCGTTTAGTGCAATTAATGCACCATTTTATGCGGCCGAACCTGCTGTCAATTTTTTCTCAACTGATGACTCCAAACCACTCTATTAGCCCAAAAACTATGTCTGGGTGAGTTTCGGACCATTTCGTTACTGATTTTGTGACACCCCGAAACGGGCCCGTTTAGTGCAATTAATGCACCGTTTTATGCGGCCGAACATGCTGTCAATTTTTTCGCAACGGATGACTCCAAACCACTCTATTGGATCAAAAACCTTGTCTGGGTGCGTTTCTGACCATTTCGTTAGCTTCTATGACACCCCGAAACGGGCCCGTTTAGTGCAGTTAATGCACCGTTTTATGCGGCCGAACTTGCTGTCAATTTTTTCGCAATGGATGACTCCAAACCACTCATATTAGACCAAAAACCATATCTGGGTGAGTTTCGGACCATTTCATTACTCCTTTTATAACGTAGCGAAACGGACCCGTTTAGTGAAATTAAAGCACCGTTTTATGCAGCCGTACTTGCTGTCAATTTTTTCGCAACGGATTACTCCAAACCACTCTATTGGACCAAAAATCATGTCAGCGTGAGTTTCGGACCATTTCGTTACTGCTTTTGTGACACCCCGAAACGGGTCCGTTTAGTGCAATTAATGCATCGTTTTATGCGGCCGAACTTGCTGTCAATTTTTTCTCAACGGATGACTCCAAACCACTCTATTAGACCAAAAACCATGTCTGGTTGAGTTTCGGACCATTTCGTTACTGCTTTTGTGACACCCCGAAACGGGCCCGTTTAGTGCAATTAATGTACCGTTTTATGCGGTCGAACTTGCTGTCAATTTTTTCGCAACGGATGACTCCAAGCCACTCTATTAGACTAAAAACCATGTCTGGGTTAGTTTCGAACCATTTCATTACCAATTTTATAACGTAGCGAAACGGGCCCGTTTAGTGCAATTAATGCACCGTTTTATGCAGCCAAACGTGCTGTCTATTTTTTCGCAACGGGTGACTCTAAACCACTCTATTAGACGGAAAAACCTTGTCTTGGAGATGACTCCAAACCGTTCTATTAGACCAAAAACTATGTCTAGATGAGTTTCGGATCATTTCGATAATGCTTTTGTAACGTTGCGAGATGGGCCCATTTAGTCCAATTAATGCACCGTTATATGCGGCCAAACTTGTTGTCAATGTTTTCGCAACGGATGACTCCAAACCACTTTATTAGACCAAAAAAACCATGTCTGGGAGAGTTTTGGACCATTTCGTTACTGCTTTTGTAACGTAGCGAAACAAGCCCGTTTTGTGCAATTAATGCACCGGTTTATGCGGCCGAACTTGCTGTCAATTTTTTCGCAACGGATGACTCCAAACCACTCTATTAGACCCAAAAATCCATGTCTGGGTGAATTTCGGACCATTTCGTTACTTCTTTTATAACGTAGCGAAACGGGTCCGTTTAGTGAAATTAATGCACCGTTTTATGCGTCCGAACTTGCTGTCAATTTTTTCGCAGCGGATGACTCCAAACCACTCTATTAGACCAAAAACCTTGTCTGGGTGAGTTTTGAACTATTTCGTTACTGCTTTTGTGACACCCCGAAACGGGCTCATTTAGTGCACTTAATGCACCGTTATCTGCGGCCGAACTTGCTGTCAATTTTTTCGCAACGGATGACTCCAAACCACTCTATTGGATCAAAAACCATGTATGGGTGAGTTTCGGACCATTTCGTTAATGCTTTTGTGACACGCCGAAACGGGCCCGTTTAGTGCAGTTAATGCACCGTTTTATGCGGCCGAACTTGCTGTCAATTTTTTCGCAATGGATGACTCCAAACCACTCTATTAGACCAAAAACCATGTCTGGGTGAGTTTCGGACCATTTCGTTACTGCTTTCATAACGTAGCGAAACGGGCCCGTTTAGTGAAATCAAAGCACCGTTTTATGCGGCCGTGCTTGCTGTCAATTTTTACACAACGGATGACTCCAAACCACTCTATTGGATCAAAAACCACGTCTGCGTGAGTTTCGGACCATTTCGTTACTGCTTTTATAACGTAGCGAAACGGGTCCATTTAGTGAAATTAATGCACCGTTTTATGCGTCCGAACTTGCTGTCAATTTTTTCGCAACGGATGACTCCAAACCACTCTATTAGACCCAAAACCTTGTCTGGGTGAGTTTTGAACCATTTCGTTACTGCTTTTCTGACACCCCGAAACGGGCCCGTTTAGTGCACTTAATGCACCGTTTTATACGTCCGAACTTGCAATCAATTTTTTCGCAACGGATGACTCTAAACCACTCTATTGGATCAAAAACCATGTCTGGGTGAGTTTCGGACCATTTCGTTACTGTTTTTGTGACACCCCGAAACGGGCCCGTTTAGTGCAGTTAATGCACCGTTTTATGCGGCCGAACTTGCTGTCAATTTTTTCGCAATGGATGACTCCAAACCACTCTATTAGATCCAAAAAATCATGTCTGGGCGAGTTTCGGACCATTTCGTTACTGCTTTTGTAACGTAGCGAAACGGGGCTGTTTAGCACAATTAATGCACCGTTTTATGCGGCTGAACTTGCGGTCAAATTTTTCGCAATGGATGACTCCAAACCACTCTATTAGACCAAAAACCATGTCTGCGTGAGTTTCGGACCATTTCGTTACTACTTTTGTGACACCCCAAAACGGGCCCGTTTAGTGCAATTAATGCACCATTTTATGCGGCCGAACCTACTGTCAATTTTTTCTCAACTGATGACTCCAAACCACTCTATTAGCCCAAAAACAATGTCTGGGTGAGTTTCGGACCATTTCGTTACTGATTTTGTGACACCGCGAAACGGGCCCGTTTAGTGCAATTAATGCATCGTTTTATGCGGCCGAACATACTGTCAATTTTTTCGCAATGGATGACTCCAAACCACTCAATTAGACCAAAAACCATGTCTGGGTGCGTTTCTGACCATTTCATTACTCCTTTCATAACGTAGCGAAACGGACCCGTTTAGTGAAATTAAAGCACCGTTTTATGCAGCCGTACTTGCTGTCAATTTTTTCGCAACGGATGACTCCAAACCACTCTATTGGACCAAAAATCATGTCAGCGTGAGTTTCGGACCATTTCGTTACTGCTTTTGTGACACCCCGAAATGGGTCCGTTTAGTGCAATTAATGCATCGTTTTATGCGGCCAAACTTGCTGTCAATTTTTTCGCAATGGATGACTCCAAACCACTCTATTAGACCAAAAACCATGTCTGGTTGAGTTTCGGACCATTTCGTTACTGCTTTTGTGACACCCCGAAACGGCCCCGTTTAGTGCAATTAATGTACCGTTTTATGCGGTCGAACTTGCTGTCAATTTTTTCGCAATGGATGACTCCAAACCACTCTATTAGACTAAAAACCATGTCTGGGTTAGTTTCGAACCATTTCATTACTGATTTTATAACGTAGCGAAACGGGCCCGTTTAGTGCAATTAATGCCCCGTTTTATGCGGCCGAACTTGCTGTCAATTTTTTCGCAACGGATGACTCCAAACCACTCTATTAGACCAAAAACCATGTCTAGGTGAGTTTCGGACCATTTCATTGCTGCTTTTGTAACACACCGAAACAGGCCCATTTAGTGCAATTAATGCACAGTTTTATGTGGCCGAACTTGCATTCTATTTTTTTCTCAACGGATGACTCCAAACCACTCTATTAGACCAAAAACCATGTCTGGGTGAGTTTCAGACCATTTCATTGTTGCTTTTGTGACACTTGGAAATGGGCCCATTTAGTGTAATTAATGCACCATTTTATGCGGCCAAACTTGCTGTCTATTTTTTCGCAACGGGTGACTCTAAACCACTCTATTAGACCAAAAAACCATGTCTTGGAGAGTTTTCGACCATTTTGTTACTGCTTTTGTAACGTAGCGAAACGGGCCCGTTTAGTGCAGTTAATGCACCATTTTATGCGGCCAAACTTGCATTCAATTTTTTCGCAATGGATGACTCCAAACCACTCCATTAGGCCAAAAACAATGTCTGGGAGAGTTTCAGACCATTTCGTTACTGCTTTTTTGACACCCCGAAACTGGCCCGTTTAATGCACTTAATGCACCGTTTTATGCGGCCGAACTTGCTGTCAATTTTTTCACGCTGGATGACTCCAAACCACTCTATTTGACCAAAAAACTATGTCTGGGTGAGTTTTGGACCATTTCGTTGCTGCTTTTGTAACGTAGCGAAACAGGCCCGTTCAGTGCAATCGGTGCACCATTTTATGCGGCTGAACTTGTTGTCAATTTTTTCACAATGGATGACTCCAAACCATTCTATTAGACCAAAAACTATGTCTAGGTGAGTTTCGGATCATTTCGTTAACGCTTTTGCAACGTAGCGAGACGGGCCTATTTAGTCCAATTAATGCACCATTTTATGCGGCCAAACTTAACTTCTTGTCAATTGTTTCGCAACGGATGACTCCAAACCACTCTACTAGACCAAAAATCATGTCTGGGTGAGTTTCGGACCATTTCGTTACTGCTTTTGTAACGTAGCGAAACAGGGCCATTTAGTGCAATTAATGCACCGTTTTATGCGGCCGAATTTCCTGTCAATTTTTTCGCAATGGATGACTCCAAACCACTCTACTAGACCAAAAATCATGTCTGGGTGAGTTTCGGACCATTTCGTTATTGCTTTTGTAACGTAGCGAAATGGGCCCATTTAGTGCAATTAATGCACTATTTTATTCGGCCAAACTTGCTGTCAATTTTTTCACTCTGGATGACTCCAAAGCACTCTATTAGACCAAAAACCATGTCTGGTGAGTTTTGGACCATATCATTGTTGCTTTTGTGACACCTGGAAATGGGCCCGTTTAGTGTAATTAATGCACCGTTTTATGCGGCCGAACTTGTTGTAAATTTTTTCGCAACGGACGACTCCAAACCACTCTATTAGACCAAAAAACAATGTCTGAGTAATTTTCAGACCATTTCGCTACTGCTTTTGTATTGTAGTGAAACGGGCCTGTTTATTGCAGTTAATGCACCATTTCATGCGGCCGAAATTGCAGTCAATTTTTTCACAACGGATAACTCCAAACCACTCTATTAGACCAAAAACAATGTCTAGGAGAGTTTCAGACCATTTCATTACTGCTTTTATGACACCCCGAAACGGGCCTGTTTAGTGTAATTAATACACCGTTTTATGCGACCGAACTTGCTGTCATTTTTTTCCGCAAAGAATGACTCCAAACCACTCTATTAGACCAAAAAACCATGTCTGGGTGAGTTTCGGACCATTTCGTTACTGCTTTTGTAACGTAGCGAAACGGGCCAGTTCAGTGCAATCAATGCACCATTTTATGCGGCCAAACATGTCGTCAATGGTTTCGCAACGGATGACTCCAAACCACTCTATTAGACCAAAAACCATGTCTAGGTGAGTTTCGGACAATTTCGTTAATGCTTTTGTAACGTAGCGAAACGGGCCCGTTTAGTGCAATTAATGCACCGTTTTATGCAGCCGAACTTGCTGCCAATTTTTTCGCAACGGATGACTCCAAACCACTCTATTAGACCCAAAAAACCATGTCTGGGTCAGCTTCGGACCATTTCGTTGCTGCTTGCAAATGCAAAGAGTTAGCAAAAACAAAGGTTAGCAAGATTTGAAAGGTCTTTCAATGTTGTTCCATTCATCAAAAAGAATCGAACAACCTAGCTAATGAGGTTTAGGGGAAGGTTCATGGGTATCCTATATTTTTGGCTTAAAACAAGAATTTTGAAGAGAGAAGTCAAGTTTAGAAAATCTACCTAAGGTGGCTGAAAACAAAAAGAAAAATAAAGGTTGTTTCTTTGGATGGAAAACAAAACCTATGTTTTAGGATGGCTATAGGTATGAGAGGTTTTCCTAAGGGCTTAGGATCTCGAAGGGAGGCTAGGCAAAGTTTTTAGTTAGGACAAGGAATAGAGATAGACTTGGCTAAAATGAATGGTGACGGCAAGCAAATCAACACATGTCAATCCTACCCTTGTTGGCTCCAATTTTTGGCGGGGTTGCTGGGAAGGCTTAGGTGGGTGTAACAAAAAGCTAGATCAAAACAAAATATGTAATGCAATGCAAGGGTGAAGACAACATTGCATGAAGTGCAACACGAGATGAATGAACAAAATGGTATGACATGATATGGTGGTCTAAAAACAAAACACAAGTTAGCCCAAGTCAACTAGTCACAAGTTTAGAATCAAAGGGTGGTGTCATACTTTATATTTCTCTCTAAAAAGACTCAAAAGAAAAAGACTCTAACACTACTAGCAATAGGCACACAAAAGGGTCTACAAGTTTTCCAAGATCAAATAACAAAGTGCTCTCTCAATAACATTTAGATCATACAACATAAAGTTGTGGCATTTATTAGAGCAATGGTACAATGTTACTTGATGATTCGATTAAAGAGCACAATATAGACTATCATCTTAAATAATAAACAAAAAGATCGGGTTGCCTCCCGCAAAGCGCTTCATTTAAAGTCATAGAGCTCGACTTCTCACCTCGATTATGTTCATGCAAAGCCATGGTCTTTTGTGCGAGAATCCAAAATGTCCATGCAGTTTGATGTCACCTTTTGTAATCCATCGTGGTTTGCTTAAAACATCTTCATGAATTGAATGTCGCCGGCTTGTGTTTTTATATGCTAATGTTCTTAGGGGTCTATCTTTTGTTCTAAGCTTCCGAATTTTATCATGTACGCTTCATGAAATCATCGCCCAATCTCCTCTTCAATGTTGTCATCGTTATCTCCTCTACCTTGTTCTCATCACATTGCTCCTGCCTCTTCTTCATGGATTTTCCCTTGCATCTAGAATAGAACCTATACCAAAATATAGCTCCAATGAAAGTGTTGAGGCCATAATACCAGGGTGCCCGATCACGAGGATCACCGACTACCGACTCTGAACTATCAAGACTCCGAACAAGACACGATGGCCAGATCGCAGAAGGAAAGCCCGGAGATAGCTAGAGTCCTACTAGGTTTAGGTCTGTTTTGTCTTGTATGGCACGTCTCCCTGGATATAAATAGCGGGCTCCTGTACGTAGAGGGTATCCACAATCTCAGACAATCAACCCGAGGGTACTTGTTACGCATTGTAATCTGTACTCGACGAAATAATACAAGCAGCAACTGGACTTAGGGTTATTACTCGATCTCGAGGGCCCGAACCAGTATAAAAATCCCGTGTCTCTCTGTTCGTCACCGTGATCAATCTTCGCACGAAGCGGGGTGCCTGCCGGACAAATATCTGACGAGTACAACCTCGACAGAGGTGCGCCAGGTAGGGGCCCTTGCGTGAAGAAAGATCATGCCGATCGTCAACGGAGTCTGGATCGCCGACGCGTCGAGTTCCTCGATGCCCTACATGCCAGTTCCGTCAAGTCGGAAGCCATCGGGAGTTCTGCTTCCGCTTCCGATCTCTACGCTCCCCGCCATCTAGTGCCTGCACGGGAGATCCGCTTCGGAGATCTCGTGTTCGAGCACCAAGGCGACTACGAGCTCAAGATGACAGGGATCCATGATCCCGATCTCACATGCGCCGGTCGGGAAGTTTTCGCCACCTTCACGGAGCCAACTCTCGAAGACATTGCAGATCGCACTGCGCAGTTGGATCTCAACTACAGTGGATCTAGCAATGGGTCAGAACAATCCAAAGACCGCCGCATCCATGTGCCAACCGCAAACGGGACCGAGGCCGTTGCCGAGTCATCTAGCTCGCGCCGACCCATGCCTCCTCCACGTTTGAGCAACGCACCAACACTACAAACGGCTAGAACCCGTACACAGCAAGTTGCATCCTCATTGGCTCCCCGAGATCTCAACAACGATTTCCGGGCCGTCGAACAGGACAATCTGCAGATCCGAACCCTCTTGGAGACCATGGAAGCAATGGCCGAAGGGACTCCGATGGCCACCATAGCCAAGAAGGCTCGGGAAGCAGCGGACAAGGCCAAGGAGCGCATCGAAGCCGCCGCTGTCGTACCACCAGCTCCGTCAAACAGACCACGTGAACCACAACCGGTTCGGTCTCGATCTGTTAACGGACGACCGTACTATCGCCCACACGAGGGGCGCGACATGAGGACACAGCTCGAACGCAATCGTCGCACTCGCGACGCTCGGGAAACTCTCAACTACAATCGAGATTACCGAGCACATGAGGGTTACTATCGGTCCCATCCAGATTCGCCGCCACGTGACTCCCGACCAGGCAGGGGGGATGCCTTGCGTACTCCCCAGCCCTGCGCAAGGTCAGGTGGCCCGAAAAGTTTCATCCTACTAACATCGAGAAGTATGACGGAACAACCAACCCCCGCGAGTGGATTCAGATCTATTCCACGATCATCGATGCCACCGGGGGTGACGACTATGTCAAAGCCAACTACTTGCCGACTGCTCTGCAGGGATCAGCCCGTACGTGGCTCATGAACCTGTCCGAGGCCAGCATCAAGTCGTGGACTCATCTCCGGGAGACGTTTGAAGCCAATTTCCAAGGCACCTACAAACACCCCGGACATGACGGAGATCTGCTCAACTGTGTGCAGAAGCCTGGAGAATCCCTCCGGGACTACATCCGCAGGTTCAGCGACACCCGTAACACCATCCCTGACATGGAGGATGATCGGGTAATTGTGGCCTTCAATCAAGGTTGCAAAGACGAGCGAACGGCGGAGGAACTTGCCAAGAAAACCCGAAGACGGTGGCAGAGCTATACGGGATCCTGGAAGAAACCGCCAAGATGGCGGACGCCCGAGCACGGGTTCACGGAAAGCCCGAACAAAGCCAGCCAGCCGGGGAAGGCAAGAAGAAGAATAAACACAAGAACAAGAAGCGCAAGACCGAGGGTGACGAAGTCATGGCCGTGGACAACAAACCCCGTACAGGCGCCAAGGCAAACCGGACAACCTCCCGATGTACTGCCCGATTCACCGATCTACGAAGCATCACTTTGTGGACTGCACGGTGTACAAGAAACAGAAGCAGGAGGAGGAGAGCCAGCAGCAGGGGGCTCCGCGTGACCAGGCAGCCCACAACCCTCGCACGGCAAACTACATGGATTGTGATGATGAACCAGATCTTCCCGAAGATCTGGAGATCGCCACAATTTTCGGTGGCTGTTCAACCCGAGCCTCCAAGTCCCAGCTCATGATGGTCGAGAGGCAGATAAACAGCGCCGAGCCCTGCAAGCATCTCTTGAGGTGGTCAGAAATCCCGATCACATTCGATCAAAGGGATCACCCTGAGACGCTTTACGACGGGCCGCTACTCCCACTGTGCATCAAGCCATGGATCGGGCCCCGCAAGATCGGGCGAACCCTGATCGACAGTGAAAGCGCCCTCAACCTCCTGTTTGTCAATGCCTTTGACGAACTTGGGATCCCGAGAAGGTCCTTGTCCCCTGTGGAGAAGCCTTTCTACGGGGTCATACCAGGCATTCAAGCCTTTCCCTTGGGGAGGATCGATCTGCAGGTGACCCTCGTGGAGGGCAAAAACATCCGATCAGAGTTCCTCACCTTCGAGGTGGCTGACATCACATCGGCCTATAACTGCATCTTGGGCCGGCCGTTCCTGAAGAAATTCATGGTGGTCGCTCACTTTGCATATTCCATGATCAAGGTCCCGGGGCCGTTGGGGCCAATCACCGTCTGCGGCGATCGTAAGGGCGCGGTCCAGTGCGACATGAAGACCCTGGACATGATCAAGGGTGACGAGCAGGAACCAGCCAAGGCTGCCGAACCTGCCAAGAAAAAGACAAAGAACCAGCCAAAGGCTGCCGCCAAGGGAGCATTGGCTGAAACCTCCCGAGCAGCTGAGAACCGACCAAGGGCCAAAGGGAAAGAAGTTCCCGAACAGGAGCTCATCGGGGAACAGGGATTCATCGGGAGACAGGGAGCTGACGACCGCGCCGCTGAGAGGCAGACTGTGGTGGACCAGACCCCACTCAAGGGGACGCCGTCATAAGCAGCTGGCGAGTCGCCGGCCAACGCCTCACCAATCGAGCCACCGGCCAAGCGCACCGAGCCAGGCACGAAGGCGGTAACCCTTGATGAGGCAGACCCGACCAAGACCACCCAGGTGGGCCTTGGCCTGGGTGACAAATAGGAACTCGAGCTCATTGCTTTCCTCCGGGCAAACGCAGATGTGTTCGCTTGGGAACCATCTGACATGCCCGGGATCCCCAGGGAGGTAATCGAGCACAAGCTTGGCATACGAACTGGCGTCCGACCAGTCAAGCAGAAGCAAAGGAGATATACCCCGGAGAAGCGAGACGCCATTAACGAAGAAATCAACCGACTACTCAAAGCTGGCTTCGTTCGAGAGGTCCCTTTCCCGGAGTGGCTGGCAAACCCAGTCATGGTCAAGAAGCCCAACGGAACATGGAGGATGTGCGTGGACTACACAGATCTGAATAAAGCCTGCCCGAAGGATGAGTACCCATTACCTAGGATAGATCAAATTGTAGATTCGACCTCTGGATGCGAATTGCTTTGTTTTCTAGATGCCTACTCGGGGTATCACCAAATCAGCATGTGCATTGACGATGAGGAGAAAACTGCATTTGTAACTCCCTTCGGTGTTTATTGCTATATAAAGATGCCTTTTGGTCTGAAAAACGCAGGTTGCACTTATCAAAAATGTGTTCACATTGTTCTCGAAGGCCAAATCGGCCGTAATGTGGAGGCATATATAGATGACATTGTTGTGAAAAGTAAGTTAAAAGGTGATTTAATCGCTGATTTAACCGAAACATTCAACAACTTGCATAAAAACAGGATGATGCTCAACCCCGCCAAATGCACCTTTGGTGTATCATCGGGTAAGCTCCTCGGTTACCTTGTTTCCCAACGAGGTATAGAGGCAAATCCGCACAAGATCAAGGCACTCGACGACATGAAGTCTCCACGCAGCTGCCACGAAGTCCAGAAGTTGGCAGGAATGATGGCGTCCCTAAGTCGATTCGTGTCCAAGTCAGGCGAACGAGGTATGCCGTTTTACAAATTGTTACGTAGAACTGATCGTTTTGAGTGGTCGGCAGAAGCAGAAGAGGCGTTCCAGGCGTTCAAACAGTACCTGCGGAAAATGCCCGTACTGGTCCCGCCAAAGCCACAAGAAGAGATGCTGTTATACGTAGCTGCGACACCAACTGTTGTTAGCACTGTTTTGGTGGTCGAAAGACCAACAGAAAAGTCTACAACACAACATCCCGTTTACTTCGTAAGTGAGGTGCTACATGATTCTAAAACAAGGTACCCTCAGATTCAGAAATTATTATGTGCTATACTAATGACTTCCAGGAAGCTCAAGCATTATTTTCTGAGCCACAAGATCAGGGTTGTGTCAACTTACCCCCTAGGCAACATTTTACATAATCGAGATGCCGTGGGTAGGATCGCGCAATGGTCTGTGGAGCTGGGGGCTTACGACGTTGAATTCATACCCAGAACTGCCATCAAGTCGCAGGCTCTGGCAGATTTCATCACAGAATGGACTAACCCCGAACCCGAAGAAGCTGCCCAAAATCCCGAACACTGGACGATGTTCTATGACGGAGCATTTTGCAGAGCAGGCGCGGGGGCTGGGGTAGTCCTGATTTCACCACACAATGACATCATTAGGTACGCTTTACAAATCAATTTTGTTGATCCAACTCCTACTAACAATGTTGCCGAGTATGAAGGGCTATTGACAGGCCTCCGCATAGCTGCATCTCTTGGTGTCAGAAGGCTGCTCGTGAAAGGGGATTCCGAGTTAGCTGCAAAGCAAGTCATGAAAGAGTACAGTGCGCGGAGCGAGGTCATGGCTAAATACTTGGAAGCATATAGGCGGATGGAGAGCAAATTTGATGGGCTTGAAGTACGGCACGTGAAGAGGGAATTCAATGGCGACGCGGATAAGCTGGCAAAGGCAGCTGCAGAGCGCACATGGCTCCCAGGTAACGTGTTACTTGAAGTTCTTACTAAACCATCTGTGTCGGTTTCAATACCGAACCTAAAAACTGAACCCGCCAAGGGATCAGTTTCTACAACCAACGAATCCGTCAAGGAGTCTATGTTGGTCGGTACGGCCCGAGCCGCCGCTCTAGTTGGAAACGAGGAGAACTGGATGGATCCAATCCGGGCGTACCTCACAAACCAAGCTATTTCGGACGATGATGCTACATTGGAGAAAATCCATCGTAAAGCCAAGAACTATCAATTGGTTGACGGGCGATTATACAAGCTAACCCGCAATGGAATGCTCCTCAAATGCATCACACGGACCGAGGGCATTAGTTTGCTCCACGACATTCACGGAGGAATCTGTGGATCACATGCTTCTCCCCGATATCTAACAGGGAAAGCATTCCGACAGAGCTTCTACTGGCCTACAGCTCTTCAAGACGCAAGCGATTTAGTAAAAAAGTGTGAGGCATGTCAATTCTTCGCACGGAAACAAACTAAACCTGCGCAAGCTTTAAACACTATACCCTTGTCATGGCCCTTTGCCACTTGGGGTATAGACATCCTCGGGCCCTTTCCAAGGGCTGTCGGGGGATACAGATTTCTGTTCGTTGGCATTGACACATTTACAAAATGGGTTGAAGCCGAGCCAGTTCAGAAAATCACAAAAGAGGCAGCTGTCAAATTCCTACGGAGCATTGTCGTACGATTCGGTGTCCCGAACAGGATAATCTCTGATAATGGAACACAGTTTAAAAGTAAAAAGTTTTCTNCGGTAAACCACCCGAAGACAAACGGGCAAGTAGAACGTGCCAATGGCATCGTGCTCCAGGGCATCAAGAAGAGAATTTTTAACAGATTGCAAGCTTACGACAAGCGCTGGATTCATGAGGTCCCTACAGTACTTTGGTCAATGAGGACCACTATGAATCGGGCAACAGGCGAAACACCTTTCTTCTTGGTGTATGGAGCAGAGGCGATTCTACCATCCGACATCCGACTACAAGCCCCTCGCGTGGCAATGTTTTCAGAGACTGAAGAGCCTGACAGACGCGCTGATGAGCTAATCCTCCTG
>CM014271.1:51208029-51228762 GCA_004135705.1 Alloteropsis semialata
AAAACGGTGCATTAATTTCACTAGACGGGCCCGTTTCGCTACATTATAAAAGCAGTAACGAAATGGTCCGAAACTCACCCAGACATGGTTTTTGGTCTAATAGAGTGGTTTGGAGTCATCCATTGCGAAAAAATTGACAGCAAGTTCGGCCGCATAAAACGATGTATGGACTGCACTAAACGGGCCCGTTTTGGGGTGTCATAAAAGCAGTAACAAATTGGTCCGAAACTCACCCAGACATGGTTTTGGGTCCAACAGAGTGGTTTGGAGTCATCCGTTGAGAAAAAAATGACAGCAAGTTCGGCCGCATAAAACGGTGCATTAATTGCACTAAACGAGCCCGTTTCGGGGTGTCACAAAAGTAGTAACGAAATGGTCCGAAACTCACATAGACTTGATTTTTGGTCTAATAGAGTGGTTTGGAGTCATCCGTTGCGAAAAAATTGACAGCAAGTTTGGCCGCATAAAAAGGTGCATTAATTTCACTAAATGGGCCCGTTTCGCTACATTATAAAAGCAGTAACGAAATGGTCCGAAACAATGTTGTCCTAAACGGTAAATGGTAGTCGTTCGATCACCCCTCGAGTAGCGAGTAGACTGTGTAGACGGTGTGTACACGGCGTGTACACGGGCAACACTGTTATGTACGGACCAGTAAAAAAGGCATGTTAATATGGCATAGGTACATACAAATCAGTGAACTACGTGTACAAGATCCCATGTTAACACTTTAGCATCGACAAAAACCTAATAATTCTTAGTTCTCAAAGTTTAATGATATCAATACTTCAGTAAATACCAAATACATAAGTTTAAACTTGGTTTAACCTCCCGCCCATGGGCCACCATGGCCTAAACGGCCCATTACATGGGCTACACGCTTAATAAAAACGTTTTCTCCCATTTGTTTCCAGCTATTTACACGATGTACACGGGTTAGCCGTGTAATGGACCGTTTAGGCCCCAAACTGCACGGTAGATTGTTGAATAGCGTGTACTCGGCGTGTACAAGGGCTACACGGCCGTTTACGGCAACACTGGTCCGAAACTCACTCAGGCATGGTTTTTGGTCTAATAGAGTGGTTTGGAGTCATCCATTGCGAAAAATTGACAACAAGTTCGGCCGCATAAAATGGAGCATTAACTGCACTAAACGGGCCCGTTTCGGGGTGTCACAACAGCAGTAACGAAATGGTCTGAAACTCACCCAGACATGGTTTTTGGTCTAATTGAGTGGTTTGCAGTCATCCGTTGCGAAAAAGCTGACACCAAGTTCGGACGCATAAAATGGTGCATTAATTTCACTAAATGGGCCCGTTTCGCTACGTTATAAAAGAAGCAACGAAATGGTCTGGAACTCACCCAGACATGATTTTTGGTCTAATAGAGTGGTTTGGAGTATCCATTGCGAAAAAATTGACAGCAAGTTTGGCCGCATATAACGGTGCATTAACTGCACTAAACAGGCCCGTTTCGGGGTGTCACAAAAGCAGTAACGAAATGGTCCGAAACTCAGCCAAACATGGTTTTTGGTCTAATCGAGTGGTTTGGAGTCATCCGTTGCGAAAAAATTGACAGCAAGTTCGGCCGCTTAAAGCAGTGCATTAATTGCACTAAGCGGGCCCGTTTCGGGGTGTCACAAAAGCAGTAACGAAATGGTCCGAAACTCACCATGACATGGTTTTTGGTCTAATAGAGTGGTTTGGAGTAATCCATTGCAAAAAAATTAATAGTAAATTCGGCCGCATAAAACGGTGCATTAATTGCACTAAACGGGCCCGCTCCGGGGTGTCACAAAAGCAGTAACGAAATGGTCCGAAACTCACCTAGACACGGTTTTTGGTCTTATACAGTGGTTTGGAGTCATCTATTGCGAAAAAATAGAATGCAAGTTCGGCCGCATAAACGGTGCATTAATTGCACTAAACGGGTCCGTTTCGCTACGTTATAAATCAGTAACGAAATGGTTCGAAACTGACCCAAACATGGTTTTTGGTCTAATAGAGTGGTTTGGAGTCATCCGTTGCAAAAAAAATTGACAGCAAGTTCGGGGTGTCACAAATACAGTAACAAAATGGTCCGAAACTCACCCAGACATGGCTTTTGGTCTAATAGAGTGGTTTGGAGCCATCCGTTGCGAAAACATTGACAGCAAGTTCGGCCGCATAAAGCATTAATTGCACCAAATGGGCCCGTTTCGGGGTGTCACAAAAGCATTAACGAAATGGTCTGAAACTCTGCCAAACATGGTTTTTGGTCTAATCGAGTGGTTTGGAGTCATCCGTTGCGTAAAAATTGACAGCAAGTTCGGCGTCATAAAACGGTAAATTAATTGCACTAAACGGACAGTTTCGGTGTGTCACAAAAGCAGTAACGAAATGGTCCGAAACTCACCCAGACATGGTGTTTTGGTCTAATAAAGTGGTTTGGAGTCATCCGTTGCGAAAAAATTGACAACAAGTTCGGCCGCATAAAATGGAGCATTAACTGCACTAAACGGGCCCGTTTCGGGGTGTCACAAAAGCAGTAACGAAATGGTCCGAAACTCAGCCAGACATGGTTTTTGGTCTAATCGAGTGGTTTGGAGTCATCCGTTGCGAAAAAATTGACAGCAAGTTCGGCCGCATAAAATGGTGCATTAATTGCACTAAACGGGCCCGTTTTGGGGTGTCACAAAACAGTAACAAAATGGTTCAAAACTCACCCAGACAAGGTTTTTGGTCCAATAGAGTGGTTTGGAGTCATCCATTGCGAAAAATTGATAACAAGTTCGGACGTATAAAACGGTGCATTAATTTCACTAGACGGGCCCGTTTCGCTACATTATAAAAGCAGTAACGAAATGGTCCGAAACTCACCCAGACATGGTTTTTGGTCTAATAGAGTGGTTTGGAGTCATCCATTGCGAAAAAATTGACAGCAAGTTCGGCCGCATAAAACGATGTATGGACTGCACTAAATGGGCCCGTTTCGGGGTGTCACAAAAGCAGTAACAAAATGGTCCAAAACTCACCCAGACATGGTTTTTGGTCTAATAGAGTGGTTTGGTGCCATCCATTGAGAAAAAAATGACAGCAAGTTCGGCCGCATAAAACGGTGCATTAATTGCACTAAACGGGCCCGTTTCGGGGTGTCACAAAAGCAGTAACGAAATGGTCCGAAACTCACACAGACTTGATTATTGGTCTAATAGAGTGATTTGGAGTCATCCGTTGCGAAAAAATTGACAGCAAGTTCGGCCGCATAAAACGGTGCATTAATTTCACTAAATGGGCCCGTTTCGCTATGTTATAAAAGCAGTAACGAAATGGTCCGAAACAATGTTGTCCTAAACGGTAAATGGTAGTCGTTCGGTCACCCCTCGAGTAGGGAGTAGACTGTGTAGACGGTGTCTACACGGCGTGTACACGGGCAACACGGTTATGTACGGACCAGTAAAAAAGGCATGTTAATATGGCATAGGCACATACAAATCAGTGAACTACATGTACAAGATCCCACGTTAACACATTAGCATCGACAGGAACCTAATAATTCTTGGTTCTCAAAGTTTAATGATATCAATACTTCAGTAAATACCAAATACATAAGTTTAAACTTGGTTTAACCTCCCGCCCATGGGCCACCATGGCCTAAACGGCCCATTACATGGGCTACACGCTTAATAAAAACGTTTTCTCCCAGTTGTTTCCAGCTATTTACACCATGTACACGGGTTAGCCATGTAATGGACCGTTTAGGCCCCAAACTGCACGGTAGACTGTTGAATAGCGTGTACTCGGCGTGTACAAGGGCTACACGGCTGTTTACGGCAACACTGGTCCGAAACTCACCCAAACATGGTTTTTGGCCTAATAGAGTGGTTTGGAGTCATCCGTTGCGAAAAATTGACAGCAAGTTCGGCAGCATAAAATAGTGCATTAATTGCACTAAACGGGCCCGTTTCGGGGTGTCACAAAAGCAGTAACGAAATGGTCCAAAACTCACACAGACATGGTTTTTGGTCTAATAGAGTGATTTGGAGTCATCCATTGCGAAAAATTGACAGCAAGTTCGGCCGCATAAAACGGTGCATTAATTTCACTAAATGGGCCCGTTTCGCTACGTTATAAAAGAAGCAACGAAATGGTCCGGAACTCACCCAGACATGATTTTTGGTCTAACAGAGTGGTTTGGAGTCATCCATTGCGAAAAAATTGACAGCAAGTTTGGCCGCATATAACGGTGCATTAACTGCACTAAACAGGCCCGTTTCGGGGTGTCACAAAAGCAGTAACGAAATGGTCCGAAAGACAGCCAAACATGGTTTTTGGTCTAATCGAGTGGTTTGGAGTCATCCGTTGCGAAAAAATTGACAGCAAGTTCGGCCGCTTAAAGCAGTGCATTAATTGCACTAAGCGGGCCCGTTTCGGGGTGTCACAAAAGCAGTAACGAAATGGTCCGAAACTCACCATGACATGGTTTTTGGTCTAATAGAGTGGTTTGGAGTCATCCATTGCGAAAAAAATTGACCGTAAGTTCGGCCGCATAAAACGGTGCATTAATTGCACTAAACGGGCCCGTTTCGCTACGTTACAAAAGCAGTAACGAAATGGTCCGAAACTCACCTAGACATGGTTTTTGGTCTGATAGAGTGGTTTGGAGTCATCCATTGCGAAAAAATAGAATGCAAGCTCGGCCGCATAAAACGGTGCATTAATTGCACTAAACGGGTCCGTTTCGCTACGTTATAAATCAGTAACGAAATGGTTCGAAACTGACCCAAACATGGTTTTTGGTCTAATAGAGTGGTTTGGAGTCATCCGTTGCAAAAAAAAATTGACAGCAAGTTCGGGGTGCCGCAAATACAGTAACGAAATGGTCCGAAACTCACCCAGACATGGCTTTTGGTCTAATAGAGTAGTTTGGAGTCATCCGTTGCGAAAAGATTGACAGCAAGTTCGGCCGCATAAAGCATTAATTGCACCAAATGGGCCCGTTTTGGGGTGTCACAAAAGCATTAACGAAATGGTCCGAAACTCACCCAGACATGGTTTTTGGTCTAATAGAGTGGTTCGAAATCATCCGTCGTGAAAAAATTGACAACAAGTTCGGCCGCATAAAACGGTGCATTAATTGCACTAAACGGCCCCGTTTCGCTACGTTATAAAAGCAATAACGAAATGTTCCGAAACTCACCCAGACATGGTTATTGGTCTAATAGTGTTGTTTGGAGTCATCCGTTTCGAGAAAATTGACAGCAAGTTCGGCCGCATAAAACGGTGCATTAATTGCACTAAACGGACTTGTTTCAGGGTGTCATAAAAGCAGTAACGAAATGGTCCGAAACTCACCCAAACATGGTTTTTGGCCTAATAGAGTGGTTTGGAGTCATCCGTTGCGAAAAATTGACAGCAAGTTCGGCAGCATAAAATAGTGCATTAATTGCACTAAACGGGCCCATTTCGGGGTGTCACAAAAGCAGTAACGAAATGGTCCGAAACTCACACAGACATGGTTTTTGGTCTAATAGAGTGATTTGGAGTCATCCATTGCGAAAAATTGACAGCAAGTTCGGCCGCATAAAACGGTGCATTAATTTCACTAAATGGGCCCGTTTCGCTACGTTATAAAAGCAGTAACGAAATGGTCCGAAACAATGTTGTCCTAAATGGTAAACGGTAGTCGTTCGATCACCCCTCGAGTAGCGAGTAGACTGTGTAGACGGTGTGTACACGGCGTGTACACGGGCAACACGGTTATGTACAGACCAGTAAAAAAGGCATGTTAATATGGCATAGACACATACAAATCAGTGAAATACGTGTACAAGATCCCACGTTAACACATTAGCATCGACAGAAACCTAATAATTCTTAGTTCTCAAAGTTTAATAACATCAATACATCAGTAAATACCAAATACATAAGTTTAAACATGGTTTAACCTCCCGCCCATAGTCCGAAACTCACCCAGACATGGTTTCTGGTCTAATATAGTGGTTTGGAGTCATCCGTTGCGAAAAAATTGACAGCAAGTTCGGCAGCATAAAACGGTGCATTAATTGCAGTAAACGGGCCCGTTTCGGGGAGTCACAAAAGGAGTAACGAAATGGTCCGAAACTCACCCTGACATGGTTTTTGGTCTAATAGAGTGGTTTGGAGTAATCCATTGCGAAAAAATTGATAGTAAATTCGGCCGCATAAAACGGTGCATTAATTGCACTAAACGGGCCCGCTCCGGGGTGTCACAAAAGCAGTAACGAAATGGTCCGAAACTCACCTAGACTTGGTTTTTGGTCTGATAAAGTGGTTTGGAGTCATCCATTGCGGAAAAATAGAAGGCAAGTTCGGCAGTATAAAACGGTGCATTATTTGCACTAAACGGGCCCGTTTCGCTACGTTATAAATCAGTAACGAAATGGTTCGAAACTGACCCAAACATGGTTTTTGGTTTAATAGAGTGGTTTGGAGTCATCCGTTGCAAAAGAATTGACAGCAAGTTCGGGGTGTCACAAATACAGTAACGAAATGGTCCGAAACTCACCCAGACATGGCTTTTGGTCTAATAGAGTGGTTTGGAGTCATCCGTTGCGAAAAAATTGACAGCAAGTTCGTCCGCATAAAGCATTAATTGCACCAAATGGTCCCGTTTCGGGGGTGTCACAAAAGCATTAACAAAATGGTCCGAAACTCACCCAGACATGGTTTTTGGTCTAATAGAGTGGTTCGAAATCATCCGTGGTGAAAAAATTGACAGCAAGCTCGGCCGCATAAAACGGTAAATTAATTGCACTAAACGGACAGTTTCGGCGTGTCACAAAAGGAGTAACGGAATGGTCCGAAACTCACCCAGACATGGTTTTTGGTCTAATAGAGTGGTATGGAGTCATCCGTTGCGAAAAAATCGACAGCAAGCTCGGCCGCATAAAATGGTGCATTAATTGCACTAAACGGGCCCGTTTCAGGGTGTCACAAAAGCAGTAACAAAATGGTTCGAAACTCACCCAGACAAGGTTTTTGGTCCAATAGAGTGGTTTGAAGTCATCCATTGCGAAAAAATTGACAGCAAGTTCGGACGCATAAAACATCGCATTAATTTCACTAAACGGGCCCATTTCGCTACATCATAAAAGCAGTAACGAAATGGTTCGAAACTCACCCAGACATGGTTTTTGGTCTAATAGAGTAGTTTGGAGTCATCCATTGCGAAAAAAATTGACAGCAAGTTCGGCCGCATAAAACGGTGTACTAACTGCACTAAATGGGCCCGTTTTGGGGTGTCACAAAAGCAGTAACAAAACGGTCCAAAACTCACCCAGATATGGTTTTTGGTCTAATAGAGTGATTTGGTGTCATCCGTTGAGAAAAAATGACAGCAAGTTCGGCCGTATAAAACGGTGCATTAATTACACTAAACGGGCCCATTTCGGGTTGTCACAAAAGCTGTAACGAAATGGTCTGAAACTCACCTAGACATGGTTTTCGATCTAATACAGTGGTTTGGTGTCATCCGTTCAGAAAAAATTGACAGCAAGTTCGGCCGCATAAAACGGTGCATTAATTGCTCTAAACGGGCCTGTTTCGGGGTGCACAAAAGCAGTAACGAAATGGTCCGAAACTCACACAGACATGGTTTTTGGTCTAATAGAGTGATTTTGAGTCATCCGTTGCGAAAAAATTGACAGCAAGTTCGGCCGCATAAAACGGTGCATTAATTTCACTAAATGGGCCTGTTTCGCTACGTTATAAAAGCAGTAACGAAATGGTCCGAAACAACGTTGTCCTAAACGGTAAACGGTAGTCGTTCGGTCACCCCTCGAGTAGCGAGTAGACTGTGTAAACGGTGTGTACACGGCGTCTACACGAGCAACACGGTTATGTACGGACCAGTAAAAAAGGCATGTTAATATGGCATAGACACATACAAATCAGTGAACTACGTGTACAAGATCCCACGTTGACACATTAGCATCGACAGAAACCTAATAATTCTTAGTTCTCAAAGTTTAATGACATCAATACATCAGTACATATCAAATACATAAGTTTAAACATGGTTTAACCTCCCGCCCATGGTCCGAAACTCACCCAGACATGGTTTCTGGTCTAATAGAGTGGTTTGGAGTCATCCGTTGTGAAAAAATTGACAGCAAGTTCGGCAGCATAAAACGGTGCAGTAATTGCACTAAACGGGCCCGTTTCTGATGATGACATCACCAGCTCAAATACAACCACAATAGCAACTTTTGATTCAAAGGTGAAACAATTCTTTATAATGATTGTATGTGATACATTTGATGCATTGATGCTACGCCATGATGTATGTTCATTGTCATTTTCAGAAATACATTCGTAGATCAAAAAGGGTGTTAAACACACATAGAAGGCATGGAGGACCAAAGAAGTTGATTGGGGGCCAAGTTCAAGTATTCACCACATCCTCCACCAGGCCACCACGTCACTTTTGGCCCAAGGAAAGAAAGAGATCAAATCCAACACGTTTTGGAGTTGGATTCGGACTGCAGCATTGGGCCAACTTGTGGAGGCCACCACGACTTCATCCGAACTCCGTTTTGGGCGTTCAAGTACTTCATGGAAGCGTCTTGAAGTCAGTTTTCATATGGATCCAGACTCAAGTCCATATCTATTTTGAGGCGGCTGGAATCGTCAATTTACTCCCCATAGGTTTTTCTGTCCAGGGTGCTGCATCGCCTGATTTTGGCCCGATGGCCCGTGTATCATGTGGGGCCCAAAAGGGGCGCATCCTAGGGTTGTGGGACGACCTCCACCACGTCCTGGTCATCCCCTACCCTCTAATATACCTCCATATCTGCTACAAACAGATTGGGTTTTGTTTAGATGTAAGTTTAGCCATTGCTACTTCCTTGTAGACGCATGTGTCGGCGAGGCCATCCGTTCTACTCGATTCAGAACCCCACCTTTGTGATTTCAGATTGAGTATCATCTCCATATTTGCAATTGAGTTGCTTGTTCTACTTGTTCTTGCTTGTTCTTCGATTGCTTGCAGGAATTACCCTCGTGGTTTGGTTGATCGTGCTCCACAAGATCGCGGCGACCGCTGGAGTTGGTGTATCGGTTGCTAAGGCGCAACATCCTTTGATGGTTGTAGTCGGGCCGTGAATGTCTCTCCAGTCCAAATCGAAGTTATCCATCTCTCATCGAAAGATTGGGCACAAACCCTAGCATCTTGGCCGGCGACTTGCATGAACTTGGCGTTGAGGTCCTGTGGAGGTAGCCTGCGACCGACGCGGCGGCGACGTTCTGCACGAGCAGCATTTCGCTCCATGCATCGGTTACGGTCAGCTTCAGCTTCGTTCTCCACAGTTGGCTCGTCGTTGGAGACTTCTTGTTCCTGGGCGATGATCACCATGGCTTGACGTCCTGGTGAGTAGCTTCCTGTGCTTGAAGTTACTGGGACAGTTGAGCCGCGGCTGCTCGAAGAGTTCAGGGGTTGCCCGTGTTGAAACGGGAGTGGATCGATGCACGCGATGATGCGAGACATGTCCAGGTCCTCCTGTGGTGTTGCTCCAAGCATTGGCTTGCGTCCCGGCCAGTGAACAAATCGTCCTTCGGGAGTTGAAGTGATGACGAGTCCGACTTGTTTCCCGTTCAGGGGAAGTTCGTCGAATTCGACCAGAGATCGGAGTTGTTTTGAGGATGCCGCCTGAAAAGCGGAGGTGGGGCCCACGAGTCCAAAGGGATATTGGCTCGGGGTGTCGGCCTCACGCTTAGCAGTGGCTGGACTCCTTTTCTTCTGGATTTTTGAATTGGCGGATTTTGGCATAACCAATGGTTCAGAAACCGACTCGGATTGCCTGGCCCGCTTCGGAATCTTCCCAGCCCGAGTTGGAATCGAGCTACGAAGAGTGGTTCCTTGAGTCCGAGTTGAATTCGAACCCCAGGTTCCCCGAGCCCGAGTTGAATTCGGACCCGAGGACGCGATCTCGTCGAGCTTGTCGGCGAGTTGCTCCGAAGTCGGCAACTTGAGGACGCGGTCGAAATTGCCCGCGCCGTCCACCGTGCAGACCCAGGAGCCGAAGACGAAGATGGCGCCTTTCTCGAACGCCATGTCACCGTCGCAGTTGATGATGACTGGTGCCATCGAGCTTGCTGAACGATTCTCGACGAGAGCCCCTACCTGGCGCGCCAGCTGTCGGTTTTTTATACCGGCTAGCCTACTATGGGGGTCCCTAAGTAGTCGAGTTGTTCGTGAGGGCCTCGCTGGAACCAGAAGCACGATGGTGAACACGAGACGATTTAGACAGGTTCAAGCCGCCTTGAGTAGAGAGCGTAATACCTTACGTCCTGTATGGTGGATCTTCTCGTATTGATGGTTATGATTTTACAAGGGGTCCCTGCCTCACCTTATATACTCGGGAGACAGGGTCTACAAGGCAAGTAATACAAACTCCTAGTCGGATACAATACACAAAGTCCTAACATGAGTAGGCGGGTTGTTTCCTAGTATCCGACTAGTTTCCTTAAGCTGTACGCTCCTTCCTTGTATCAGTCAGAGTTGCCGGCCCAATTTCCTAACAGGCCTGCAGCCCATGAGGACTCCCATGGATCTTGGACCGTCACCTAGTGCAATTCTTGCATACTGAAGCTTGGATATATCGTATACGCTATGGGATTTCATTCTCAATCTTTGATCTCTTATCTTTGATGAAAATTTTCAGTGATCAACTTCTGTTAGTGGCTCTTGGGAAGTGCCTTTTCATATTTTTCAGTCATCAACGTCTGTTATCCTAAACTAGTGNAACTTGTGGAGGCCACCACGACTTCATCCGAACTCCGTTTTGGGCGTTCAAGTACTTCATGGAAGCGTCTTGAAGTCAGTTTTCATATGGATCTAGACTCAAGTCCATATCTATTTTGAGGCGGCTGGAATCGTCAATTTACTCCCCATAGGTTTTTCTGTCCAGGGTGCTGCATCGCCTGATTTTGGCCCGATGGCCCGTGTATCATGTGGGGCCCAAAAGGGGCGCATCCTAGGGTTGTGGGACGACCTCCACCACGTCCTGGTCATCCCCTACCCTCTAATATACCTCCATATCTGCTACAAACAGATTGGGTTTTGTTTAGATGTAAGTTTAGCCATTGCTACTTCCTTGTAGACGCATGTGTCGGCGAGAGGCCATCCGTTCTACTCGATTCAGAACCCCACCTTTGTGATTTCAGATTGAGTATCATCTCCATATTTGCAATTGAGTTGCTTGTTCTACTTGTTCTTGCTTGTTCTTCAATTCGATTGCTTGCAGGAATTACCCTCGTGGTTTGGTTGATCGTGCTCCACAAGATCGCGGCGACCGCTGGAGTTGGTGTATCGGTTGCTAAGGCGCAACATCCTTTGATGGTTGTAGTCGGGCCGTGAATGTCTCTCCAGTCCAAATCGAAGTTATCCATCTCTCATCGAAAGATTGGGCACAAACCCTAGCGGGTTTTCATCAGTTTCGGGGTGTCACAAAAGGAGTAACGAAATGGTTCGAAACTGACCCAGACATGGTATTTGGTCTAATAGAGTGGTTTGGAGTCATCCGTTGCGAAAAAATTGACAGCAAGTTTGGCCGCATAAAATGGTGCATTAATTGCAATAAATGGCCCCGTTTCGCTATGTTATAAAAGCAATAACAAAATGGTCCAAAACTCACCCAGACATGGTTATTGGTCAAATAGAGTGGATTGGAGTCATCCGTTGCGAAAAAGTTGACAGCAAGTTTGGCCGCATAAAATGGTGCATTAATCGGGCCCGTTTCGGGGTGTCACAAAAGCAGTAACGAAATGGTTCGAAACTGACCCAGACACGGTTTTTGGTCTAATAGAGTTGTTTGTAGTCATCCGTTGCGAAAAAATTGACAGCAAGTTCGGCCGCATAAAACAGTGCATTAATTGCACTAAACGCGCCCGTTTCGCTACGTAATAAAAGCAATAACGAAATGGTACGAAACTCACCCAAACATGGTTATTGGTCTAATAGTGTGGTTTGGAGTCATCCATTACAAAAAATTTGACAGTAAGTTCGGCCGCATAAAATGGTGCATTAATTGCACTAAACGGGTTCATTTCGAGGTGTCACAAAAGCAGTAACGAAATGGTCCGAAACTCACCCAAACATGGTTTTTGGCCTAATAGAGTGGTTTGGAGTCATCCGTTGTGAAAAAATTAACAGCAAGTTCGGCCGCATAAAACGGTGAATTAATTGCACTAGATGGGCCCGTTTCGGGGTGTCACAAAAGCAGTAACGAAATGGTCCGAAACTCACCCAAACATGGTCTTTGGTTTAATAGAGTGGTTTAGAGTCATCCGTTGTGAAAAAATTGACAGCAAGTTCGGCCGCATAAAACGGTGCATTAATTGCACTAAACAGGCCTGTTTCGCTACGTTATAAAACTAATAACAAAATGGTCCGAAACTCACCCAGATATGGTTATTGATCTAATAGTGTGGTTTGGAGTCATCCGTTGCGAAAAAATTGACAGCAAGTTCGGCAGCATAAAACGGTGCATAAATTGCAGTAAATGGGCCCGTTTCGGGATGTCACAAAAGTAGTAACGAAATAGTCCGAAACTCACCCAGACATGGTCTTTGGTCTAATAGAGTGGTTTAGAGTCATCCATTGAGAAAAAATTGACAGCAAGTTCGGCCGCATAAAACGATGCATTAATTGCACTAAACAGGCCTGTTTCGCTGCGTTATAATAGCAATAACGAAATGGTCCAAAACTCACCCGGACATGGTTATTGGTCTAATAGTGTGGTTTGGAGTCATCCGTTGTGAAAAAATTGACAGCAAATTCAGCCGCATAAAACGGTTCATTAATTGCATTAAACAGGCCCGTTTCGGGGTGTCACAAAAGCAGTAACGAAATGGTCCGAAACTCACCCAGACATGGTTTTTGGTCTAATAGAGTGGTTTTGAGTCATCCGTTGAGGAAAAATTTACAACAAGTTCGGCCGCAAAAAACGGTGCATTAATTGCACTAAACGGGCCCGTTTCGGGGTGTCACAAGAGCTGTAATGAAATATTCTGAAACTCACTTAGACATGGTTTTTAATCTAATAGAGTGGTTTGGAGTCATCCATTCAGAAAAAATTGAGAGCAAGTTCGTCCGCATAAAATGGTGCATTAATTGCTCTAAACGAGCCCATTTCGGGGTGCACAAAAGTAGTAACGAAATGGTCCGAAACTCACCCAGATATGGTTTTTGGTCTAATAGAGTGGTTTGGAATCATCCGTTGAGAAAAATTGACAGCAAGTTCGGCCGCATAAAACAGTGCATTAATTGCACTAAACGGGCCCATTTCGGGGTGTCACAAAAGCTGTAACGAAATGGTCTGAAACTCACCTAGACATGGTTTTTGATCTAATAGAGTGGTTTGGAGTCATCCGTTCAGAAAAATTTGACTGCAAGTTCGGCCGCATAAAATGGTGCATTAATTGCTCTAAACGGGTCCGTTTCGGGGTTCACAAAAGCAGTAACGAAATGGTCCGAAACTCACCCAGACATGGTTTCAGGTCTAATAGAGGGGCTTGGAGTCATCCGTTGCGAAAAAATTGCAGCAAGTTCGGCAGCATAAAACCGTGCATTAATTGCTGTAAACGGGCCCGTTTCGGGGTTCACAAAAGCAGTAACGAAATGGTTCAAAACTGACCCAGACATGGTTTTTGGTCTAATAGAATGGTTTGGAGTCATCCGTTGCGAAAAAATTAATAGCAAGTTCGGTCGCATAAAACGGTGCATTAATTGCACTAAACGGGTTCATTTCGAGGTGTCACAAAAGCAGTAACGAAATGGTCCGAAACTCACCCAGACATGGTTATTGGTCTAATAGTGTGGATTGGAGTCATCCGTTGCGAAAAAATTGACAGCAAGTTCGGATGCATAAAACGGTGCATTAATTGCATTAAACGGGCGTGCTACGTAATAAAAGCAATAACGAAATGGTCCGAAACTCACCCAGACATGGTTTTTGGTCTAATAGAGTGGTTTGGAGTCATCCGTTGCGAAAAAATTGGCAGCAAGTTCGGCCGCATAAAACGGTGCATTAATTGCAGTAAACGCGCCCGTTTCGCTACGTAATAAAAGCAATGACGAAATGGTCCGAAACTCACCCAAACATGGTTATTGGTCTAATAGTGTGGTTTGGAGTCATCCGTTACAAAAAAAATTGACAGCAAGTTCGGCCGCATAAAATGGTGCATTAATTGCACTAAACGGGTCCATTTCGGAGTGTCACAAAAGCAGTAACGAAATGGTCCGAAGCTCACCCAAACATGGTTTTTGGCCTAATAGAGTGGTTTGGAGTCATCCGTTGCGAAAAAATTGACAGCAAGTTCGGCCGCATAAAACGGTGAATTAATTGCACTAGATGGGCTCGTTTCGGGGTGTCACAAAAGCAGTAATGAAATGGTCCGAAACTCACACAGACTTGGTTTTTGGTCTAATATAGTGGTTTGGAGTCATCCGTTGCAAAAAAAATTGACAGCAAGTTCGGCCGCATAAAACGGTGCATTAATTTCTCTAACGGGTCCGTTTCGCTACGTTATAAAAGCAGTAACGAAATGGTCCAAAACTCATCTAGGCAAGGTTTTTGGTCTAATAGAGTGGTTTAGAGTCATCCATTGCGAAAAAATTGACAACAAGTTCGGCCGCATAAAATAGTGTATTAATTGCATGAAACGGGCCCGTTTTGGGGTGTCACAAAAACAGTAACAAAATGCTCTGAAACTCACCATGACATGGGTTTTGGTCTAATAGAGTGGTTTGGAGTCATCCGCTGTCAAAAAATTGACAGTAAGTTCGGCCGCATAAATCGATGCATTAATTGCACTAAACGGGCCCGTTTCGGGGTGTCACAAAAGCAGTAACGAAATGGTCCGAAACTCACCCAGATATGGTTTTTGGTCTAATAGAGTGGTTTGGGGTCTTCCGTTGAGAAAAAAAGTTGACAGCTAGTTCGGCCGCAAAAAATGGTGCATTACTTGCACTGAACGGGCCCGTTTCGGGGGTGTCACAAAAGCAGTAACGAAATGGTTCGAAACTCACCCAGACATGATTTTTGTTCTAATAGAGTGGTTTGGAGTCATCCGTTGAGAAAACATTGACAGCAAGTTCGGCCACATAAAATGGTGCATTAATTGCTCTAAACAGACCCGTTTCGGGGTGCACAAAAGCAGTAACAAAATGGTCTGAAACTCACCCAGACATGGTTTTTGGTTCAAAAGAGTGGTTTGGAGTCATCCATTGCGAAAAATTGACAGTTAGTTCCAGTAAACGAGCCCGTTTTGGGGTGTCATAAAAGTAGTAACGAAATGGTCCGAAACTCACCCAGACATGGTTTTTGGTCTAAAATACTGGTTTAGAGTCATCCATTGTGAAAAAATTGACAGCAAGTTCGGCTGCATATAACGATGCATTAATTGCACTAAACGGGGCCGTTTCGCTATGTCATAAAAGCAATAACGAAATGGTCCGAAACTCACCCAGACATGGTTATTGGTCTAATAGTGTGGTTTGGAGTCATCCGTTGCGAAAAAATTGACAGCAAGTTCGGCCGCATAAAGCGGTGCATTAACTGCACTAAACGGGCCCGTTTCGGGCTGTCACAAAAGCAGTAATGAAATGGTTAGAAACTCACCCAGACGTGGTTTTTGGTCTAATAGAGTGGTTGTGAGTCATCCTTTGCGAAAAAATTGACAGCAAGTTCAGCCGCATAAAATGGTGTATTAATTGCACTAAACGGGCCCGGTTTGGGGTGCACAAAAGCAGTAACCAAATGCTCTGAAACTCACCATGATATGGTTTTTGGTCTGATAGAGTGGTTTGGAGTCATCCGCTGTCAAAAAATTGACAGTAAGTTCGGCCGCATAAATCGATGCATTAATTGCACTAAATAGGCCCGTTTCGGGGTGTCACAAAAGCAGTAACGAAATGGTCTGAAACTCGCCTAGACATGGTTTTTAGTCTAATAGAGTGGTTTGGAGTCAACCGTTGCGAAAAAATAGACTGCAACTTTGGACGCATTAAACGGTGCATTAATTACACTAAACAGGCCTGTTTCGCTACGTTATAAAATCAGTAACGAAATGGTTCGAAACTGACCCAGATATGGTTTTTCGTCTAATAGAGTGGTTCGGAGTCATCCATTGCGAAAAAATTGACAGCAAATTCGGCCGCATAAAACGGTGCATTAATTGCACTAAACGGGCCCATTTCGGGGTGTCACAAATGCAGTAACGAAATGGTCCGAAACTCACCCAGACATGGTTTTTGGTCTAATACAGTGGTTTGGAGTCATCCGTTGCGAAAAAATATACAGCAAGTTCGGCCGCATAAAACGGTGCATTAATTGCACTAAACGGCCCCGTTTCGTTACGTTATAAAAACAATAACGAAATGGTGCGAAACTGACCCAGACATGGTTATTGGTCTAATAGTGCGGTTTGGAGTCATCCGTTGCAAAAAAAATTTACAGCAAGTTCGGCCACATAAAACGGTGTATTAATTGCACTAAACGGGCCCATTTCGGGGTGTCACAAAAGCAGTAACGAAATGGTTCGAAACTGACCCAGACATGGTTTTTGGTCTAATAGAGTGGTTTGGAGTCATCCGTTGAGAAAAAATTGACAGCAAGTTGGCCACATAAAACGGTGCATTAATTGCTATAAACGGACCCGTTTCGGGGTGCATAAAAGCAGTAACAAAATGGTCTGAAACTCTCCCAGACATTGTTTTTGGTCTAATAGAGTGGTTTGTAGTCATCCATTACGAAAAAATTGACTGCAATTTCGGCCGCATAAAACGGTGCATTAATTTCTCTAACGGGTCCGTTTCGCTACGTTATAAAAGCAGTAACGAAATGGTCCAAAACTCATCTAGGCAAGGTTTTTTGGCTAATAGAGTGGTTTGGAGTCATCCATCGCGAAAAAAATTGACAAAAAGTTCGGCCGCATAAAATGGAGTATTAATTGGACTAAACAGGCCCGTTTTGGGGTGTCACAAAAGCGGTAACAAAATGCTCTGAAACTCACCATGACATGGTTTTTGGTCTAATAGAGTGGTTTGGAGTCATTCACTGTCAAAAAATTGACAGTAAGTTCGGCCGCATAAATCGATGCATTAATTGCACTAAACGTGCCCGTTTCGGGGTGTCACAAAAGCAGTAACGAAATGGCCCGAAACTCACCCAGAAATGGTTTTTGATCTAATAGAGTGGTTTGGAGTCTTCCGTTGAGAAAAAAATTGACAGCTAGTTTGGCCGCAAAAAACGGTGTATTAATTGCACTGAACGGGCCCGTTTCGGGGTTTCACAAAAGTAGTAACGAAATGGTCCGAAACGGTCTAATAGAGTGGTTTGGAGTCATCCGTTGAGAAAAAATTGACAGCAAGTTCGGCCACATAAAACGGTGCATTAATTGCTCTAAACGGACCCATTTCGGGGTGCACAAAAGCAGTAACAAAATAGTCTGAAACTCACCCAGACATGGTTTTTGATCCAATAGAGTGGTTTGGAGTCATCCATCGCGAAAAAATTGACAGTAAGTTCCAGTAAACGAGCCCGTTTTGGGGCGTCACAAAAGTAGTAACGAAATGGTCCGAAACTCACCCAGACATGGTTTTTGGTCTAAAATAGTGGTTTAGAGTCATCCGTTGCGAAAAAATTGACAGCAAGTTCGGCCGCATATAACGGTGCATTAATTGCACTAAACGGGGTCGTTTCGCTACGTCGTAAAAGCAATAATGAAATGGTCCGAAACTTACCCAGACATGGTTATTGGTCTAATAGTGTGGTTTGGAGTCATCCGTTGCGAAAAAATTGACAGCAAGTTCGGCCACATAAAACGGTGCATTAACTGCACTAAACGGGCCCGTTTCGGGCTGTCACAAAACCAGTAATGAAATGGTCCGAAACTCACCCAGACATGGTTTTTGGTCGAATAGAGTGGTTGGGAGTCATCCTTTGCGAAAAAATTGACAGCAAGTTCAGCCGCATAAAATGGTGTATTAATTGCACTAAACGGGCCCGTTTTGGGGTGCACAAAAGTAGTAACAAAATGCTCTGAAACTCACCATGACATGGTTTTTGGTCTAATAGAGTGGTTTGGAGTCATCCGCTGTCAAAAAATTGACAGTAAGTTCGGCCGCATAAATCGATGCATTAATTGCACTAAACGGCCCCGTTTCGCTACGTTATAAAAACAATAACGAAATGGTCCGAAACTGACGTCGACACGGTTATTGGTCTAATAGTGCGGTTTGGAGTCATCCGTTGCAAAAAAAATTGACAGCAAGTTCGGCCGCATAAAACAGTGCATTAATTGCACTAAATGGGCCCTTTTCGGGGTGTCACAAAAGCAGTAACGAAATGGTTTGAAACTGACCCAGACATGGTTTTTGGTCTAATAGAGTGGTTTGGAGTCATCCGTTGAGAAAAAATTGACATCAAGTCCGGCCACATAAAACGGTGCACTAATTGCTCTAAACGGACCCGTTTCGGGGTGCACAAAAGCAGTAACAAAATGGTCTGAAACTCTCCCAGACATTGTTTTTGGTCTAATAGAGTAGTTTGTAGTCATCCGTTGCGGAAAAATTGACTGCAATTTCGACCGCATAAAACGGTGCATTAATTTCTCTAACGAGTCCGTTTCGCTACGTTATAAAAGCGGTAACGAAATGGTCCGAAACTCATCTTGGCTAGGTTTTTGGGCTAATAGAGTGGTTTGGAGTCATCCATTGCGAAAAAATTGACAACAAGTTCGGCCGCATAAAATGGTGTATTAATTGCACTAAACGGGCCCGTTTTGGGGCGCACAAAAGTAGTAACAAAATGCTCTGAAACTCACCATGACAAGGTTTTTGGTCTAATAGAGTGGTTTGGAGTCATCCGCTGTCAAAAAATTGACAGTAAGTTCGGCCGCATAAATCGATGCATTAATTGCACTAAACAGGCTCGTTTCGGGGTGTCACAAAAGCAGTAACGAAATGGTCGGAAACTCGCCTAGACATGGTTTTTAGTCTAATAGAGTGGTTTGGAGTCGTCCGTTGTGAAAAATAGACTGCAAGTTTGGCCGCATTAAACAGTGCATTAATTGCACTAAATGGGCCCGTTTCGCTACGTTATAAAATCAGTAACGAAATGGTTCAAAACTGACCCAGACATGGTTTTTGGTCTAATAGAGTGGTTCGGAGTCATCCGTTGCGAAAAAATTGAGAGCAAATTCGACCCATAAAACGGTGCATTAATTGCACTAAACGGGCCCGTTTCGGGGTGTCACAAATGCAGTAACGAAATGGTCCGAAACTCACCCAGACATGGTTTTTGGTCTAATACAGTGGTTTGGAGTCATCCGTTGCGAAAAAATATACAGCAAGTTCGGCCGCATAAAACGGTGCATTAATTGCACTAAACGGCCCCGTTTCGCTATGTTATAAAAACAATAACGAAATGGTCCGAAACTCACCTAGACATGGTTATTGGTCTAATAGTGCGGTTTGGAGTTATCCGTTGCAAAAAAATTGACAGCAAGTTCGGCCGCATAAAACGGTGCATTAATTGCACTAAACGGGCCCTTTTCGGGGTGTCACAAAAGCAGTAACGAAATGGTTCGAAACTGACCCAGACATGGTTTTTGGTCTAATAGAATGGTTTGGAGTCATCCGTTGAGAAAAAATTGACAGCAAGTTCGGCCACATAAAACGGTGCATTAATTGCTCTAAATGAACCGTTTCGGGGTGCACAAAAGCAGTAACAAAATGGTCTAAAACTCACCCAGACATGGTTTTTGGTCCAATAGAGTGGTTTGGAGTCATCCATTACGAAAAAATTGACAGTAAGTTCCAGTAAACGAGCCCGTTTTGGGTGTCACAAAAGTAGTAACGAATTGGTCCGAAACTTACCCAGACATGGTTTTTGGTCTAAAATAGTGGTTTAGAGTCATCCGTTGCGAAAAAATTGACAGCAAGTTCGGCCGCATATAACGGTGCATTAATTGCACTAAACGGGGCCGTTTCGCTACGTCGTAAAAGCAATAATGGAATGGTCCGAAACTCACCCAGACATGGTTATTGGTCTAATAGTGTGCTTTGGAGTCATCCGTTGCGAAAAAATTGACAGCAAGTTCGGCCGCATAAAACGGTGCATTAACTGCACTAAACGGGCCCGTTTCGTGCTGTCACAAAAGCAGTAATGAAATGGTCCGAAACTCACCCAGACATGGTTTTTGGTCGAATAGAGTGGTTGGGAGCCGTCCTTTGCGAAAAAATTGACAGCAAGTTCAGCCGCATTAAATGGTGTATTAATTGCACTAAATGGGCCCGTTTTGGGGTGCACAAAAGTAGTAACAAAATGCTCTGAAACTCACCATGTCATGGTATTTTGTCTAATAGAGTGGTTTGGAGTCATCCGCTGTCAAAAAATTGACAGTAAGTTCGGCCGCATAAATCGATGCATTAATTGCACTAAACAGGCCCGTTTCGGGGTGTCACAAAAGCAGTAACGAAATGGTCGGAAACTCGCCTAGACATGGTTTTTAGTCTAATAGAGTGGTTAGGAGTCGTCCGTTGCGAAAAAATAGACTGCAAGTTTGGCCGCATTAAACGGTGCATTAATTGCACTAAACGGGCCCGTTTCGCTACGTTATAAAATCAGTAACGAAATGGTTCGAAACTGACCCAGACATGGTTTTTGGTCTAATAGAGTGGTTCGGAGTCATCCATTGCGAAAAAATTGAC
>CM014271.1:51230048-51263238 GCA_004135705.1 Alloteropsis semialata
TTTGGAGTCGTCCGTTGCGAAAAAATAGACTACAAGTTTGGCCGCATTAAACAGTGCATTAATTGCACTAAACGGGCCTGTTTCGCTACGTTATAAAATCAGTAACGAAATGGTTCGAAACTGACCCAGACATGGTTTTTGGTCTAATAGAGTGGTTCGGAGTCATCCGTTGCGAAAAAATTGACAGCAAATTCGGCCGCATAAAATGGTGCATTAATTGCACTAAACGGGCCCGTTTCGGGGTGTCACAAATGCAGTAACGAAATGGTCCGAAACTCACCCAGACATGGTTTTTGGTCTAATACAGTGGTTTGGAGTCATCCGTTGCGAAAAAATATACAGCAAGTTCGGCCGCATAAAACGGTGCATTAATTGCACTAAACGGCCCCGTTTCGCTATGTTATAAAAACAATAACGAAATGGTCCGAAACTCACCTAGACATGGTTATTGGTCTAATAGTGCGGTTTGGAGTTATCCGTTGCAAAAAAATTGACAGCAAGTTCGGCCGCATAAAACGGTGCATTAATTGCACTAAACGGGCGCTTTTCGGGGTGTCACAAAAGCAGTAACGAAATGGTTCGAAACTGACCCAGACATGGTTTTTGGTCTAATAGAATGGTTTGGAGTCATCCGTTGAGAAAAAATTGACAGCAAGTTCGACCACATAAAACGGTGCATTAATTGCTCTAAATGAACCGTTTTGGGGTGCACAAAAGCAGTAACAAAATGGTCTGAAACTCACCCAGACATGGTTTTTGGTCCAATAGAGTGGTTTGGAGTCATCCATTGCGAAAAAATTGACAGTAAGTTCCAGTAAACGAGCCCATTTTGGGGTGTCACAAAAGTAGTAACGAAATGGTCCGAAACTTACCCAGACATGGTTTTTGGTCTAAAATAGTGGTTTAGAGTCATCCGTTGCGAAAAAATTGACAGCAAGTTCGGCCGCATATAACGGTGCATTAATTGCACTAAACGGGGCCGTTTCGCTACGTCGTAAAAGCAATAATGGAATGGTCCGAAACTCACCCAGACATGGTTATTGGTCTAATAGTGTGCTTTGGAGTCATCCGTTGCGAAAAAATTGACAGCAAGTTCGGCCGCATAAAACGGTGCATTAACTGCACTAAACGGGCCCGTTTCGTGCTGTCACAAAAGCAGTAATGAAATGGTCCGAAACTCCCCCAGACATGGTTTTTGGTCTAATAGAGTGGTTGGGAGTCGTCCTTTGCGAAAAAATTGACAGCAAGTTCAGCCGCATAAAATGGTGTATTAATTGCACTAAATGGGCCCGTTTTGGGGTGCACAAAAGTAGTAACAAAATGCTCTGAAACTCACCATGACATGGTATTTGGTATAATAGAGTGGTTTGGAGTCATCCGCTGTCAAAAAATTGACAGTAAGTTCGGCCGTATAAATCGATGCATTAATTGCACTAAACAGGCCCGTTTCGGGGTGTCACAAAAGCAGTAACGAAATGGTCGGAAACTCGCCTAGACATGGTTTTTAGTCTAATAGAGTGGTTTGGAGTCGTCCGTTGCGAAAAAATAGACTGCAAGTTTGGCCGCATTAAACGGTGCATTAATTGCACTAAACGGGCCCGTTTCGCTACGTTATAAAATCAGTAACGAAATGGTTCGAAACTGACCCAGACATGGTTTTTGGTCTAATAGAGTGGTTCGGAGTCATCCGTTGCGAAAAAATTGACAGCAAATTCGGCCGCATAAAACGGTGCATTAATTGCACTAAACGGGCCCGTTTCGGGGTGTCACAAATGCAGTAACGAAATGGTCCGAAACTCACCCAGACATGGTTTTTGGTCTAATACAGTGGTTTGGAGTCATCCGTTGCGAAAAAATATACAGCAAGTTCGGCCGCATAAAACGGTGCATTAATTGCACTAAATGGCCCCGTTTCGCTATGTTATAAAAACAATAACGAAATGGTCCGAAACTCACCTAGACATGGTTATTGGTCTAATAGTGCGGTTTGGAGTTATCCGTTGCAAAAAAATTGACAGCAAGTTCGGCCGCATAAAACGGTGCATTAATTGCACTAAATGGGCCCTTTTCGGGGTGTCACAAAAGCAGTAACGAAATGGTTCGAAACTGACCCAGACATGGTTTTTGGTCTAATAGAATGGTTCGGAGTCATCCGTTGAGAAAAAATTGACAGCAAGTTCGGCCACATAAAACGGTGCATTAATTGCTCTAAATGAACCGTTTTGGGGTGCACAAAAGCAGTAACAAAATGGTCTGAAACTCACCCAGACATGGTTTTTGGTCCAATAGAGTGGTTTGGAGTCATCCATTGCGAAAAAATTGACAGTAAGTTCCTGTAAACGAGCCTGATTTGGGGTGTCACAAAAGTAGTAACGAAATGGTCCGAAACTTACCCAGACATGGTTTTTGGTCTAAAATAGTGGTTTAGAGTCATCCGTTGCGAAAAAATTGACAGCAAGTTCGGCCGCATATAACGGTGCATTAATTGCACTAAACGGGGCCGTTTCGCTACGTCGTAAAAGCAATAATGGAATGGTCCGAAACTCACCCAGACATGGTTATTGGTCTAATAGTGTGCGTTGGAGTCATCCGTTGCGAAAAAATTGACAGCAAGTTCGGCCGCATAAAACGGTGCATTAGCTGCACTAAACGGGCCCGTTCGTGCTGTCACAAAAGCAGTAATGAAATGGTCCGAAACTCACCCAGACATGGTTTTTGGTCTAATAGAGTGGTTGGGAGTCGTCCTTTGCGAAAAAATTGACAGCAAGTTCAGCCGCATAAAATGGTGTATTAATTGCACTAAATGGGCCCGTTTTGGGGTGCACAAAAGTAGTAACAAAATGCTCTGAAACTCACCATGACATGGTATTTGGTCTAATAGAGTGGTTTGGAGTCATCCGCTGTCAAAAAATTGACAGTAAGTTCGGCCGCATAAATCGATGCATTAATTGCACTAAACAGGCCCGTTTCGGGGTGTCACAAAAGCAGTAACGAAATGGTCGGAAACTCGCCTAGACATGGTTTTTAGTCTAATAGAGTGGTTTGGAGTCGTCCGTTGCAAAAAAATAGACTGCAAGTTTGGCCGCATTAAACGGTGCATTAATTGCACTAAACGGGCCCGTTTCGCTACGTTATAAAATCAGTAACGAAATGGTTCGAAACTGACCCAGACATGGTTTTTGGTCTAATAGAGTGGTTCGGAGTCATCCGTTGCGAAAAAATTGACAGCAAATTCGGCCGCGTAAAACGGTGCATTAATTGCACTAAACGGGCCCGTTTCGGGGTGTCACAAATGCAGTAACGAAATGGTCCGAAACTCACCCAGACATGGTTTTTGGTCTAATACAGTGGTTTGGAGTCATCCGTTGCGAAAAAATATACAGCAAGTTCGGCCGCATAAAACGGTGCATTAATTGCACTAAACGGCCCCGTTTCGCTATGTTATAAAAACAATAACGAAATGGTCCGAAACTCACCCAGACATAGTTATTGGTCTAATAGTGCGGTTTGGAGTTATCCATTGCAAAAAAATTGACAGCAAGTTCGGCCGCATAAAAGGGTGCATTAATTGCACTAAATGGGCCCTTTTCGGGGTGTCACAAAAGCAGTAACGAAATGGTTCGAAACTGACCCACACATGGTTTTTTTGTCTAATAGAGTGGTTTGGAGCCATCCTTTGCGAAAAAATTGACAGCAAGTTCAGCCGCATAAAAAGGTGCATTAATTGCACTAAACGCGCCCGTTTCGCTACGTAATAAAAGCAATAACGAAATAGTCTGAAACTCACCCAGACATGGTTATTGGTCTAATAGTGTGGTTTGGAGTCATCCGTTACAAAAAAATTGACAGCAAGTTCGGCCGCATAAAATGGTGCATTAATTGCACTAAACGGGTCCATTTCGGGGTGTCACAAAAGCAGTAACGAAATGGTCCGAAACTCACCCAAACATGGTTTTTGGCCTAATAGAGTGGTTTGGAGTCATCTGTTGCGAAAAAATTGACAGCAAGTTCGGCCGCATAAAACGGTGAATTAATTGCACTAAATGGGCCCGTTCGGGGTATCACAAAAGCAGTAACGAAATGGTCTGAAACTCACACAGACATGGTTTTTGGTCTAATAGAGTGGTTTGGAGTCATCCGTTGTGAAAAATTTGACAGCAAGTTCGGGCGCATAAAACGGTGCATTAATTTCACTAAACGGGCCTGTTTCGCTGCGTTATAAAAATGGTCCGAAACTCACCTAGGCATGGTTTTTGGTCTAACAGAGTGGTTTGGAGTCATCCATTGCGAAAAAATTGACAACAAGTTCGGCCACATAAAACGGTGCATTAACTGCACTAAACGGGCCCGTTCCCGTGTGTCACAAAAGCAGTAACGAAATGGTCCGAAACTCACCCAGACATGGTTTTTGGTCTAATAGAGTGGTTTGGAGTCTTTCGTTGAGAAAAAATTGATAGCAAGTGTTGGGGGATTGGCCTGCCAAAGAAACGCCTTCAATCGCTCATTTTGCATTTAAGCTCCCGTCATTTGCCTTCGCTCCACCTACTTGAAAGGCCGTTGCCTTCGCTAGCGATTAAGCATTGTGTTGCGATCCATTACCTTCACAACATTGATTCCAATTACATATCTGCATTCAACAATTACATAGCTTCAGCAGGGGGAGATGATGTGGTGCTGGCAAAGTCTTTCATCATTGTTTGTGATGACGCTGCAACGAACTGGTACACCAAGCTTCCAGGGTTATCTATCAGCAGCTGGTATGATCTGAAGAGAGCGCTGATCAAGAATTTCAGCATAATGGGAGACCAAGCACTTTCATATGCAGAGCTAACTCAACACCAATAGCCGAAGGAATCTCTGGAGGATTTTTCGCAGGTTTGTGGGACTGCGATCTCAGGCTCCTCATATTCCTAATGAAGCTGCCAAGTTTGCAGCTATACAGGGGCTTCGGCTTGGCCCATTCGCGCAGCACATAGCAAGGGAAACACCAGCAACCCTCAGAGATCTTTATGAGGAGTTCAAAAAATATTGTCGATCCGACAATGACAACCGAAGGCGAGTTGCCAGAGAAGCTGTCATGAAAAGCCAGTATGATTCCCAAAACAAACAGCACCACTAAAACCAAAACCACTACCAAAATTACACTTCCCAAACCATCATAAGCGTGGAGAGCCCACCTTCGTTCCAAGAGAACAAACCTACCTACCCAGAAAGCCAACTCCAGAACTAAAGAAATGAGCCTACCCAAAGGGGTAGAAGAATCGGTAGAGGCCGAGGAAGAGGAAGAGGTCCGCCTTCGGGACCAGAGTTGTTTTGCCAGTATCATGGCAAAAATCACACCCATGGCACAGAACAGTGCCGAGACATCAAGAGAACCATTGACAAAATAAAGGCAGACAAAATCCAAGCTACCCAAACGAAGCCACATTCGGCTTCGCACCCAAACACCCAAACCCAAACACAATCCTAAGCCATTCAACCATACTGCCCAATCTATCCATCCTTAAGCTCCAAATTTATCCATCCCACAACCGCGATGGCGACTCAATTTTCGCCTTCGCCCCAAGCATTCCAACATTATTACCCACAAACACTGTATCCACACCTATACCCACAAAATACACAGCCTATCCAAAACAAGGACATCAAGGTAGAAGAATTACCACCACCACCGCCGCCACCACAAAAACTGCAAGATCAAAATACAGCAAATCCCTTGCCCAGTTATGGCCTTATTATGCCAATAACTGGAGGATCCTCACTTGCCTTTGAGACAAAGAAGCAGAAAAAGAGCTACTTTCGCCAAGTCAACAACATCTCAGTTGACGGCCCTTACAAGAAATCGGAATGGTCTCACATGCCAATCACCTTCACAGAAGAAGATCTCAAGCTCCACAATTTTTCACACAACGATGCAATGTCGATTGAAGCAAATATTGCTGGCTGGACAATTGGGAAAGTGTTAGTGGACACAGGCAGCTCTGCAGATATCATCTTGGCAAAGACACTTAGGTCAATGATAAACATCAACCCAGACAATCTAGAGCCATTAGATACACCCTTGGTCGGCTTCGAGGGGAAGCGTGCTGCAACATTAGGGAAAATCACACTACCAATATCTTTTGGTGACACATCAAATGCAAGAACTGAGTACATCACTTTCGACGTCGTCGACATGTTCTTCGACTATAATGTTATCTTCGGTAGAGGAGTCATAAATGCCTTCGACATCATCATAAGGCAAGCTTTCTTGTGCATGAAAATGCCAGCTCTCAAAGGAGTTATCACCGTCTTCGGTGACCAAACAGAGGCAAGAAGAATTGAATATGCCAACACCCCAGGCCGGCGAAAGGTTCACGTACTTGAAGAAAGAGAACCTATCTATCCTGAGGAGAAGCCAATTGCTGAGAAAGACAACAAAAGCATGAAAAAGGCAACAGAAACAAAAGAAGTGCAATTGCAGCCTGATGTCTTCGATAGAAAAGTGAACATCGGTTCAGATCTTGAACCTGACGAAGAAGAAAGACTCATCGAGTTCTTGAGAAACAATAAAGATGTCTTCGCATGGTCAAGCAACGATTTGCCAGGCGTCGACAGGAGCATAATTGAGCACGAACTTGCAATAAGCCCCGAGATGAGGCCGAAGAAGCAGAAACTGAGAAAAATGTCCGAAGAAAAAGTAAGTGTAGTCAAAGCTGAATTGCAAAGACTGCTGGATGCAAATGTTATACGCGAAGTAAAATATACCTGGTGGTTAGCTAACACGGCGCCAATGAAAAAGAAAAACGGCAAGTGGAGAATGTGCATCGATTTCACTGATCTCAATAAGGCATGTCCAAAAGATGATTTTCCACTCCCAAGAATCAACAAAATCATTGATCAAGCTGCTGCAAGTGAGATGATGTCTCTCTTAGATTGCTTTTCCGGTTATCATCAGATATGGATGAAGAAAGGAGACGAAGAAAAAACCAGCTTCATCACTCCTGTTGGTACATTTTGCTTCATCAGAATGCCCGAGGGGCTTCGCAACGCTGGTACCACTTTCTGTCGCATGTCAAGCACCGTATTCAAAGAGGAACTTTTCAAAACTATACTGGCATATGTTGATGACATCTTGGCCAAGAGTGTGAAAAGACAAGATCACATCTCAGATCTGGTAGTTGCCTTCGCCCGAATGAGACAAGCTGGGCTCAAACTCAACCCGGAGAAATGTGTCTTCGGAGTAACCAAAGGTAAGATACTTGGCTGCCTAGTGTCAGCGAATGAAATCGAAGCCAATCCAGACAAGATCAATGCAATCCTCAACATGGAAGAGCCCAAATGCATCAGAGATGTGCAAAAACTCTCTGGTAGAATCGTAGCACTTAACAGATTTATTGCAAAGGCAGCTGAACGCAGTTTACCCTTCTTTGCAACTCTCAGAAATGCAACAAAATTTGAATGGGGGAGAAGAGCAATCGAAGGCATTTCAAGTGTTAAGGCAATATCTCATGCAGCTCACGAAATTGACAATACCTGACTCGAAGGCACCCTTACTGTTATACATTTCAGCCTCGCAATCAGCCGTCAGTGCTGCACTCATCGCGGAAAAGCTAATTGAGAGCAGAAAGATACCGCAGCCAGTGTATTATGTCTATGAGGCATTGAACGGGTTGGAACCATTCTACACTGAGATCGAGAAAATGATCTATGCCGTGGTGATGGTGTCCAGAAAGCTGAGGCATTATTTTGAGGGACACAACATCAAAGTGCTCACAGATCAACCCTAAAAGAGCTGCTGAGTAACAAAGAAGCTTCGGTAAGAATACGCAAATGGGCTGCAGAGCTGTCCGAATATGTGGTCGATTTCAAACGAAGAACAACAGTGAAATCACAAGTCTTGGCTGATTTCATAGCCGAGTGGACATCACCTTCGGCAGAAAATCTGACCAGAGAAGAAAGCTGGCTAGTACATTGTGATGGCGCATGGGGGGACAAAGGAGCCGGTATCGCAGCGATTGTTTGCCTTCGGGCGTAAAAATGAGGTATGCAGCGAATCTTGAATTCTGCAAAAACAACGACAGAAGTACAAATAATGTCGTTGAATACGAAGTTGTGCTATTGGGGCTTAGAAAAGCGAAGGCGCTGGGGGCTCAGCGCTTCATTGTGAAAACTGACTCGAAGGTGGTAGCAGATCATATTGAAAAAGAAAGTGTCGCAAAATAGCCAGAGCTGATCAAGTATCTGAATTCAGTTCGAGGAATGGAGAAAAAAATTCAAGGGCTTTACAATCGAATATATCCTGAGGTCAAAAAATGAAGAAGCCGATGCATTGGCCAAAGCAGCGGCAAAGGGAGATAAACTGCCATCCGATGTCTTCTTCCAAACACTGACAATGCTTTCAATCAAAGAGCTTGATGAGCAGCCGAAATTGATCAATGCAATAAACTCAGAAGACTGGCAGTCATCCATAATGGCATATCTCAGGGGATACTATGAACCAATTGACGAAGACGACCTCAAAACCATGCAGCAGAGAGCAAGGTCATATCAAATCATTGACAACATTCTATACAAGAAAGGAGTTGTGGCTCCTTGGCTTCGCTGCGTGTCAATAAGCGAAGGCAGAGAGTCAATACAAGAGATACACAGTGGCTTATGCGGAGCTCACTTCGGAGCGAGGGCAATTGTGGGGAAGGTAATGCGACAAGGGTTTTATTGGCCTTCGATCATCAATGACGCAACCAACACAGTCAAGACTTGTGATGAATGTCAAAAATGTGCAGCAACCACAAAATCGCCTTCGGAGCTATCACAACTGATAACTCCAACCAGGCCACTGCAGAGATGGGGCATCGATCTGGTAGGACCTCTTCCTACAGTCAAGGAAATCTGAAATATGCAATTGTCGCAGTGGAATATTTTACCAAGTGGATTGAGACAAAGCCATTGGCAAACATCACAGCGAAGACAGTCATCAAATTCTTCTAACAACAAATCATTTGCAGATTTGGAGTCCCAAGGGAAATCACAGTGGATAATGGGAAGCAATTCGACTGCGATGAATTCAGGCAGTATTGCATGTCCATCGGGACGAAGGCAAGATTCGCATCAGTATATCACCCCTAGTCCAATGGTGCAGTTGAAAGAGCAAATGGCATCATATTCACCGCCATCAGAAAATGCCTTGCAAATTGTAAGAAAAAAGGCAAATGGGTGGAGGAAATGCGGAAGGTAATCTGGGCTCACAACACATCTACTTCAAGAGCAACTCAGTTCACACCATTCAAGCTATTAAATGGCGAAGAAGCAATGTGTCTTGAGGAAATTCTTCATAAGGGGCTTCGCACTCAGCAGGAAGCGCCCAAAGATAGCGAAGCTATAGACAAAGACCTCACAGAAATTTACAGGCTGCAAGCAGCCAAAAACATTTTCAAGTACCAAGAAGAAACCAGAAAATGGCGTGACAAGAAAGTAGTAAGGAAAGACATAATGATAGGTGATTGGGTGCTAAGAAAGAACCCGAGTATGCCTTCGGGAAAGCTGCAAAACAAATGGGAAGGTCCATTCCTAGTCATCAAGAGCAATAGACCAGGATCATTTCACCTAGGAGACGAAGAAGGCAATGAGCTGCTGCATCCATGGAATGCGGACAGCTTGCGAAGGTACTACCCGTGAACAGCATGTAACAATTGGCTTCGTAATCTATAAACGAAGTTAATTAGTAGAGTAGATTTCCAATTTTTCCTTCAGAAAAGGCCCGTACTCTTTTCCTCACAGGGGAACCCTTACCAAGGGGTGAGGTTTTTAACGAGGCGGTGCTAATTGTAACTCGTGTGAAATATATGAACGAGCTATTCCCCAAAACAGTTGCATCGAAAGCGATTGGCTTCGACCAAATCGCTGGTATTCGATAAACCAAATAGAACTAAATTGACCCTACCAAAGGTAAGGCCAATTCAGATCTAAGAATGCTTACTCTAAGGAGTAAAAGGGGCTTCGGCTCAGATTGTTTTTCATATATACAAAACTCTTACTCTAAAAAGAGTAAAAGGGGCTTCGGCTCAGTTTGAACTCTTATCAGCAAAATCATCGCTCCAAAAAATAAAAGGGTAGGGTCAAAATGCTCGACGACTGAGAGTTTGAACAAAAAACCTAAACTCGCTTTGGGGGAGGAGGCGTTTCTCTCAAAAGCAAAGGCAAATTGAGTTCAATCTTTTTCGCTCAAACACGATGCATACTACATGATCAGCTTCGCAAGACTCATGAACATATTTCGTCTTCGCATGAATAAACCTAAACTCGCTTTGGGGGGAGGAGGCGTTTCTCTCAAAAGCAAAGACAAATCGAGTTCACATTCATTCATACAAACATATCATTACATCATTTCCAGACATCAACATAAAAAATTCTCAAAACATTTCAAACACATAACCATAAAATTGTTCGGCAGATCTCTTAAAGCGAGGGGCATTATAAACGCATGCAAAGTCCTTGACATCAGGACTACGGCTCCGCCTTGGGAAGGCCCGGGGAAATAGTTTCGACATTCCTCTGCGCAGCGAGCTCAACTCGATCCGAACCAAATCAATTTTTTGTGCACTCTGAGAACCCAACACTTTCTGTGCTAAACACTGGACAAGAAACAAATTTAAGCCAATCAATTTTGCTGTGTAGAGGAAAAGTCACTGATTTAGTCCCGTCTGCCAAAGTACAGAATGTGATAAAACCCTAACATAAACCCGCGAGGGTTAGGGGTAGTATCAGTATCGGGAGCACGGCCCCAACCCACAGGAAAGTATCCCTTTTCTTCATAAAATTTGATGTCTTGTTCACCAACCTTAGACTTGCCGAACACGAGTGTCTTCGCCCTCTTACTGGGATCCACTAGTTCCTCTACGTCGGCCTTCACGTCATCCAAATTTTCATCTTCACCAGCTTCTTCTTCTTCGACGTGCTCATCGCCAGAAGCATCTTCAGCGGCTGGAGTTTCGTCCTCCAACTGCTGAGCAAACTCTTCAACCTCAGCATCACTCATCACTTTTTGTGCTTCGGGGCTGCCTTCACCAGCCATATCTATAAGCACAACTGTCTGCCTGATGCGTGCCACTGCAAGAATGACAACAATTGTCATTACTGCAGCGAAGGAAATAAGTAAAAACAAAATATTTAAACACAGAGAGCGTACTTTACTTGCAAAAAATTGGGTTTCTAAGCTAACAAAACCGTGAAAGCAACGATCAGTTTATGATCTGACCAAAAGAAGACAAAATTCAAATTAAAACAATTTATATACGAAGGCAAAAATAATGGAAAAGTATGACAAGCAAACAAGGAAATACCTCAAAGCTTCATAGCAAAAGTGAAAACCAGATACCTCACAACGCGAAGAAAAAATTTGCAAGCTGAAAGCGATTGACAGCGAAAGCAAAGAAAGGTAAAAAGGGGGGACCCCTTCGGTCCTATTTATAGGGCAGTAAAAAATGTGACCATTACCGCGGCTCAAAAATCGAAACGGCCCGAAAAATTCAAAAAAATAATACAAATAAAAATAAAAATAAAAGGAAAAATGAGCATAAAATACAGAACGCGAAGCCAAACTTGGAGCGAAGCCATCGACTCGGGACTTACTCCAACGGGAGGAGGCGTTTCTCTTGAACAGGCGAAGGCAATCCTGAATTTTTTGAGGACATCGGCCTGTTGGAGAAAGCCCTCGTCCGCGAGGGGCTACTGTTGGGGGATTGGCCTGCCAAAGAAACGCCTTCACTCGCTCATTTTGCATTTAAGCTCCCAGCATTTGCCTTCACTCCAGTACTTGAAAGGCCATTGCCTTCGCTAGCGATTAAGCGTTGTGTAGCGATCCATTACCTTCGCAATATTGATTCCAATTACATGTCTGCGTTCGACCCTTTTTCTCCTTCGCTAGGTGATTTGGCACCGGGAAACCATCGGCCGCCTTCATCGCCAATGGATGTCCAGAATGAATGCGAAGGCGATTCTCAAATATTACCTACTTTACCTTGTTACACAGGTTCAGGACGGGCCCGGGCGAGGGCACAATGCTTTCTCTCCCCCGGTGGAGAAGACACCATGCGGCCGAAGGTGCTCCGGGAGGTGAAGGCAACAAAGGTCATTGGAGGCACGGTGAAGGCAGCGTGGACCAGGTCCAAACCGAGTCAAAGACGGAGTTGCTGGTCTACGCATTCACATTGAGACGTGCGAATGTACCCTTATGCCCCCGGATAACTTAAGTTGTATAGTCTAGAGGATGATGTCTGATTTCCAGGGGCATAAGTGGAATATAAAATGTGCCTCTTGACCTCCCTATAAAAGGGGACCTCTCACCAACGTGCAAAGGGCTGATTCCCGAGAACACTGTTGATAAATAATTTACTGTTCCTTGTCTCTGTTCTCTGTCTTGGCTATTGTTTGGGCTTATTGGCTTCAGCTAGTAGCCCAACAGCAAGTTCGGCCGCATAAAACGGTGCATTAATTGCTCTAAACGAGCCCGTTTCGGGGTGCACAAAAGCAGTAACAAAATGGTCTGAAACTCACCCAGACATGGTTTTTGGTCCAATAGAGTGGTTTGGAGTCATTCGTTGCGAAAAAATTGACAGCAAGTTCGGCAGCCTAAAACGATGCATTAATTGTAGTAAACGGGCCTATTTCGTGGTGTCACAAAAGTTGTAACGAAATGGTTCGAAACTCATCCAGACATGGTTTTTAGTCTAATAGAGTTGTTTCGAGTCATCCGTTGCGAAAAAATTGACAACAGGTTTGGCCGCATATAACGGTGCATTAATTGCATTAAACGGGGCTGTTTCACTACGTTATAAAAGCAATAACGAATGGTCCGAAACTCACCCAGACATGGTTATTGGTCTAATAGTGTGGTTTGGAGTCATCCATTGCGATAAAATTGACAGCAAGTTCGGCCGCATAAAACGGTGCATTAACTGCACTAAACGGGACCGTTTCGGAGTGTCACAAAACCAGTAACGAAATGGTCTGAAACTCACCCAGACATGGTTTTTGGTCTAATAGAGTGGTTTGGAGTCATCCTTTGAGAAAATGGACAGCAAGTTCGGCCACATAAAACGGTGCATTAATTGCTCTAAACGGGCCCGTTTCGGGGTGCACAAAAGCAGTAACGAAATGGTCCGAAACTCACTCAGACGTGGTTTTTGGTCCAATAGAGTAGTTTGGAGTTATCCGCTGTGAAAAAGTTGACATCAAGTTCGACAGCATAAAACAGTGCATTAATTGCAGTAAACGGGCCCGTTTCGAGGTGTCAGAAAAGTAGTAACGAAATGGTCCAAAACTCTCCCATACATGGTTTTTGGTCTAATAGAGTGGTTTGGAGTTATCCGCTGCGAAAAAATTACAGCAAGTTCGGACGCATAAAACGGTGCATTAATTTCACTAAACGGGCCCGTTTCGCTACGTTGTAAAAGCAGTAACGAAATGGTCCGAAACTCACCAAGACATGGTTTTTGGTCTAATATAGTGGTTTGGAGCCATCCATTGAGAAAAAATTAGAGCAAGTTCGGCCGCATAAAACGGCGCATTAATTGCACTAAACGGGCCCGTTTTGGGGTGTCACAAAAGCAGTAACGAAATGGTCCGATACTCACCTAGACATGGTTTTTGGTATAATAGAATGGTTTGGAGTCATCCGTTGCGAGAAAATTGACTGCAAGTTCAGCCGCATAAAACGGTGCATTAATTGCACTAAACGGGCCCGTTTCGCTACGTTATAAAAGAAGTAATGAAATGGTTCGAAACTGACCCAGACATAGTTTTTGGTCTAATAGAGTGGTTTGGAGTTATCCGTTGCGAAAAAATAGACTGCAAGTTTGGCCGCATTAAACGGTGCATTAATTGCACTAAACGGGCCCGTTTCGCTACGTTATAAAATCAGTAACGAAATGGTTCGAAACTCACCCAGACATGGTTTTTGGTCTAATAGAGTGGTTTGGAGTCATCCGTTGCGAAAAAATTGACAGTAAATTCGGACGTAAAAAACGGTGCATTAATTTCACAAAACGAGCCCGTTTCGCCACGTTATAAAAGCAGTAACGAAATGGGCCGAAACTCACCCAGACATGGTTTTTGGTCTAATAGAGTGGTTTGGAGTCATCCATTGCGAAAAAATTGACAGCAAATTCGGCCGCATAAAACGGTGCATTAACTGCACTAAACGGGCCCGTTTCGGGGTGTCACAAAAGCAGTAACGAAATAGTCCAAAACTCACCCAGACATGGTTTTTGGTCTAATAGAATGGTTTGGAGTCATCCATTGCGTTAAAATAGACTGCAAGTTCGGCCGCATTAAACGGTGCATTAACTGCACTAAACGGTCCCGTTTCGGGGTGTCACAAAAGTAATAACGAAATGGTCCGAAACTCACCTAGACATGTTTTTGGTCTAATAGAGTGGTTTGGAGTCGTCCGTTGTGAAAAAAATAGACTGCAAGTTCGGCCGCATGAAACAGTGCATTAATTGCACTAAACGGACCCGATACGCTACGTTATAAAATCAGTAACGAAATGGTTCGAAACTGACCCAGACATGGTTTTTGGTCTAATAGAATGGTTCGGAGTCATCTGTTGTGAAAAAATTGACAGCAAGTTCGGCCGCATAAAACGGTGCATTAATTACACTAAACCGGCCCGTTTCGGGGTGTCACGAATGCAGTAACAAAATGGTCAGAAACGCACCCAGACATGGTTTTTGGCCTAATAGAGTGGTTTAGAGTCATCCGTTGCGAAAAAATTGACAGCATGTTCGGCCGCACAAAACGGTGCATTAACTGCACTAAACAGGCCCATTACGGGGTGTCACAAAAGCAGTAACGAAATGGTCCGAAACTAACCCAGACATGGTTTTTGGTCTTATAGAGTGGTTTGGAGTCATTCGTTGAGAAAAATTGACAGCAAGTTCGGCCGCAAAAAATGGTGTATTAATTGCACAAAATGGGACCGTTTTGGGGTGTCACAAAACCAGTAACGAAATGGTCCGAAACTCACCCAGACATAATGGTTTTTGGTCTAATAGAGTGGTTCGGAGTCATCCTTTGAGAAAAAATGGACAGCAAGTTCGGCCACATAAAACGGTGCATTAATTGCTCTAAACGGGCCCGTTTCGGGGTGCACAAAAGCAGTAACGAAATGGTACAAAACTCACCCAGACGTGGTTTTTGGTCTAATAGAGTGGTTTGGAGTCATCCGTTGCAAAAAATTGACAGCAAGTTCGACAGCATAAAACAGTGCATTAATTGCAGTAAACGGGCCCGTTTCGGGGTGTCACAAAAGTAGTAAAGAAATGGTACAAAACTCACCCATACATGGTTTTTGGTCTAATAGAGTGGTTTGGAGTCATCCGTTGCGAAAAAAATTGACAGCAAGTTCGACCACATAAAACGGTGCATTAATTTCACTAAACAGGCCCGTTTCGCTACGTTATAAAAGTAGTAACGAAATGGTCCAAAAGTCACCCAGACATGGTTATTGGTCTAACAGTATGATTTGAGTCATCCGTTGCGAAAAAATTGACAACAAGTACGGCCGCATAAAACAGTGCATTAATTGCACTAAACGGTCCCGTTTCGGGGTGTCACAAAAGCAGTAACGAAATGGTTCAAAACTCACCCAGACATGGTTTTTGGTCTAATAGAGTGGTTTGGAGTCATCCGTTGCGAAAAAATCGACAGCAAGTTCGGCCGCATAAAACAGTGCATTAATTGCACAGAACGGGCCCGTTTCGGGGTGTCACGAAAGCAGTAATGAAATGGTTCGAAACTCACCCAGACAAAGGTTTTTGGTCTAATATAGTGGTTTGGAGTCATCCATTGAGAAAAAATTACAGCAAGTTCAGACGCATAAAACGGTGCATTAATTTCACTAAACGGGCCCGTTTCGCTACGTTATAAAAGCAGTAACGAAATGGTCCGAAACTCACCAAGACATGGTTTTTGGTCTAATATAGTGGTTTGGAGCCATCCGTTGGGAAAAAATTAGAGCAAGTTCGGCCGCATAAAACGGTGCATTAATTGCACTAAACGGGCCCGTTTTGGGGTGTCACAAAAGCAGTAACGAAATGGTCCGATACTCACCTAGACATGGTTTTGGTCTAATCGAGTGGTTTGGAGTCATCCGATGCGAGAAAATTGACTGCAAGTTCAGCCGCATAAAACGGTGCATTAATTGCACTAAACGGGCCCGTTTCGCTACGTTATAAAAGAAGTAATGAAATGGTTCGAAACTGACCCAGACATAGTTTTTGGTCTAATAGAGTGGTTTGGAGTCATCCGTTGCGAAAAAATAGACTGCAAGTTTGGCCGCATTAAACGGTGCATTAATTGCACTAAACGGGCCCGTTTCGCTACGTTATAAAAGCAATAACGAAATGGTCCGAAACTCACCAAGACATGGTTTTTGGTCTAATATAGTGGTTTGGAGCCATCCGTTGAGAAAAAATTACAACAAGTTCAGCCGCATAAAACGGTGCATTAAAAGAAGTAATGAAATGGTTCGAAACTGACCCAGACATGGTTTTTGGTCTAATAGACTGGTTTGGAGTCATCCATTGTGAAAAAATTGGCAGCAAGTTCGGCCGCATAAAACGGTGCATTAATTGTACTAAACAGGCCCGTTTCGGGGTGTCACAATTGCAGTAACAAAATGGTCCAAAACTGACCCAGACATGGTTTTTGGTCTAATAGAGTGGTTTGGAGTCATCCGTTGCGAAAAAATTGATAGCAAGTTCAGCCGCATAAAACGGTGCATTAAGTGCACCAAACGGGCTTGTTTCGGGGTGTCACAAAAGCAATAATGAAATGGTCCAAAACTCACCTAGACATGGCTTTTGGTCTAATAGAGTAGTTTGGAGTCATCCGTTGCAAAAAGATTGACAGCAAGTTTGGCCGCATAATACGGTCTATTAATTGCACTAAACGGGCCCATTTCGGGGTGTCACAAAAGCAGTAACGAAATGGTCCGACACTCAACATGACATGGTTTTTGGTATAATAGAGCGGTTTGAAGTCATCCGTTGAGAAAAAATTGACAGCAAGTTCGGCCGCATAAAATGGTGCATTAATTGCACTAAACGGTCCCGTTTCGGGGTGTCACAAAAGCAGTAACGAAATGGTCCGAAACTCACCTAGACATGGTTTTTGGTCTTATAGAGTGGTTTGGAGTCATCTGTTGAGAAAAAATTGACCGCAAGTTCGGCCGCATAAAATGGTGCACTAATTGCTCTAAACGGGCCCGTTTCGGGGTGTCACAAAAGCAGTAACGAAATAGTCCGAAACTCACCCAGACATGGGTTTTGGTCTAATGGAGTGGTTTGGAGTCATCCGTTGAGAAAAAATTGACAGCAAGTTCGGCCGCATAAAACGGTGCATTAATTGCACTAAACGGGCCCGTTTCGCTACGTTACAAAAGCAGTATTGGTCCGAAACTCATCCACACATAGTTTTTGGTCTAATAGAGTCGTTTGGAGTCATCCGGTGCGAAAAAATTGACAGCAAGTTCGGCCCCATAGAATGGTGCATTAATTGCACTAAACGGGCCCGTTTCGGGGTGCTACAAAACAATAACGAAATGGTCTGAAACTCACGCAGACATGGTTTTTGGTCTAATAGAGTCGTTTGGAGTCATCCGTTGCGAAAAAATTGACTGCAAGTTCGGCTGCATAAAACGGTGCGTTAATTGCACTAAACGGGCATGTTTCGCTACTGTTGGGGATTGGACTGCCAAGGAAACACCTTCACCCGTTCACTTTGCCTTTAAGTTCTAGGCATTTTCCTTCGCTACAAATAAACAAATGGCTATTGCCTTCGCTAGCGATCAGTCACTATGAGGCGATCCATTGTCTTCGTCATACAGGTCCGGCATGCATGGGTGCGAAGGCAAGTTACAAATATTGCCTATGTGCGGTCTATCTTTTCCTGCAGACTCAGGACAGGCCCGGGTCGGCGGCATAATGGCTTCTCCTCTTCCTAGGAGAAGGCATTTCATGACCGAAGGCGCCCCAAACGGTGAAGGCAATAAAGGTCATCAGAGGCATGGTGAAGGCAGCGTGGACCGGGTCCAAACCGAGTTAAAGACGGAGTTGCTAGTCTACGCATTCACATTGAGACGTGTATATGTACCCTTATGCCTCTGGATAACCCAAGTTGTATAGTCTAGAGGATGATGCCTGATTTCCAGGGGTATAAGTGGAATGTAAAAAGTGCCTCTTGACCTCCCTATAAAAGGGGACCTCTCACCAACGTGTAAAGGGCTGATTCCTGAGAATACAGTTGATGAGTGATATATTGTTGCTTGTCTCCATTTCTCTGTCTTAGCTACTGTTTGGGCTCATTGGCTTCGGCTATAACCCAACAATTGGCGCCCACCGTCTATGCTGTGCACGAAGGAAATCCACAAACACCACCATGCCACCAAGAAGAGTAGCAACAAAACCGCCCACCACCATCGAAGACACAACCTCAATCGACGAAGCCGATGCTCAAACCATAATTCCACTAAACACCTTACCATCCATAACCGAAGCCGTCACTGAAGAAATGGAAGTCGATGAAGACACACTCACCACCGAAGATAAGCTGCACAGGGTGGAGGAAAGGCTCCGCCTTCGCCGTCTGGAGCAGCAAAGAGAGCTTGAGGCTGCCCAGCTTGAGCTACAACAGCAAATGCAAGAAGAAGAAGAAGAAGAAGAAGAAGAAGAAGAAGAAGAAGAAGAAGAAGAAGAACAACAACAACAGCTGCTGCAAGTCAGGAAGCAGTTGGAAGAGCTGAGGCAGGCAAAGAAAAGAAGATTGAACACCACAAGTTCCAGAGCTGCGAAGCTCCGAGAAGAACTCGAGAAAGCCAAGAAACAAGTTGCCGAGCTCCAAGCAGAACTCAATGAGCCAATCGCCTTCGCCAATGTTGGAGCAAGTCGTGTTTCCACATCGGAAACCGCCTTCCAAATGCTGCACACTTGTACCATTGATCATACTTGCCCTCTATCAGAAAGTCTGCAATTGGCAAGATGGCCGCCTTTGTACAATCCCATCGCTTTACCATGGTACAATGGCCTCACCGATCCCAAACAATTTCTCATGAGTTATGAGGCTGCAATAGCTTTGGCGGGGAGAGATGATGTAGTGCTGGCAAAGTCTTTCATTATCGTATGCGATGGCACTACAATGAACTGGTACACCAAGCTTCCAGGGTTATCTATCAGCAGCTGGTATGATCTGAAAAGAGAGCTGATCAAGAATTTCAGCATAATGGGAGACCAAGCACTCTCATACGCAGAGCTAACTCTACATCTACAGCCGAAGGAATCTTTGGAAGACTACTTTCACATGTTTATGGGACTGCGATCTCAAGCTCCTTATATTCCTGACGAAGCTGCCAAGTTTGCAGCTATTCAGGGGCTTCAGCCGGGACCATTCGCGCAGCATATTGCAAGGGAAACACCAGCAAACCTTGGAGATCTATATGAGGAGTTCAAAAAATATTGTCGATTCGACAATGACAACCGAAGGCAAATTGCCAGAGATGCCGTAATGAAAAGCCAGTATGATTGCCAAAACAAGCAGCATCACTACAACCAAAACCACTACCAAAATTACCCATCTCAAACCATCATGAGCGTGGAGAGTCCACCTTCGTTCCAAGAGAACAAACCCAACTACCCAGAAAGCCATTACCAAAACCAAAGAAATGAGCCTACCTAAAGGGGCGGAAGAACCGACAGAGGCCGAGGAAGAGGAAGGGGTCCACCTTCGGGACCAGAGCTGTTTAGCCAATATCATGGCAAAAATCACACCCATGACACAGAGCAGTGCCGAGGCATCAAGAAAACCATTGACAAGATGAAGGCAGAGAAAATCCAAGCTACCCAAACGAAGCCACCTTTGGCTTCGCACCCCAATACCCAAACCACACAAACCCAAGCTATTCAGCCATAATGCCCAGTCTATCCCTCCCTAAACTCAAACTTTGTGCATCCCACAACTGCAATGGTGACTCAATTTTTGCCTTCGCCGCAAACATTCCCACACTACTTCCCACAAACTATGTACCCACACCTATACCCTCAAAACACCCAGTCTATCCCAAACAAAGACATCAAAGTGGAAGAACTTCCACCACCTCCACCACAAAAGCCACAAGACTAAAACACTCCAAACCCCTTGCCCAGTTATGGCCTTATCATGCCAATAACTGGAGGATCCTCACTTGCCTTCGAAACGAAAAGGCAGAGAAAGAGTTACTTTCGGCAAGTAAACAACATATCAGTGGATGACCCATACAAGAAATCAGAATGGTCCCACGTGCCAATTACCTTCACCGAAGAAGATCTCAAGCTACACAATTTCCCACACAATGACGCAATGTCGATCGAAGCCAACATTGCTGGTTTGACAATCGGGAAAGTGCTCGTGGACACAGGCAGCTCCGTGGATATCATCTTGGCCAAAACTCTCAGATCGATGACTAACATCAACCTAGATAACCTAGAGCCATCAGATACACCATTGGTTGGCTTCGGAGGGAAGCGCACTGCAACATTGGGGGAAATCACATTACCAGTATCTTTTGGCCACACATCAAATGCAAAAACTGAGTTCATTACCTTCGACGTCATTGACATGTTCTTCAACTACAATGTTATCTTCGGCAGAGGAGTCATAAATGCCTTCGACATCATCATAAGGCAAGCTTTCTTGTGCATGAAAATGCTAGCTCTCAAAGGGATCATCACCATTTTCGGCAACCAAACAGAGGCAAGAAAAATTGAGTATGCCAGCACCCCAGGCCAGTGAAAGGTCCATGTGCTCGAAGAAAGAGAACCCATTTACCCAGAGGAGAAGCCAATAGCTGAGAAAGACAGCAAAAGCATGCAAGGTGCAACAGAAACAAAACAAGTGCAATTGCATCCTGATGTCTTCGACAGGAAAGTCATCATCGGCTCAGATCTTGAGCCAGATGAAGAAGAAAGACTCATCGAGTTCTTAAGAAACAACAAAGATGTCTTCGCATGGTCAAGCAAAGATTTGCCAAGCGTTGACAGAAGCATAATTGAGCACAAACTTTCAATCAGCCCTGAGATGAAGCCGGAGAAGCAGAAATTGAGGAAAATATCCGAAGAAAAAGTGAGTGCAGTCAAAGCCGAGGTGCAAAGATTGCTGGATGCAAATGTTATACGCGAAGTAAAATACCCCAAGTGGTTAGCTAACACTGTGCCAGTGAAAAAGAAAAATGGCAAGTGGAGGATGTGTATTGACTTCACCGACCTCAATAAGACGTGCCCAAAAGATGACTTCCCACTACCAAGAATTGACGAAATCATTGATCAGGCTGCTGCAAGTGAGATGATGTCTCTCCTAGATTGCTTCTTCGGTTATCATCAGATATGGATGAAAAAGGATGACGAAGAAAAAACCAGTTTCATCTCTCATGTTGGCACATTTTGCTTCATCAGAATGCCCGAGGGGCTTCGCAATGCTGGTACCACTTTCTGTCGCATGTCAAGCACTGTATTCAAAGAAGAACTATTCAAAACTATACTTGCATATGTTGATGACATCTTGGTCAGAAGTGTCAGAAGACAAGATCACATCTCAGATGTTGGGATACAGCCGAAGCCAATGAGCCCAAACAATAGCCAAAACTGAGAACAGCGACAAGTAACAATAAATTACTTATCAACAGTGTTCCTGGGAATCAGCCCTTTACACGTTGGTGAGGGGTCCCCTTTTATAGGGAGGTCAAGAGGCACATTTTACATTCCCCTTATACCCCTGAAAATCAAGCATCATCCTCTAGACTATACAAACTACGGTTCCCAGGGCCATAAGGGTACATTTACACGTCTCAATATGAATGCGTGGACCAACAACTCCGTCTTTGACTCGGTTTGGACTTGGTCCACGTTGCCTTCACCGTGCCTCCAGTGACCTTTGTCGCCTTCACCACCCGATGTGCCTTCAGTCGGGCAGCGCCTTCTCCCGCTCAGGGAGGAAAAACCGCCGCGCCTCCACCCGAGCACATCCTTATCCTCTGTAACAAGATGAACCAAACAAATGCAAGTGATATCCGTCAATTACCTTCGCACCTGCCTAAAATCCGACTAGGAGAGTGAAGGCAACGGTTCGGCTTATAATGCCTTCGCATCCAATTCTCGGCGCCAACCAGCACCGAGGGCACCGGATCGCCCTTCGGTGCCCAGTCTCCCAGCGAAGGAGAGAGAAACCGGACTCAGGCGTGCAAAGCTCACAGACTGCCTTCGCATATGAGTACGGTGAGCTTCTATCTGCCATCAGCGAAGGTAATTTCCTTTCAGGGATAGGTAGCGAAGGTAATTTCCTTGAACCTGAAACAAGGTAACCGGGTGAAGGCGTTTCCTTGACAGGCCAATCCCCCAACAGTAGCCCCTCGCGGACGAGGGCTTTCTCCAACAGGCCGATATCCTCGAAAATTCAGGATTGCCTTCGTCTGTTCCAGAGAAACGCCTCCTCCCATTGGAGTAAGTCCCGAGTCGTTGTCTTCGCTCCTAACTCGGCTTCGCATCCCTTATTTTTTTCCGATTTTTCACTTTATTATTTATTTTTATTTGTATTGTTTTTTGGATTTTTTGGGCCTTTTCAATTTTCGTGCCGCGGTAACGGTCACTTTTTTACTGACCTATAAATAAGACCGAAGGGGTCCCCCTTTTACCTTTCTTCGCTTTCGCTTTCAATCGCTTTCTGCTGCTCAATCTTCTTCGCCTGCTCCGATCATAGCCTGATAAGCGCTTTCACGTTCGTGTTTGGCTTCTCCTTGTGATACCCACTTGTACAAGTAAGGTTTCCTCTCTATTCTTTGATACTATTGTTGTTGCTGGTTTCCTTTGTTTAGGTTTTGAGAATTGTTGTTATTTCTGTAGCGGCGCGCACTAAGCAAACTGCTATACTTATTGACATGGCTGGCGAAGGCAGCCCCGATGCCCAATGAACGGGAGTTTCTCCTCGTCGTGGAATGGATGATGCTGAAGCTGATCAGTTTGCACAGCAAATAGAGGATGAGACTCCGACTGTGGAGGAGACATCTGGTAATGATCATGCCGAAGATGATGATGGTGGTGAAGAAGAAAATCTGGATGATGTGGAGGTCGATGTGGATGAACTAGTGGATCCCAGCAAGAGGGCGAAGACACTTGTGTTTGGCAAGTCCAACGTCGGCAAAAATGATATCAAATTTTATGAAGAAAAGGGGTATTTTCCTGAGGGTTGGGGTCGTGCTCCCGGCACTGAAACTACCCCTAACCCTCGCGAAGACGAAGCTGTAGTCTTCACGGACTTCTTCATTGCTGGCCTAAAGATGCCGATTGATAACATTATTGCGAAGATGATTGCACCTTATGGCCTGCAACTGCATCATCTAACGTCCAATGCCATCAGCCATCTCCTTCGCTTCTTCTGGGCGGTAAAGACACATGACTCGGCGGTTACAGTTGATGGCTTCCTTCGGCAATATGAAGGGCATAATCAGAGTAAATCATCTGAAGTTGAAGGCGAGCTATTCACTCCAGATTTTGGGTGTGTAACATTTACTGGGCGCCACCGGGGTTCTCATTTTGCGAAGGTGGAAACTACCTTCGCTCCGAGGAATAAATGGACTAAAGACTGGCAGAAGTACTGGTTTTACGTGAGGGTACCTTCGGAGGAAACTATTCTGGAGGATGGTACGAAATCAGTCTCTTATCCTCTCCATAGCCAGATTGATTGGCTCAAGTTTGTTTCCTGTCCTATTTTTAACGCGGAGAGCACTGGTTTCACAGAGTGCTGGAAGGCGTTTCGAGCGGCTTCGCAGACGTTCTGCAGCCGTGACCTTATTGAAGAAGGCGTTGCGGCCGATCTTGCTGCTGGGGTTTATTTCTTATCTTCTAACTGGGAGTCTTACAAAGTTGCATGGAAGGCCTTTGGTGAACGTACTAGGGTTGCTTTCCCTTACTTTGGAGCAAAGTTGCCTGAAGGCATGTCGGCGGCGGAGTTCGTTGCCACAGTGGAGCGGCGGGCCACAGATATTTTTGGTCCGTACACCTCGTAGGAGCATCGTATAAACAAAGACAACTATGTTCATGTCAGACTCAACAGAGTTTTTGAGGAACTAAAGATTTCTTACGGTGCTCGCGAGGTCCCCGTCCCCGCTAGGGAGAAGAAGAAGGAGAAAAAGGAGAAGAAAGAGAAGGAGAAAAAAAAGAAAAGGCTAAGGCGAAGGAGCAGGATGAAGATGAATCTGCTTCTTCGCGCGCTCCTCGTGGTGGTGGTCGGTCTGGTCGCGGTGGAGGCCGTGGTAGAAAAACTGTTGCGAAGACAACTTCCTCCTTCGTGCCGGCCAAGCGTGGCAGCAACAGCTCTTATGAGTCTGCGGAGAAAAGGCGTCGCCAAGAGCCGATTGCTGCTGTTCCATTGTCTGTTGCGGCTCCACCTGCTGGAGCCACTTCTACAGATTCACGTAGTGGTCGTTTGACTACTGGGGCTGTTTCTTCAGCTTCACGTGGCGGTCGTCCACCTCTTCCTCCTCGTGTGCCAGCGGCAGCTCCGGCTCCAACGCGGTTGCCGGCTTCGTCGATGACTGGCTTCGGGAGCTCAGCCCCCCGGAGTGGGGATGATATTTTTCTAGGTGAGGTTGCACTCTTTGGCAATTACTTTCAGGGCTCAAGTCTTCCTTTGCTAGCGAGATACCTAATGGAGAATCCCGTGATTGATGTCAATATTACTTGTGAAGGCGATGCTGAAACATCTGAGGATGTTCGGGTTCCGAATCCATTCGACGATGGCATTGATATTAGCATGTTTGAGGACACCCCCATTCGGGGTGCTCCCATTATTGGGGATATGCCGGAGGAGGTTCACGTCGAGTCCAACGTTGAAATGCCTACAGCCGAAGCCCCTGTGGACATTCTGCCGGTTAGCCCTCCATCGCCTGTGTTGGCTTCTGCCCCCTCCTGTCAGTGATTCTTTGGAGGTTTTGGCCCATGCTGCCGGGACGGTTGACATGGATACCCAGGCTAGGGGGAAAGAGGTTGCCGAAACTGAAACTTCCGAAGCCGCTGATAGGGCTGCTACTTCTCAATCTTATATGGATGTTGATATGGGTGGAAGTATTCCTTCTTTTCCCGAAGGTACTAATGATGTTTCTTTGTTTTTTTCCTTTAGCAACGTTGCTTGCTCTGCTGTTTGATGCTAATGCGATGGAGACTTGTTTATTAGGTGGCGAGGGAGATGGGCCGTCTCGCGTGCGCGAAGGTGGGCCTCTTCGAGATTTTGATTTGGAAGGTGTTTTTTTATTTGGGATTATAGCTGGCTTTTGACTTTGGCTATTTTGCGAAGATAACAGTGTTATCATTATTTTTTACTTTGCAATTGATCTGTGAGCACTTTGATGGTGTGGCCCTCAAAATAATGCCTTAGCTTCCTGGATGCCATTACCACGGCATAAATCATTTTCTCGATCTCAGTGTAGAACACCTTCGACCCAGCCAGTGCCTTAGTGACGTAGTACACAGGCTGCTATATATTTCTACCCTCGACCAGCTTCTCTGCAATAAGTGCAGCACTGACGGCTGATTGTGAGGCTGCGATGTATAATAGCAAGGGTGCCTTCGGGTCAGGGGTTGTCAGCTTCGTGAGATGCATTAAGTATTGTCTTAACTCATAGAATGCCTTCGACTGCTCTTCTCTCCACTCAAACTTTGATGCATTTCTGAGAGTTGCGATGAAGGGTAAACTGCGTTCGGCGGCCTTTGCAATAAATCTGTTAAGTGCTGCGATTCTGCCAGAGAGTTTCTGCACATCTCTAATACATTTTGGCTCTTCCATATTGAGAATTGCATTGTTCTTGTCAGGATTGGCTTCAATTTCATTGGCTGACTCTAGACAGCCTAGAATCTTCCCTTTGGTTATTCCAAAGACGCATTTCTCCGGATTGAGCTTTAGACCGGCCTGTCTCATACTTGTGAAGGCGACAGCTAAATCAGAGACATGATCTTGTCTTTTGATGCTTTTGGCCAGGATGTCATCGACATTCTGCGCCCGCCGCCGTCTTACCGTTCTGAGAAGGTGGAACTTACCTTCAGCCAGCGCAATGCCTGGGACCGGAACTAGCGTAAGTACTGGCTGTATGTGAAAGTTCCTTCGTTGGAAGTGACTTTGGAGGATGGCACGAAGCAGGTGAGCTTTTCCCTACATGGCCAAGTTATGCCAAGTAATTTCATTTCATGTCCTCCCTTCGATTCGAAGGCGTCTGGCTATAGTCGCTGCGAGTCTGCTTTTTTACAAAGCCAGTCGTGTTAGTGGCAATCGTGATCTTATTGAAGAAGGGCTTGCCATGGGTGAATTTTCTTTCGGCTGTGTTGGGGGATTGGCCTGCCAAGGAAACGCCTTCACCCGCTTTACATTTAAGCTTCTGACATTTGCCTTCGCTACAACTAACTAAAAGGCCATTGCCTTCGCTAGACTATTAGACACCGAGATGTGATCCGCTGCTCTCGGTCATCTGAAAGAGATGCGAAGGCGTTATGAGGCGGCCTGTTGTCTTCACTTTCCTGGTCCGTTCTGTGCAGATGCGAAGGCAATTCCCAGATACCATCTGAATATACATGGTTTATTTTGTTATACAGGCTCAAGACAGGCCCGGGTGATGGCGCAGCGGTCTTTTACTCTCTAAGCATGAGATGGCAATGTGTGACCGAAGGCACTCTGGGTGGTGAAGGCGACAAAGGTCACTGGAGGCATGGTGAAGGCAGCGTGGACCAGGTCCAAACCGAGTCAGAGACGGAGTTGATGGTCTACGTATTCACATTGAGACGTGTGAATATACCCTTATGCCCCTGGATAGCTTAAGTTGTTTAGTCTAGAGGATGATATCTGATTTTCAGGGGCATAAGTGGAATGTAAAATGTGCCTCTTGACCTCCCTATAAAAGGGGACCTCCCACCAACGTGTAAAAGGCTGATTCCCGGGAACACTGTTGATAAGTAATTTACTGTTGCTTGTCTTTGTTCTCTGTCTTGGCTACTGTTTGGGCTTATTAGGTTCGACATTAACCCAACAATTGGCGCCCACTGTTGTGCTGGGCACGAAGACAACCCACGAACACCACCATGCCACTAGCAAAAAGAGTAACCAGAAACCCCAGAAATACTACCGAATACACAACCCTCACCAGCGAAGCCGATCCCCAAGCCATAATTCCACCAAGCACATTACCACCCATAACCGAAGCCAGCACTGACGAAACAGAAGTTGATGAAGACGCTCTCACCACCGAAGAAAAGCTGCACAGGGTGGAGGAAGGGCTCCGCCTTCGCCGTCTGGAGCAGCAGAGAGAGCTCAAAGCTGCCCAGCTTGAGCTACAACAGCAAATGCAAGAAGAGGAAGAAGAGCAACAACACTAGCTGCTGCAGGTTAGGAAGCAGTTGGAGGAGCTGAGGCAAGCGAAGCAAAGAAGATTGAACAACACAAGTTCCAGAGCTGCCAAGCTCCGAGAAGAACTCGAAAAAGCCAAGAAACAAGTTGCTGAGCTCCAAGCAAAACTCAATGATCCAATTGCCTTCGCCGGTGCTAGAACAAATCGCATTTCCACTTCAGAAACCGGCTTCCAAGTGCTGCACACGTCCCATCGATCACACTTGCCCTCTCTTAGAAAGTCTGCAATTGGCAAGATGGCCACCTTCGTACAAACCCATCTCTCTACCAAGGTACAATGGCCTCACTGACCCCAAGCAATTTCTCATGAGCTATGAGGCTGCAATAGCTTCGACAGGGGGAGATGATGTAGTGCTGGCAAAATCTTTCATCATCGTTTGCGATGGCACTGCAATGAACTGGTACACAAAGCTTCCTGGGTTATCTATCAGTAGCTGGTATGACCTGAAAAGAGAGCTAATCAAGAATTTCAGCATTATGGGAGATCAAGCACTCTCATATGTAGAGCTAACTCTACACCAACAGCCGAAGGAATCTTTGGAGGACTACTTTCGCAGGTTTATGGGACTGAGATCTCAAGCTCCTCATATTCCTGACGAAGCCGCCAAATTTGCAGCTATACAGGGGCTTCGGCCCGGTCCATTCGCACAACACATTGCAAGGGAAACACCAGCAACCCTTGGAGATCTCTATGAGGAGTTAAAAAAATATTGTCGATCCGACAATGACAACCGAATGCGAATTGCTAGAGAAGCCGTCATGAAAAGCCAGTATGATTCCCAAAACAAGCACCACTACAACCAAAACCATTACCAAAACTACCCATCCCAAACTATCATGAGCGTGGAGAGTCCGCCTTCGTTCCAAGAGAACAAACACTCTCACCCAGAAAGCCAATTCCAGAACCAAAGAAATGAGCCTACCCAAAGAGGTGGAAGAACCGGCAGAGGCCGAGGCAGAGGAAGGGGCCCGCCTTCGGGACCACAGCTTTTTTGCCAATATCTTGGCAAAAATCACACCCGTGGCACAGAGAAGTGCCGAGACATCAAGAAAACCATCGACAAGATGAAGGCAGAAAAAATCCAAGCTACCCAAACGAAGCCACTTTCGGCTTCGCACCCAAACACCCAAACCCAAACACAAACCCAAGCTATTCAGCCATACTGCCCAGTCTATCCCTCCTTAAACTCAAACTTTGTCCATCCCACAACTGTAATGGCGACTCAATTCTCGCCTTCGCCACAAGCATTCCAACATTACTACCCACAAACATTATACCCACACCTATACCCTCAAAACACCCAGCCTATCGCAAACAAAGACATCAAAGTGGAGGAATTACCTCCACCACCACCACAAAAACCGCAAGAACAAAACAAGCCTACACCCTTGCCCAGTTATGGCCTCATTATGCCAATAACTGGAGGATCCTCACTTGCCTTTGAGACAAAGAAGCAGAGAAAGAGCTACTTTCGTCATGTCAACAACATCTCAGTTGACGGTCCTTACAAGAAATCGGAATGGTCTCAAATGCCAATCACCTTCACAGAAGAAGATCTCAAGCTCCACAATTTTCCACACAATGACGCAATGTCGATTGAAGCCAACATTGCTGGCTGGACAATTGGAAAAGTGCTAGTGGACACAGGCAGCTCTGCAGATATCATCTTGGCGAAGACACTCAGTCAATGACAAACATCAACCCAGATAATCTAGAGCCATCAGATACACCCTTAGTTGGCTTCGGGGGGAAGCGCACTGCAACTTTGGGGAAAATCACATTGCCAGTATCCTTTGGCGACACATCAAATGCAAGAACTGAGTTCATCACCTTCGATGTCGTTGACATGTTTCTTCGACTACAATGTTATCTTCGGCAGATGAGTCATAAATGCCTTCGATATCATCATAAGGCAAGCTTTCTTGTGCATGAAAATGCCAGCTCTCAAAGGAGTCATCACCGTCTTCGGTGACCAAACAAAGTCAAGAAGAATTGAGTATGCCAACACCCTAGGCCAACGAAAAGTACATGTGCTCGAAGAAAGAGAACCTATCTATCCTGAGGAGAAGCCAATTGCTGAGAAAGATAGCAAAAGCATGCAAGGAGCAACAGAAACAAAAGAAGTGCAATTACAGCCTGATGTCTTTGATAGGAAAGTGATCATCAATTCAGATCTTGAGCCTGACGAAGAAGAAAGACTCATCGAGTTCTTGAGAAACAATAAAGATGTCTTCACATGGTCAAGCAAAGATTTGCTAGGCGTTGACAGGAGCATAGTTGAGCACAAACTCGTGATCAGCCCTGAGATGAGGCCGAAGAAGCAGAAATTGAGGAAAATGCCCAAAGAAAAACTGAGTGCAGTCAAAGCCGAAGTGCAGAGGTTGCTAGACGCTAATGTTATACGCGAAGTAAAGTATCCCCAGTGGTTGGCAAACACCGTGCCAGTGAAAAAGAAAAATGACAAGTGGAGAATGTGCATTGACTTCACCGATCTCAATAAGGCATGTCCAAAAGATGACTTTCCACTTCCAAGAATCGACAAAATTATCGATCAAGCTGCTGCAAGTGAGATGATGTCTCTCCTAGATTGCTTCTCTGGCTATCATCAAATCTGGATGAAGAAAGAAGATAAAGAAAAAACCAGCTTCATCACTTCTGTTGGCACATTTTGTTTCATCAGAATGCCCGAGGGGCTTCGCAATGCTGGAACCACTTTCTGTCGCATGTCTGGCACCGTATTCAAAGAGAAACTCTTTAAAACCATACTGGCATATGTTGATGACATCTGGGTCAAAAGTGTTAAAAGGCAAGATCACATATCAGACTTGGCAGTTGCCTTCGCAAGAATGAGAAAAGCTGGCTTAAAGCTCAACCCTGAGAAATGTGTCTTCGGGGTAACCAAGGGAAAGATACTTGGATGCCTGGTATCAGCGAATGAAATCGAAGCCAATCCAGACAAGATCAATGCAATCCTCAACATGGAAGAGCCCAAATGCATCAGGGATGTGCAGAAACTCTCTGGCAGAATCGCAGCACTTAACAGATTTATTGCAAAGGCAGCTGAACGCAGTTCACCCTTCTTCGCAACTCTTAGAAATACAACAAAATTTGAATGGGAGAAGAGCAGTCGAAGGCATTTCAAGAGTTAAGGCAATATCTGATGCAGCTCACGAAGCTGACAATACTTGACCCGAAGGCACCCTTACTGTTGTACATCGCAGCTTCGCAATCAGCCGTTAGTGCTGCACTTATTGCGGAGAAGCTAATTGAGGGCAGAAAGATACAGCAGCCAGTGTACTATGTCTCTAAGGCACTGGCTGGGTCGAAGCTATTCTACACTGTGATCGAAAAAATGATCTATGCTGTGGTGATGGCTTCTAGAAAGCTAAGGCATTATTTCGAGGGGCACAACATCAAAGTGCTCAAAGAACAACCAATAAAAGAGCTGCTGAGTAACAAAGAAGCTTCGGTAAGAATACGCAAATGGGCCGCAGAGCTATCTGAATATGTGGTCGACTTCGAGCAAAGAACAGCAGTCAAATCACAAGTCTTGGCTGATTTCATAGCAGAGTGGACATCGCCTTCGGCAGAAAATCTGACTAGAGAAGAAAGCTGGCTAATACATTGTGATGGCGCTTGGGGGGACAAAGGAGCTGGCATCACAGCAATTGTGCAATTGCCTCCAGGAGTCAAAATGAGATATGCAGCGAACTTAGAGTTCTGCAAAAATAGTGACAGAATTACAAACAATGTCGCTGAATACGAAGCTGTGCTATTGGGGCTCAGGAAAGCGAAGGCGCTGGGGGCTGAGCGCTTCATTGTGAAAACTGACTGGAAGGTGGTAGCAGATCATATTTAAAAAAGAAAGTGTTGCAAAACAGCCAGAGCTGATCAAGTATCTGACTACAGTTCGAACAATGGAGAAAAAATTCAAGGGCTTTACAGTCGAATACATCCCGAGGGCAAAAAATGAAGAAGCCGATGCATTGGCCAAGGCAGCAGCAAGGGACAAATTGCCACCCGATGTATTATTCCAGACACTAACAACGCCTTCGATCAAAGAACTCGATGAGCAATCACACTTTATCAATGCAATAAACTCAGAAGATTGGCGGTCATCTGTAATGGCATACCTAAGGGGATACTATGAACCAATTGACGAAGATGACCTCAAAACTATGCAGCAGAGAGCAAGATCATATCAAATCATAATATTCTATACAAGAAAGGGGTCGTGGGTCCTTGGCTTCGCTGCGTGTCAATACGCGAAGGCAGAGAGCTAATACAAGAGATACATAGTGGCCTATGTGGAGCTCACTTTGGAGCGAGGGCAATTATGGGGAAGGCAACGAGACAAGGGTTTTATTGGCCTTCAATCATCAATGATGCAACAAACACTGTCAAGACTTATGACGAATATCAAAAATGTGCTGCAACCAGAAAATCGCCTTTGAAGCCATCACAGCTGATAACTCCAACCTGGCCACTGCAGAGATGGGGCATAGATCTGGTGGGTCCTCTTCCCACAGCTCAAGGAAACCTGAAATATGCAATAGTTGCAGTGAAATATTTCACCAAGTGGATTGAAGCAAGGCCATTGGCAAACATCATAGCGAAGACAGTCATAAAATTCTTCTGGCAGCAAATTGTTTGCTGATTTGGAGTCCCAAGGGAAGTCACATTAGATAATGGCAAGCAATTTAATTGCGATGAATTCAAGCAGTACTGTATGTCCATCGGGACGAAGGCAAGATTCACATCAGTATACCACCCGCAATCCAATGGCGCAGTCGAAAGAGCAAATGGCATCATATTCACCGCCATCAGAAAATGCCTTGCAAATTGTAAGAAAAAAGGCAAATGGGTGGAGTAAATGCCGAAGGTAATCTGGGCTCACAACACATCCACTTCAAGAGCAACCCAATTCACACCATTCAAGCTATTATATGGCGAAGAAGCAATGTGTCCCGAAGAGATTCTTCATAAGGGGCTTCGCACTTAGCAAGAAGCGCCCAAAGATAGCGAAGCTATAGGTAAAGATCTCACCGAAATTTACAGGCTGCAAGTAGCCAAAAAGCTCTCCAAGTACCAAGAAGAAACCAGGAAATGGTGTGACAAGAAAGTAGTAAGGAAGGACATAAAGATAGGCGACTGGGTGCTAAGAAAGAACCCGAGTATGCCTTCGGGAAAGCTGCAGAACAAATGGGAAGGCCCTTTCCTAGTTATGAAGAGTAACAGACCAGGATCATTTCACCTGGGGGATGAAGAAGGCAATGAGCTGCCGTATTCATGGAACACAGACAGCTTGCGAAGGTACTACCTGTTGGGGGATTGGCCTGTCAAAGAAACGCCTTCACCCTTATTTTGCTTTTGAGCCCCATTTATTTGCCTTCGCTACACGTACATGAAAGCTCGCTGCCTTCGTGGGTGACAGGGTGTTGTGTTGTGGTCTATTACCTTCGCAACATTGATTCCAATTACTCACCTGCGGAGGTAAATATGAGCATTGCATGCGTCTGGCTTCTCTCTCCTTCGCTGGGAGACTGGGCATCGAGGGGCGATCCGGTGCTCTCGTTGCCGGATGGCGCCGGAAATGGATGCGAAGGCATTATGAGCTGATCTGTTGCCTTCGCTCTCTTAGTCGGATTTTAAGCAGGTGCGAAGGTAACTTCAGATATCACCTGCGTATGTTTGGTTCATCTTGTTACACAGGACAAGGACAAGCTCGGGTGGTGG
>CM014271.1:51266402-51318040 GCA_004135705.1 Alloteropsis semialata
AGGAACGGCCGGCGCGTGGAGGATGGCGTGCGGCAGATAGATGGTGGCGGCGCTAGGGTTGGAAGAAAGGAAAAAAAACAAGGATTAGACACAAAGTAACCAGCAACAATTGAACGCGTAAGCACACAAATTCAACAATGCAAATTATTGAAAGAAAGTGCAAGGCTCAAAGGGGTGCTGGGACAAAGATCTAACCTGATAATTTTTTTGGTTTTGTGGACTGTAGGTAATGGAAAAACACTCGATAACTCACCGATCAACCTGGAAATTTGATACCACTTGATAGAGCTGGAGTGCCCGATCTTTCGGTGAGTGGAGATAAATTCGACTTGGTGGAAGTAGACCCTCACGATCCGACTACGACGAGCGAACCCGAAGCGCCAATGCAATCGCTGAACCAACTCCCGATGGTTACCAACGTTGCCGTCACAAGATCAGCCTGATCACGAAGATCAATTCCTGTCCGCAATCGAAGAACGAACAAGAACAAGATGCGAGCAATCACAATATCACTCGAAGGTGGGGTTCCGAATCACACGAGGACAGCATGTGTTTGTGCGTGTTCGAGAGTAGCTAAAGCTAGATGTAAAACAAAACCCGAGTCTAAAAATAAAAGAGGAGTCTATCTAAATAGGGAGCGCAGCCCCTGGTGGCCAGGAGGGGCGGCGCGCTACAGTACCCACGCTACAGTGCCGCGGGTACTGTTCACGCCTAGGGTTTGCGAGGGTTGGGCCTGCTGTTGGGCCAACGTCTAATCTTCTGGGCCTTCATTCTTCAGTAGCATGACGAAGTTCAGTTCTCTTGCACGGGCCCGAGTGATTGGCCCAGCTGAAGAAGAAGGTGGCGCCTGGGATGGAGATGCTGCTGGTGTTGATGTACTCGTGTGGTCGTTGATGTCCTCATCAACAACAACACCAACTGCTGCAGGTCAGAAAGCAGTTGGAGGAGCTGAGCGAAGCAAAGAAGACTGTACACCGCAAATCCCAGAGCTGCGAAGCTCCGAGAAGAACTTGAAAGAGCCAAGAAACAAGTTGCTGAGCTCCTAGCAGAACTCAACGATCCAGCTGCCTTTACTAATACGGGACAAAATCGTATGTCCACATCTGAGACCGGATTCCAAGTGCTGCACACTCGTCCCATCGACCACAATTGCCCTCTCTCAGAAAATCTGCAATTGGCAAGATGGCCGCCTTCGTACAAGCCTATCTCCCTACCAAGGTATAATGGCCTCACCGACCCCAAGCAATTTCTCATGAGCTATGAAGCTGCAATAGCTTCAGCAGGGGGAGATGACGTCGTATTGGCAAAATCTTTCATCATCGTCTGCGATGGCACCGCAACGAACTGGTACACCAAGCTTCCAGGGTTATCCATCACCAGCTGGTATGATCTGAAAAGAGAGCTGATCAAGAATTTCAGCATAATGGGAGACCAAGCACTCTCATATGCAGAGCTAACCTTACACCAACAGCCGAAGGAATCTCTGGAGGACTACTTTCGCAGGTTCGTGGGACTGCGATCTCAGGCTCCTCATATTCCTGACGAAGCCGCCAAATTTGCAGCAATCCAGGGGCTTCGGCCAGGTCCTTTCGCGCAGCACATTGCAAGGGAAACACCAGCAACCCTTGGAGATCTATATGAGGAGTTCAAGAAATATTGTCGATCCGACAATGACAACCGAATGCGAATTGCTAGAGAAGCCGTTTTGAGAAACTAATATGACTCCCAAAACAAACAGCACCACTACAAGCAAAACCATTACCAAAACTACCAATCCCAAACCATCATGAATATAGAGAGCCCGCCTTCGCTCCCACAAAACAAACCCATCTACCCAGAAAACCAATACCAGAACCAAAGAAATGAGCCCACCCAAAGGGGTGGAAGAACCGGCAGAGGCCGAGGAAGAGGAAGGGGTCCACCTTCGGGACCAGAGCTGTTTTGTCAATATCATGGCAAAAATCACACCCATGGCACAGAGCAGTGCCGAGACATCAAGAGAACCATTGACAAGTTGAAGGCAGACAAAATCCAAGCTACCCAAACGAAGCCATCCATGGCTTCACACCCCAACTCCCAAATCCAAACACAAACCCAAGCTACCCAGCCATACTGCCCAGTATATCCCTCCCTAACCTCAAACTTTGTCCATCCTACAACAGCAATGGCGACTCAATTTTCACCTTCGCCACAAACATTCCAGCATTATTACCCACAAACCCTGTACCCACAATTCTACCCTCAAACTAGCCAGCTTATCCCAAACAAAGATATCAAGGTAGAGGAATTGCCACCTTCACCCCCACCACCACAAAAACAAGACCAAACCACAGCAAATCCCTTACCTAGCTATGGCCTCATTTTGCCTATAACTGGAGGATCTTCACTTGCCTTCAAGACGAAGAAGCAGAGAAAAAGTTACTTTCGCCAAGTCAACAACATCTCAGTTGACGGTCCCTACAAGAAATCGGAATGGTCTCACATGCCAATCACCTTCACCGAGGAAGATCTCAAGCTCCACAACTTTCCACACAATGACGCAATGTCGATTGAAGCCAATATTGCTGGCTGGACAATTGGGAAAGTACTAGTGGACACAGGCAGCTCTGCAGATATTGTCTTGGCGGAGACACTCAGGTCAATGACCAACATCAAACCAGACAATCCAGAGCCATCAGATACACCCTTGGTCGGCTTCGGGGGGAAGCGCACTGCAACATTGGGGAAAATCACATTGCCAGTATCTTTTGGTGACACATCAAATGCAAGAACTGAGTACATCACTTTCGACGTCGTCGACATGTTCTTCAACTATAATGTTATCTTCGGCAGAGGAGTCATAAATGCCTTCGACATCATCATAAGGCAAGCTTTCTTGTGCATGAAAATGCCAGCTCTAAAAGGAGTTATCACCGTCTTCGGTGACCAAACAGAGGCAAGAAGACTTGAGTATGCCAGCACCCCAGGCCAGCGAAAGGTACACGTACTCGAAGAAAGAGAACCTATCTATCCTGAGGAGAAGCCAATTGCTGAGAAAGATAGCAAAAGCATGAAAGGGGCAACAGAAACAAAAGAATTTCAATTACAGCCTGATGTCTTCAACAGGAAAGTCATTATTGGCTCTGATCTTGAGCCCGACGAAGAAGAAAGACTCATCGAGTTCTTGAGAAATAACAAAGACGTCTTCGCTTGGTCAAGTAAAGATTTACCAGGCATTGACAGGAGCATAATTGAGCACAAACTTGCAATCAGCCCTGAGATGAGGCCGAAGAAGCAGAAACTGAGGAAAATGTCCGAAGAAAAAGTGAGTGCAGTCAAAGCTGAGGTGCAAAGGCTGCTAGACGCAAATGTCATACGCGAAGTCAAATACCCCCAATGGCTAGCAAACACGGTGCCAGTGAAAAAGAAAAATGGCAAGTGGAGAATGTGTATTGATTTCACCGACCTCAATAAGGCATGCCCCAAGGATGATTTCCCACTCCCACAAATTGACAAAATCATTGATCAAGCTGCTGCAAGTGAGATGATGTCTCTGCTAGACTGCTTCTCTGGTTATCATCAGATATGGATGAAGAAAGAAGACAAAGAAAAAACCAGCTTCATCACCCCTGTTGGCACATTTTGCTTCATAAGAATGCCCAAGGGGCTTCGAAACGCTGGTACCACTTTCTGTGGCATGTCAAGTACCGTATTCACAGAAGAACTTTTCAAAACTATTCTTGCACATGTTGATGACATCTTGGTTAAAAGTGTCAAAATACAAGATCATGTCTCAGACTTGGCAGTTGCCTTCGCAAAAATGAGACAAGCGGGAAACCAAAGGGAAGATTCTAGGCTGCCTGGTGTCAGCCAATGAAATCGAAGCCAATCCTGAAAAGATCAATGCAATTCTCAACATGGAAGAGCCCAAATGCATTAAAGATGTGTAGAAATTATCTGGCAAAATCGCAGCACTTAACAAATTTATTGCAAAGGCAGCTGAACGTAGTTTACCCTTCTTCACAACTCTCAGAAATGCAACAAAGTTTGAATGGGGAGGAGAGCAGTGAAGGCATTCCATGAGCTAAGGCAATATCTGATGTAGCTCACGAAGCTAACAACACCTGACCCAAAGGCACCTTTACTGTTATACATCGTAGCTTCGCACTGCTGCACTCATTACGGAGAAGCTAATTGAAGGCAGAAAGATACAACAGCCAGTATATTATGTCTCTGAGGCATTGAATGGGTCGAAGCTATTCTACACCGAAATTGAGAAAATGATTTATGCTGTGGTGACGGCATCCAGAAAGTTAAGGCATTACTTCGAGGGGCACAACATCAAAGTGCTCACAGATCAACCACTAAAAGAGCTGCTGAGTAACAAAGAAGCCTCGGTAAGAATACGAAAATGGGCCACAGAGCTGTCTGAATATGTGGTAGATTTCGAGCGAAGAACAGCCGTGAAATCACAACTCTTGGCTGATTTCATAGCCGAGTGGACATCGCCTTCAGCAGAAAGTCCAATCAGAGAAGAAAACTGGCTAATACATTGTGATGGTGCTTGGGGAGACAAAGGAACTAGCATCGCGGCGATTGTACAATCGCCTTCGGGCGTCAAAATGAGATATGCAGCAAATCTTGAGTTCTGCAAAAACAGGGATAGAAGTACAAACAATGTCGCTGAATACGAAGCTGTGCTATTGGGGCTCAGAAAAGCGAAGGCGCTGGGGCTCAGCGCTTCACTGTGAAAACTGATTCGAAGGTGGTAGCAGATCATATCGAAAAAGAAAGTGTTGCAAAACAACCAGAGCTGATCAAGTATCTGACTACAGTTCGAGCAATGGAGAAAAAAATTCAAAGATTTTACAGTAGAATACATCCCGAGGGCCAAGAATGAAGAAGCTGATGCATTGGCCAAGGCAGCAGCAAAGGGGGACAAACTAACACCCGATGTCTTCTTTCAGACATTGACAACGCCTTTGATCAAAGATCCTGATGAGCAACCAAAATTGGTCAGTGCAATAAACTCAGAGGACTGGCGGTCATCCATAATGGCATATCTCAGAGGATACTATGAACCAATTGACGAAGACGACCTCAAAACCATGCAGCAGAGAGCAAGGTCATATCAAATCATTGACAATATTCTATACAAGAAAGGAGTTGTGGCTCCTTGGCTTCGCTGCGTGTCAATAAGCGAAGGCAGAAAGTTAGTACAAGAGATACACAGCGGCTTATGCTGAGCTCACTTTGGAGCGAAGGCAGTTGTGGGGAAGGTAATGAGACAAGGGTATTATTGGCCTTCAATCATCAACGATGCAACAAACACTGTCAGGACTTGCGACGAATGTCAAAAATGTGCAGCGACCAGAAAATCGCCTTCGAAGCTATCACAGCTGATAACTCCAACCTGGCCATTGCAGAGATGGGGCATTGATCTGGTGGGCCCTCTTCCCACAGCTCAAGGAAATCTGAAATATGCAATAGTTGCAGTGGAATATTTCACCAAGTGGATTGAGGCAAGGCCATTAGCAAACATCACAGTGAAGACAGTTATCACATTCTTCTGGCAGCAAATCGTTTGCAGATTTGGAGTCCCAAGGGAAATTACAGTGGATAATGGGAAGCGGTTTGACTGTGACGAATTTAGGCAGTACTACACGTCCATTGGGACGAAGGTAAGATTCGTATCAGTATATCACCCACAGTCCAACGGTGGAGTCGAGAGAGCAAATGGCTTCATTTTCACTGCCATCAGAAAATGCCTTGCAAATTGTAAGAAAAAAGGCAAATGGGTGGAGGAAATGCCGAAGGTAATCTGGGCTCACAACACATCCACCTCAAGAGCAACCCAGTTCACACCTTTCAAACTGCTTTATGGCGAAGAGGCAATGTGCCCGGAGGAGATTCTTCATAAGGGGCTTCGCACTCATCAGGAAGCGCCCAAAGACAGCGAAGCTATAGACAAAGTCCTCACAGAAATATACAGGCTGCAAGCAGCCAAAAATATCTCCAAGTACCAGGAAGAAACGAGAAAATGGCGTGACAAAAAAGTGGTAAGAAAAGACATCAAGATAGGCGACTGGGTGCTAAGAAAGAACCCGAGTATGCCTTCTGGGAAGCTGCAAAACAAATGGGAAGGCACGTTCCTTGTAACCAAAAGCAATAGGCCAGGATCATTCCACCTAGGTGATGGTGAAGGCAATGAGCTGCCGCATTCATGGAATGCGGACAGCTTGCGACGGTACTATCTATGAACAACATGTAACAATTGGCTTCGTAACTTATAAACGAAGTCAATTGATAGAGTAGATTTTCATTTTTCCTTCAAAAAGGCCCGTACTCTTTTCCTCACAGGAGAACCCTTACCAAGGGGTGAGGTTTTTAACGAGGCAGTGCCAACTGTAACTCGTGTAAAACATATGAACGAGCTATTCCCCAAAAAAGTGGCATTGAAAGCGATTGGCTTCAGCCAAGTCGCTGGTATTCGATAAACCAAATAGAACCAAATAGAACTAAATTGACCCCACCAAAGGTAAGGCCAATTTAGATCTAAAATGCTTGCTCCAAGGAGTAAAAGGGGTTTCGGCTCAGATTGTTTTTCATATACAAAAATGCTTACTCCAAGGAGTAAAAGGGGCTTCGGCTCAAATCTATCTCAAAAAACCAAAAACTCCAAGTGGAGCATGAACTCCAGAGTAAACGCGGAGACAATACCTCGTCTAACTCGACGACCAAAATATCACCATTTGAGCGAATCGAACGAAAAACACAAGCTCGCTTTGGGGGAGGAGGTGTTTCTCTCAAAGGCAAATCGAGCTTGATCTTTTTCGTTCAAATTAAGCGCACACATACACGCGAACGGCTTTCGCACATCTTAAATATATTCGTCCTCGCATGAATAAATGAAAACTCGCTTCGGGGGAGGAGGCGTTTTCCTCAACGGCAAAGACAAATCGAGTTCATATTCATTCATACGAAGACACAAGTACATCACGAGTTCCTTACATCAAGCGCTCAAAACATTTCAAACACATATCCATAAAACTGTTCGCCGACCTCCTAAAGCGAGGCACATTGTAAACGCATGCGAAATCTTTAACTTCAGGACTAACTTCCAATGGCTCCGCCTTAGGAATGCCCAGAGAAACAGCTTCGGCATTTCTCTGCGCAGCGAGCTCGACTCGATCCGAGCCATGAGCAATAAATGAAGTGAAAAAAATCAAAAACACCGAACTCGGTGCGACGATAAAACTCGTGACAATACTCCAAAAAGTTGCCATGACTAGAATGAGGATAAAGTCGTTGAAATTCCTTCCACACGAAGCCAGAAATACAAAGCGGCCCATCACGCATGGCCAGTGGAGTGAGTGCAAGCATTTCATCGTCCTGAATATACACAAATGTACAAGTTCAAAAGGACTGCCTGTTCAATAAGCCCCAACTCTAATTACAATTTAAAAGGTCCTTAGACCTGTGGATCGACCCTGGGGGCTCCTTGGTCACTCTTTCCTTGCGAAGAAGAAGCACCGGCTTCGCCGACAGCAGCACCGGTAGCAGCAGAACTTGTTCCTGCACCGGCTTCGGCAGCTTCTTTGATAGCGGCCTCCCTCGCAGCTGCTTTGGCTTCAGCCTTCTGTTTCTTCAGCTCCTTTGACTGAGAATACAGAAGCTATCAAATAAAACAATACAAAATTAAAAACAAAAATAAATTAAAGTCAACCACAACGGCAATTAACAAAATACCTTCGCAAGACGGTTGCGGATAATATTCTGAGTCGCTTGACGACCGCTAGCAACCCAGAAATACCTCAGGAAAAGCGCCTTCGCAAGTAACAGTTGCTTTGGAAAATAATCGCTGTCGGCAGGATCTCTGGGGGCCGGATAAGGGTAGCTCTTCCGAACCAAAGCATTGTAATGGTCACAGCCGTTGTCCAAGAGAATCTTCAGCAAGTTGCATGAACACAGGTTGACAGCAAAGTCACTGACAACTTCCATGACATTTGGAAGCGAAGCAAACTCGTTATCAATCCAGTCAAAAAGTTTGTCCAAGCTGTATTCCTTAGTAGGGAATGGCACTGGCTCCGCTCCAAACTGCCGCAGGGCCTCTTTGTACAGGCGATATAGCTTCAGACCGCGTTCCCACGTAACATTGATCACATCTTCTTTTTCCTTGCGAAGTGAAAGATTGGCAGTCCGAAGCGACAAGGCCTCACGCTCAAAATCCTCGCTACGAGACCGATATGAATCAGCATAGCGCGAAAGTTTTTCCTTAACACCCGTGAGGGTGTTTACCTCGCCTTTCAGGACAGAAATCAAATCTGAATCCTCAACGATCTTCTTCCGAAGGCCTTCTAAGGTATCATCCTTGTTCAAAACCTGAGCCTCCAAGGCAACCACCTTATCCTTGAGCAAGTTGGCCTCGCCAACCTGAGCTTCCAGGGATGCAACCCTATCCTTTAAGGATTTGTTCTCACTAATAATTGACTCCCGGTCTTGGCGAAACAGATTCTTTTCTTTTTCAATATCCTCCTTGATCCTGTCAACAGTTGCTTGGATCTGAAGAAGTTCAGCTTTTTCCCTTCGCAACTTTACCAGCTCCGCGCATTCTGCAGCAACCAAGTTCAGATTGGGAACTTGAGCTTGCAATTCATTGATAGCCAAGACAACCTACGACAGAAATTAATCTCATTCAGTATTACGAAATCGGCAAAATGAAGCCAAGGTCAACAACAAAATCAAAGGCGAAGGTAGCAAGGCTATACCTTCATTCCCGAAGTCAAAATGTTGGAACCTATGCTTTCAGGATCCAGAGTCTGTATAAGCCGTTGATATTCTACAAAACAAAGATAACACTGTTATCTTCACAAAAATAGCTAAAATAAAAAAACTAGCTATAACCCTGATCAAATAAAACACCTTCCCAATCAAAGTCTCAAAGAGGCCCACCTTCGCGCACGCGAGCCGGCCCTTCTCCCTCGCCACCTACTAAACAAGTCTCCATCGCATTAGCAACAAACAGCAGAACAAAAAACGTCGCTAAGGGAAAAGATGAAGAAACATCACTAGTACCTTTGGGAAAAGAAGGAATACTCCCCCCCATATCAACATCCATGTAAGCTTGAGAAGCAGTAGCCCTCTCAGCGGCTTCGGAAGTTTCAGCTTCGGCAACCTCTTTCCCCTTAGCCTGGGTATCCACTTCAACTGTCCCGGCAGCATGAGCCAGAACCTCCAAAGTGTCTCTGGCAGGAGGGGGAAGAGGCCAAAGCAGGCGATGGAGGGCTAACTAGCGGAATGTCCACAGGGGCTTCGGTTGTAGGCTTTTCAACATTAGCTTCGACATGAACCTCTTCGGGCACATTCTCAATAATGGGAGCATCCCGAATGGGGGTGTCCTCAAACTGACTAATATCAATGCCATCATCGAATGGATCTGGAACTCTAACATCCTCAGCTGCCTCATCAACGCCTTCACAAGTAATATTGACATCAATCATCGGATTCTACGCCAAATAGCTTCCTAGCAAAGGAAGACTCGTGCCCTAAAAATAATTCCCGAGCAATCTCACCTAGGAAAATATCATCCCCACTCCGGGGGGCTGAGCTCTCGAAACCAGTCACCAGCGAAGCCGGCAACCGCGCTGGAGCCGGAGCCGCCGGTGGCACACGAGGAGGAAGAGCCGGACGACCGCCGCGCGAAGCAGAAGAAACAGCTCCAGTCGTCGAATGACCAACGCGTGAAGTCGAAGAAGTGGCCCCAGTAGCCGGAGCCGCAACGGACAATGGGACGGCAACGATCGGCTCTTGACGACGCCTTTTCTCAGCAGACTCATGAGCGCTGCTGCTGCCACGCTTGGCTGGGACAGCGGAGGAAGTTGCCTTCGCAACAGCCTTTTTGCTCTCACCTCGGCCGCGACCTTGGCCACGGCCTCCACCTCGTCCTGATCGACCACCACCCTGAGGAGCGCGCAAAGGAGCAGAGTCATCTTCATCCTGTTCCTTCATTTTAGCTTTCCCTTTTTTATCCTTCTTTTCTTTCTTCTCTTTCTTCTTCTCCTTAGTGGAGACAGGAATCTCGCGAGCCCCATAAGGAATCTTCAACTCTTCAGAAACTATGTTCAATCTTACATGAACATAGTTGTCTTCGTTGACACGGTGCTCCTTGGAAGTATATGGACCAAGAATATCCACGGCCCGCCGCTCCACTATAGCGACGAATTCTGCCGCTGACATGCCTTCGGGTAACTTCGCCCCAAAATATGGAAAAGCAACCCTAGTATGATCACCAAAAGCTTTCCATTCAACCTTGTAAGGCTCCCAGTCGGCAGACAAAAAATAAACCCCAGCGGCAAGATCAGCTGCAACACCTTCTTCGACAAGGTCTCGGCTGCAGAACGTCTGCGAAGCCGTTCGAAAGGCTTTCCAGCACTCGGTGAAGCCAGGGCTTTCCGCGTCAAAAACAGGGCAGGAAACAAACTTAATCCAATCAATATGGCTGTGGAGAGGATAAGAGACAGATTTTGTACCATCCTCCAGGATAGTTTCCTCCGAAGGTACCCTCACGTAAAACTAGTACTTCTGCTAGTCCTTGGTCCACTTGTTCCTCTGAGCGAAGGAAGTTTCCACCTTGGCAAAATGAGAGCCCCGACGGCGCCCAGTAAAAGTAACACAGCCAAAATCTGGAGTAAACAATTCGCCTTCGACTTCAGACGATTTGCTTTGATTATGACCCTCGTACAGTCGCAGAAACCCATCAACTGTACCTGAAGAATCATGAGTCTTCACAGCCCAAAAAAACCGAAGGAGATGGCTGATGGCATTCGGCGTCAGATGATGTAGTTGAAGGCCATAGGGTGCGATCATCTTCGTGATGATATTGTCAATGGGCATCTTCAGGCCCGCAATGAAGAAATCTGTGAACACTACAGCCTCGTCTTCGTGAGGGTTAGGGGTAGTATCATTGCCGGGAGCACGGCCCCAACCCTCAAGAAAATATCCCTTCTCTTCATAAAATTTGATATCATTATGGCCAACCTTAGACTTGCCAAACACAAGTGTCTTCGCCCTTTTAGTGGGATCTACTAGATCCTCCACACTAGCTTCGACATCATCCAGATCTTCTTCCTCACCACCTTCCTCATCTTCGACGTGATCATCGCCAGACGTCTCCACAGTCGGAGTCTCATCCTCCAACTGCTGAGCAAATTGATCAGCCTCTGTGTCATCCATCTCCTTACGATGAGGAGATCCACTCGCTTGTTGCGCCTCGAGGCTGCCTTCGCCAGCCATGTCAATAAGCACAGCAGTCTGCCTGGTGCATGCCGCTGCAGGAATAACAATAATTGTTAATTCCTCAGCGAAGGAAATAAGTGAAAACAAAATATCAAAATACAGCGAAAGAACCTTACTTGTAAAAAAGTAAAAACGTCACGATGGCGAAAGCAGATGCAAAACGAAGGATCTTATGCAAGCTGAAAACGATTGACAGCGAAAGCGAAGAAAGGTAAAAAGGGGGGACCCCTTCGGTCCTATTTATAGGATAGTAAAAAAGTGACCGTTACCGTGGCTCGAAATTCAAAAAGGCCCGAAAAATTACAAAAAACAAATCAAATAAAAATAAAAATAAAGTACAATATAAAAACAAAAAACTGAGCGCGAAGGCAATTTTCAAGCGAAGTCACCGACTCGGGACTTACTCCAACGGGAGGAGGCGTTTCTTTGAGAAGGCGAAGACAATCCAAAACATTCGAGGACATCGGCCTGTTGGAGAAAGCCCTCGTCCGCGAGGAGCTACTGTTGGGGGATTGGCATGTCAAAGAAACGCCTTCACCCTTATTTTGCTTTTGAGCCCCATTTATTTGCCTTCGCTACACGTACATGAAAGCTCGCTGCCTTCGCGGGTGACAGGGCGTTGTGTTGTGGTCTATTACCTTCGCAACATTGATTCCAATTACTCACCTGCGGAGGTAAATATGAGCATTGCATGCGTCCGGCTTCTCTATCCTTCGCTAGGAGACTAGGCATCGAGGGGCGATCCAATGCTCTCGGTGCTAGATGACGCCGGAAATGGATGCGAAGGCATTATGAGCTGATCTGTTGCCTTCGCTCTCTTAGTCAGATTTTAGGCAGGTGCGAAGGTAACTTACAGATATCACCTGCGTATGTTTGGTTCATCTTCTTACACAGGACAAGGACAAGCTCGGGTGGTGGCGCGGCGGTTTTTTCCTCTCCGAGCGGGAGAAGGCGCTGCCTGATCGAAGGCACTCCGGGTGGTGAAGGCGGCAAGGGCCACTGGAGGCACGGTGAAGGCATCGTGGACCAGGTCCAAACCGAGTCAAAGATGGAGTTGCTGGTCTACGCATTCACACTAAGTCGTGCGGATGTACTTTTATACCCTTGGAAAGTCTAAGTTGTTTAGTCTAGAGGATGATGCCTGGTTTTCAAGAGTATAAGGGGAATGAAAAAGGTGCCTCTTGACCTCCCTACAAAAAGGGACCTCCCACCAACGTGTAAAGGGCCGATTCCCGGGAACACTATTGATAAGTAATTTACTGTTGCTTGTCCCTGTTCTCTATCTTGGCTGTTGATTGGGCTTATTAGCTTTGGCTTGTAACCCAACACTACCTGTGAACATCATGTAACAATTGGCTTTGTAATCTATAAACGAAGTCAATTGATAGAGTAGAATTTTGTTTTTCCTTCAAAAAGGCCCGTACTCTTTTCCTCACAGGGGAACCCTTACCAAGGGGTGAGGTTTTTAACGAGGTGGTGCTAACTATAACTCGTGTGAAATATATGAGCGAGCTATTCCCCAAAAAAGTTGCATCGAAAGCGATTGGCTTCGACCAAATCGCTGGTATTCGATAAACCAAATAGAACTAAATTGACCCTACCAAAGGTAAGGCCAATTCAGATCTACAAACGCTTACTCCGAGGAGTAAAAGGGGCTTCGGCTCAATTTGTTTTTTACATCCAAAATGCTTACTCAAAGGAGTAAAAGGGGCTTCGGCTCAATTTGTTTTTTATACATCCAAAATGCTTACTTCAAAAGGGTAAACAGGGCTTCAGCTCACATTATTCGTCAAAAACTAAAAGCATGAACTCCAAAAAGTAAGTGCGAAGAAAATTGCTCATCAAACTCGTCAAAATGCTTGGCACCTGAGTTTGAACGAAAAGCATAAACTCGCATTGGGGGGAGGAGGCGTTTCTCTCAAAAGCGAAGGCAAATTGAGTTTAATCTTTTTCGTTCAAACACAAAATAATTCATCTACACATGCGGCTTCGCACAAGTCATGAAGACACTCGCCTTCGAATGAATAAATACAAACTCGCTTTTGGGGAAGGAGGCGTTTCTCTCAAAAGTGAAGGCAAAACAAGTTCATATTCTTTCATACAAATTCGTAATTGCATCACATGTTGCAGACTTACATCAAACATTCTCAAAACATTTCAAACATATCCATAAAACTGCTCGCCAGACCTCCTAAAGCGAGGAGCATTGTAAACACATGCAAAGTCTTTGTCATCGGGACTAACTTCCAACGGCTCCGTTTTTAGAATGCCCAGAGAAACAGCTTCGGCATTCCTCCTCGCAGCGAGTTCAACTCGATCCAAGCCATGAGCAATAAACACAGTGAAAAAGTCAAAAACGCCGAATTCAGTGCGACGGTAGAACTCGTGACAATACTCCAGAAAGTCACCATGACTAGAGTTCGGATAAAGTCGCTGAATTTTCTTCCAAGCGAAGCCAGAAATACAAAGTGGCCCATCACGCATGGCCAGTGGCGTAAGTTCGAGCATCTCATCACCCTAAATATACACAAATGTACAAGTTCAAAAGGACTGCCTGCTCAATAAGTCCTAACTCTAATTACAATCTAAAAGATCCTTAGACCTGTGGATCGACTCCAGGGGCCCCTTGGCCACTTTGTCCTTGCGAAGAGGAAGAAGCACTAGCATCAGTTGCAGCAGCACCAGAGGTGGCGCCAGCTTCGGCAGCCTCCTTCGCAGCAGCTTCTCTCGCGGTGGCTTTGGCTTCGGCCTTCAGCTTCTCTTTCAACTCCTTTGACTGAGAATACATAAGCTATCAAACAAAACAATATAAAATTAAGAACAAAGTGAATAAAACATGACCGCGATGGTGATGAACAAGGTACCTTAGCCAACCGATCACGGCTAATGTTCTGAGCCGCCTGGCGTCCACTGGCAACCCAGAAGTGCTTTAAGAAAAGCACATTCGCAATCAACATGTTTTTTAGAAAAGAATCACGGTCGGCAGGATCTTTGGGCTCTGGATAAGGATAGCCTTTCTGAACCAAGGCGTTATAATGCTCAAAGCCGTTGTCAGAGAGAATCTTCAATAAATTGTATGAGCACAGGTTGACAGCGAAGTCACTAACAGATTCAATTATTGTCGAAAGCGAAGTAAATTCATGGTCAATCCAAACAAAAAATTTATCCAGGCTGTACTCTTTGTTGGGGAAGGCAAGGGGCTCCGCTCCAAACTGTCACAGGGCCTCCTTGTATAAGCGATATAGCTTCAAGCTGCGCTCCCAGGCAACATTGATCACATTTTCATTTTCCTTGCGAAGGGAAATGGTTGAAGTACGCAGCGACACGACTTCACGCTCAAAGTTCTCGCTGCAAGACCAATATGACTCGACATCGCGAGATAGCTTCTCCTTAACACTCGTGAGAGTGTCAACCTCGCTCTTCAAGACTGAAATCAAGTCAGTATCTACGACAACCTTCTTGCGAAGGCCCTCTAGCACATCATCCTTGTCCACAACCTGAGCCTCCAAGGCAACAACCTTTTCCTTAAGCAAGTTGGCTTCGCCAACATGAGCTTCCAAAGTAGCAACCCTGTCCTTTAAAGTCTTATTCTCATTAACAATGGACTCCCGGTCCTGGCGAAGCAAATTCCTCTCATTCTCTAGATTATGCTTGATTCTGTCAATATTTGCTTGGATCTGGAGAAGCTCAGCTTTCTCCCTTCGCAACCTCACCAACTCCTCGCGCTCAGTAGCAATCGAGTTGAGGTTGGGAACTTGAGCATGCAACTCATTGATAGCTGCAACAACCTATGAAAGAACATAATCTCCTCGTTCAGTATTACGAGATCGGCAACTCGAAGCCAAGTCAATAACAAAGTTAAAGGCGAAGGCGTGAAATTCACACCTTCAATCCCGAAGCCAAAATGTTAGAGCTGATACTTTCAGGATCCAGGGTTTGCACCAGCTGTTGATATTCTACAAGCACAAAATAATGATAACATTGTCACCTTCGCAAAAAATAGCTAAAGGAAAAAAACTAGTTATAACCCTGATCAAATAAAACACCTTCCCAAGCAAAGTCTTGGAGAGGCCCACCTTCGCGCATTCGAGCTGGCCCCTCGTCTTCGGCAGCTATTAAACAAGTCTCCTTCGCATCAAAATCAAACAGCACAACAACCATTGTCGCTAAAGGAAAAAAATTAGGAAAAGGCAACTTCATAAGTACCTTCGGAAGTAGAAGGAAAGCCCGCCCCGTATCAACTTCCATATCCGCCCCAGAAGCAGCAGCCCTCTCAGCGGCATCAGAAGTTTTGGCTTCGGCAACTTGCTTTCCTCTATCTTGAATGCCAATATCAGTCATGGCAGCATCGGCCAGAACTTGCAAAGAGTCGCTAGCCCGAGGGGAAGAAGCCAAAGTCGACGGAGGAACGTCAACTGGTGCAGAACGGTGCATTAATTGAACTAAACGGGCCCATTTCGGGGAGTCACAAAAGCAGTAACAAAATGGTTGGAAAATCACCCAAACATAGTTTTTGGGTCTAATAGAGTCGTTTGGAGTTATCCGTTGCGAAAAAATTGACAGCAAGTTCGGCCGCATAAAACGGTGCATTAATTGCACTAAACGGGCTAGTTTCGGGGTGTCACAAAAGCAGTAACAAAATGTTCGGAAACTCACCCAGACATGGTTTATGGTCTAATAGAGTCGTTTGGATTCATCCGTTGCGAAAAATTGACAGCATGTTCGGCCGCATAAAACGGTGCATTAATTGCACAAAATGGGCCCATTTCAGGGTGGCACAAAAGCAGTAATGAAATGGTCCGTCACTCACCCAGACATGGTTTTTGTTCTAATAGAGTCGTATGGAGTCATCCGTTGCGAAACAATTGTCAGCAAGTTCGGCCGCATAAAACGGTGCTTTAATTGCACTAAACGGGCCCGTTTCGCTACGTTACAAAAGCAATAACAAAATAGTCCGAAACTCACTCAGACATGGTTTTTGGTCTAATAGAGTGGTTTGGAGTCATCTGTTGCAAAAAAATTGACAGCAAGTTCGGACGCATAAAATGGTGCATTAATTGCACTAAATGGGCCTGTTTCGGGGTGTCACAAATGCATTAACGTAATGGTCCGAAACTCACGCAGACATGGTTTTTGGTCTAATAGAGTGGTTTGGAGTCATCCATTGCGAAAAAATTGACAGTAAGTTCGGCCGCATAAAATGGTGCATTAATTGCACTAAACGGGCCCGTTTAGCTACATTACAAAAGCAGTAACGAAATGGTCCGGAACTCACCCAGACATGGTTTTTGGTCTAATAGAGTGGTTTGGAGTCATCCGTTGCAAAAAAATTGACAACAAGTTCTGCCGCAAAAAATAGTGCATTTGTTGCACTAAACGGGCCCGTTTCGGGGTGTGACAAAAGCAGTAACGAAATGGTTCAAAACTCACCCAGACATGGTTTTTGGTCTAATAGAGTGGTTGGAGACATACGTTGCGAAAAAATTGACAACAAGTTCAGCCGCATAAAATGGTGCATTTATTGCTCTAAATGGGCCCATTTCGGGGTGTCACAAAAGCATCAACGAAATGGTCCGAAACTTACCCAGACATAGTTTTTGGTCCAATAGAGTGGTTTGGAGTCATCCGTTGCGAAAAAATTGACAGCAAGTTCGGCCGCATAAAACGATGCATTAATTGCTCTAAATGGGCCCTTTTGGGGTGTCACAAAAGCTGTAACGAAATGGTTCGAAACTAACCCAGACATGGTTTTTGGTCTAATAGAGTGGTTTGGAGTCATCCGTTGTGAAAACATTGACAGTAAGTTCGGCCGCGTAAAACGGTGCATTAATTGCACTAAACGGGCCTGTTTCGAGGTATCACAAAAGCAGTAACCAAATGGTCTGAAACTCACCCATACTTGGTTTTTGGTCTAATAGAGTGGTTTGGAGTCATCCGTCACGAAAAAAATTGACAGCAAGTTCAGCCGCATAAAACGGTGCATTAATTGCACTAAACGGGCCCGTTTCGAGGTGTCACAAAAGCAGGAACCAAATAGTCTGAAACTCACCCAGAGTTGGTTTTTGATCTAATAGAGTGGTTTGGTGTCATCCAATGCAAAACAATTGACATCAAGTTCGGCCGCATAAAACTGTGCATTAATTGCACTAAACGGGCCCATTTTGCTGCATTGCAAAGCAGTAACGAAATGGTCCAAAACTCACCCAGACATGTTTTTTTTGTCTAATGGAGTCGTTTGGAGTCATCCGTTGCGAAAAAATTGACAGCAAGTTTGACCGCATAAAACGGTGCATTAATTGCACTAAACGGGCCCGTTTCGGGGTGTCACAAAAGCAGTAACCAAAAGACTCTCCCAAAAATAGTTTTTGGTCTAATAGAGAGGTTTGGAGTCATCCGTTGCAAAACAATTGACATCAAGTTCGGCCGCATAAAACTCTGCATTAATTGCACTAAACGGACCCATTTTGCTACGTTGCAAAAGCAGTAACGAAATGGTCCGAAACTCACCTAGACATGGTTTTTTGGTCTAATGGAGTCGTTTGGAGTCATCCGTTGCGAAAAAATTGACAGCAAGTTCGGCCGCATAAAACGGTGCATTAATTGCACTAAACGGGCCTGTTTCGGGTGTCGCAATAGCAGTAAAGAAATGGTCCAAAACTCACCCACACATAGTTTTTTGTCTAATAGAATGGTTTGGAGTCATCTATTGCGAAAAATTGACAGCAAGTTCGGCCGCATAAAATAGTGCATTAATTGCACCAAACGGGCCCGTTTCGCTATGTTACAAAAGTAGCAACGAAATGGTCTGAAACTCACCCAGACATGGTTTTTTGGTCTAATAGAAAGGTTTGCAGTCATCCGTTGCGAAAAATTGACAGCAAGTTCGGCCGCATAAAACGGTGCATTAATTGCACTAAACGGGCCCGTTTAAAGCAGTAACAAAATGGTCTGAAATTCACCCAGACATGGTTTTTGTGTAATAGAGTGGTGTGGAGTCATCCGTTGCGAAAGAATTGATAGCAAGTTCGGCCGCATAAAATGGTGCATTAATTGTACTAAACACGTCCGTTTGGCTACGTTACAAAAGCAGTAACGAAATAGTCCGAAACTCACCCATACATGGTTTTTGGTCTAATAGAGTGGTTTGGAGTCATCCATTGTGAAAAAATTGACAGAAAGTTCGGCAGCATAAAACGATGCATAAATTGCACTAAACGGGCCCATTTCGCTACGTTACAAAAGCAGTAACGAAATGGCCTGAAACTCACCCACACATAGTTTTTGGTCTAATAGAGTGGTTCGGAGTCATCCATTGCTAAAAAATTGACAACAAGTTCGGCCGCATAAAATGGTGCATTAATTGCACTAAACGGGCCCGTTTCGCTACGTTGCCAAAACAGTAACGAAATGGTCCGATACTCACCCAGACATGGTTTTTGGTCTAATAGAGTGGCTTGGAATCATCCGTTGCGCGAAAATTGATAGCAAGTTTAGCCGCATAACACGGTGTAGTAAACGGGCCTGTTTCGCTACATTACAAAAGGGTAACGAAATGGTCGAAAATCACCCAGACAAGTTTTTGGTCTAATAGAGTGGTTTGGCATCATCCGCTGCAAATAAATTGACAGCAAGTTCGGCCGCATAAAACGATGCATTAATTGCAGTAAACGGGCCCATTTTGCTACGTTATAAATATAATAACGAAGTGGTCCGAAACTCACCCAGACATGGTTTTTTGATCTAATAGAGTCGTTTGGAGTCATCCGTTGCGAAAAAATTTACAACAAGTTCGGCCGCATAAAATGGTGCATTAATTGCACTAAACGGTCCCATTTCGGGTGTTACAAAAGCTGTAACAAAATGGTCTGAAACTCACCCACACATGGTTTTTTTGTCTAATAGAGTGGTCTGGAGTCATCCGTTGCGAAAAATTGACAGCAAGTTCGGCCGCATAAAACGGTGCATTAATTGCACTAAAAACGGGCCCGTTTCGCTACATTACAAAAGCAGTAACGAGATGGTCCGAGACTCACCCAGACATGGTTTTTTATGTAATGGAGTGTTTGGAGTCATCCATTGTGAAAAAATTGATAGCAAGTTCGGCCGCATAAAACGATGTATTAATTGCACTAAACGGGCCCGTTTCGCTACGTTACAAAAGCAGTAACGAAATGGTCCAAAACTCACCCAGACATGGTTTTTGGTCAAATAGAGTGGTTTGGAGTCATCCCTTGCTAAAAAATTGATGGCAAGTTCGGCCGCATAAAATGGTGCATTAATTGCTCTAAACGGGCCCGTTTCGCTATGTTACAAAAGCAGTAACGAAATGGTCCGAAACTCACCCAGACATATTTTTTAGGCTAATACAGTGGTTTGGAGTCATCCGTTGCGAAAAACTTGACAGCAAGTTTCGCCGCATAAAACGATGCATTAATTGCACTAAACGGTCCCGTTTCGGGGTGTCACAAAAGCTATAACAAAATGGTCTGAAACTCAGCCAAACATGGTTGTTAGTCTAATAGAGTGGTTTGGAGTCATCCGTTGCGAAAAAATTGACAGCAAGTTCGGCCGCTGTTGGGATATAGCCGAAGGCAATATAGGCCTTGTTTAGTTCATGCAACTCACTATTCATCCTTTACTGTAGCAATTGTAAATCTAAGATTAGGAGGACTAAACATGATCTAATTATAAAACTAAATAGACGGATGGACGGGAAATCGCGAGACGAATCTATTAAGCCTAATTAATCCATCATTAGAGATTGTTAACTGTAGCACGACGTTGTCTAATCATGGCCAAATTAGGCTCATTAGATTCGTCTCGCAAAGTTAGGGGGTTATGGAATGGGTTTTGTCATTAACTCACGTTTAATACTCCATGCATGTAAGATTCCCTTTTATGAATAGTGAAGTTGGATGAATAGTGAAGTTTGTTGTAGGAACTAAACAAGGCCATACACAAATAATAGCAAAAACAGGGAACAGGAGATAAATAACAATAAATTACTCCTCGACAGTATTCTCCGGAATTCGCCCCCCACACGGTTGGTGAGGGGTCCCTTTTTATAGGGAGGTTAAGAGACATTTTTATATTCCACATATGCCCTTGAAAACTAGGAGGTTAAGAGACATCCTCTAGACCGTACATCTTGGATGATCTAGGGACATAGTGTTATATTTACATCTCAAGGTGTGAAAGATCTGATTATTGCAGACGTGTTTGTCCATCCTTCTTGTGGCTTCATGCCGACGCTGGAGGCTCTAATCGCCTTTGTTGTCCGTAACACTCCTGAGCCTTTAGCTTCCTTCCCTGCCGATCGCAAATCGATCATTTATTAGTGTCGACCTGTTATATGATTGATCGAAGGAGACCCCCTCATATCAAAGTAGAGTAGAGCTAAGGATTGCCTTCGATCCTCCTGATCACGCCTCATCATTATACTACGAAGGCCATGATTGCAACGTCGCCTTAGAACAGTAAACGAAGGAAAACGACCTGTTCTTTTTAGGAACGAAGGCAAATGTGCATTAATACACCTTGAATCTACTGAAGGAGTTTCTTGGTTGGCGAATCCCCCAACAGTAGCCCCTTCTGGACGAGGGCTTTCTCCAACAGGTCGAGGTTCTTGAACCTTGGATTGCCTTCGCCTGCTCAAGAAACGCCTCCTCCCGTTAGAGAAGGTCCGAGTGCTATTTCACTATGGCTTCGCTATTTTACATGTTGTTGCTCTTGGCTTCATTATTTTTGAATCATCGTGATGGTTCGTTTACCGAGATTGGTAACAGTCGTATTTTTTCACCCCCCCTATATAAAGAACCAAAGGGGGTGGTGATTCTACATCCTATGTTTTCGATCTGCCTGTAGCTTGCCTTTGATGCTACTCGATGCGTTTGCGAGCTCTGCAATTTCTGCTTCTTTCTTCTCACTTGGCCGCATGTAAGTTCCTTTATTAAATTTTTGATCTTTGCTTCGTTTCAGTTTTTGTCAGTTGTGAACTGCTTTTGTTACTTTTTGTTTTTATTATTCCTTTGTTAGCAGCTCGCACAAAGCAAACCGCTCGTTTAATTGATATGGCTGACGAAGACAGTCCTCGTAGTGAGCCTGAAATGACTGAGGAGGAAGCAGCTGCTTTCGCCCAACGTCTTGAGGGTGATGATATTCCTATGGAGGTTGATCCCGCGAGCGGAGCTGCCATAGAGGAAGAGGGTGAGATTGAAGGTGACATGGATGGATATGCCGAAGATGCAAAATCTATTGCTGATGATGCCCTTGAAGATGTTGAGGCCGATGTTTCAGATCCTGCCGATCCAAAGAAGAAGCCCCGCACTATTGTCTTTGGCAAATCTTTTGTGAGTGATAATCTGATTAAGTTTTAAGAGGAAAAGGTTATTTTCCTGTTGGTCATGGCAGAGCCCCTGGCAACGAAGTTGTTCCTATGCCCGAGCCTGATGAAGCAGTTGTTTTTCATGATTTCTTCACTACTGGGCTTCGGATGCCCATTCATAATATCATTGCTGATATGTTGGGAAGGTATGGGCTTCAGCACTATCACTTCAACGACATTAAGCATCTTCTTCGATTCTTTTGGGCCATGAAGACGAACGGTTCCGATGTTCATGTTGAGGGTTTTGTTCATTATTTTGAGGGCCATCGTCAGACCAAGACTGTCAAGATTGATGGTGTGGCTTATGAGCCCGATTATGGAAGTGGCACCGTCTGTCCACGCCGTCGAGGTACCTCCTGTGAGAAGGTGGAGCTTACCTTCTTTCAGCGCAACACCTGGGATCGCAATTGGCGTCAATATTGGTTGTATGTGAAAGTGCCTTCAGATGAAGTTGTTTCTGATGATGGAAGGAAGCAAGTTAGTTTTCCCCTTCACGGGAAGGTTTTGCCGAGTAATTTCATTTCTTGTCCTCCCTTCGATTCGAAAGCACCTGGTTATGATCGTTGTGAGAGCTCTTTCTTTAAGGCAAGTCGGGTTAGCAGAAGCTGTGACCTTATTGAAGAAGGTCTTGCCATGGGTGTAAATTTTTTGTCAGCTAGTTGGAAGCCATTTGTTGTTGAAGTGAGGGAGTACCATGGTCTTCCCCCATGTTTGTTTTCCTCACTTTGGAGCAAAGAAACCAGACAATATGTCAGATTTTGCCTTTGTTGAGTCCATCGAATTGATGGCCAATGTTATTCTTGGGCCGTATACATCAAATGAGGATGACAGCTGCGTGGAGCTTTTGGGAGGTCACCGCTTGAACCTGGTTTTCGATGAGATGAAGGTAAATTGCCTGCAACGTTCGTCCCCTTGCAAGGGTAAAAAGAAGTATCAGGATGTTGACCATCCTAGCCTTCTGCCCGATCCGAAGCCCCTTCGGGGTCATGGCAAGAGAGGACGCGCCTCTGGCCGTGCAACTGTCGGAGAGCGTGGTGATGCTGGCCAAGGAGCTGGTGCTAGCAATGTTGTGGCTGCTTCCTCTCACGGGGGTGGTCAGGTCAAGCCCCGAAGCTCCAAAGTTGCTTCTTCTGCCAAGCGCGCTTCCACGGCGTTGCTTGAGACTGCTAAGCAGCAGCACCAAGGCGGAGCCTTGGCTGTAACGAATTCATTACCTTCATAATGAATTCGGTGTTTTTAGCTTTTTCACGTCGTTTATCGCGCAAGGATCCGAGCGTGTCGCTCTTGCTGCTAGAAGGAATGTCGAGGCCATTACCCTGCTTACCCTGAAGGCAGAGCCATTGGAACTTAGCCCTAGCACTAAAGACTTTGCTCATGTTTACAGTGCTCCCTGGTTAGGCTCTTTCGGGAAGGAGTTTGATGGTTATGTGTTTGAAATGTTCTAGCTCTCATTTGTAAAGAAACTTTGTATCGAGCTTGAACTTGTATTTTCCTTTTGCGTTTATAAGTAATGATGAACCCGATTTGCCTTCATTTATGGAGAAACGCCTCCTCCCCCCGAAGCGGGTTCATCATTGGTTATAGGCACCTTCGATTTCTGGCTGTCTATTTAATATAAGGGTGGGCTCATTATTAGTTATGGGCACCTTCGATTTCTGGCTGTCTATTTAATATAAGGGTGGGCTTCCAACGAAGCTATTTTTCGTTGTCATGTGCTTGGAAGTTGATTCTTTTAGTTGTGCAATGCTCGATTTGTTGAGTGAGCACTTGCTTTAGCTGATGTATAAATATCAATATGTATTTTTGAGTTTTTAGAAGCCCCATTTTTAGTCATTATAAAATGCGCAATTTGTGCTTGTCCGTAGCGTCTTTGACTCCTTGGAGTGATTATTTTATTTTCATCGTTGAAAATACATGTTTCTGAGCTATGCGAAGCCCCTTTTACTCTTTAGAGCAGTTTTTTGTTGTTGAGCTATACGAAGCTCCATTTACTCCTTAGAGTAAGCATTTATTAGAATGGTAAATACATTTGAGCTGTACGAAGCCCCTTTTACTCCTTAGAGTAAGCATTTTAGATCTAAATTGGCTTTGCTCTAGGCAGGGTCAATTCAGTTCTAGTTAAGTTATCGAATATCAGCAATTTGACTGAGGCCAATCGCTTTCGATGCAAGTCTTTATGGGGAATAGTCGTCATATATTTCACACGAGTTACAATTAGCACCGCCTCATTAAATACCTCACCCCTTCGTAAGGGTTCCCCTGTGAGGAAAAGACTACGGGCTTTTGAAAATGAAAATCTACTCTATTATTGACTTTGTTTATAGATCATGAAGCCAATTTTTACATAATTTTTTATAGGTAATACCTTTGTAAACTGTCCGCATTCCATGAATGTGGCAGCTCGTTTCCTTCTTCATCACCTAGACAGTAAGATCATGGTCTATTGCACTTGACAACCAAAAATGGTCCTTCCCATTTGCTTTGTAACTTGCCCAAAGGCGCACTTGAATTTTTCCACAGCACCCAATCGCCGATGCTGATGTCTTTCCCGACTATTTTCTTATCGCGCCATTTCTTGGTCTCTGCTTGTACTTGGAAATGTTTTTGGCTGCTTGTAGCCTGTATATCTCTGTAAGATAGCTTCGCTATCTTTTGGTCCCTCTTGCTGGGTGCGAAGCCCCTTATGCAGTATTTCCTCTGGGCACACTGCTTCTTCGCCATACAATAGTTTGAAGGGAGTAAACTATGTTGCTCTTGATGTGCATGTATTATGAGCCCATATTATCTTTGGCATTTCTTCTACCCACTTGCCTTTTTTCTTGCAATTTGCTAGGCATTTTCTGATTGCGGGGAAGATTAGGCCATTTGCTCTTTCTACTGTGCCATTGGATTGTGGGTGGTACACTGATGCAAATTTTGCCTTCGTCCCAATGGATCTGCAGTATTGCGTAAACTCGTCGCAGTCAAACTGCTTTCCGTTATCTACTGTAATTTCCCTTGGTACTCCGAATCTGCATACTATTTGCTGCCAAAAGAACTTTATGATTGTTTTTGCTGTGATGTTGGCCAATGGCCTGGCTTTGATCCACTTTGTGAAATATTCCACTGCGACTATAGCATATTTCAAATTCCCTTGAGCTGTGGGTAGTGGACCCACTAGATCCATGCCCCATCTTTGTAGAGGCCAAGTTGGAGTGATCAGCTGTGATGGTTCCGAAGGTGATTTGCTTGTTACTGTGCACCTTTGACATGCATCGCATGTCCTAATGATGCTAGTTGCATCATTGATGATTGATGGCCAGTAGAATCCTTGCCTCATTGCCTTCCCTACAACAGCTCTTGCCCCAAAATGTGCTCCGCAGAGTCCACTATGAATCTCCTGTATGAGCTCCCTGCCTTCACTGTATGATATGCAGCGAAGACAAGCGGCTACTACTCCTTTCTTGTACAAGACATTGTCAATGATCTGATAGGACCTTGCCTTTTGTTGCAAGCAATTGAGATCGTCTTTGTCATTGGGCTCATAATGTCCCCGAAGGTAAGCCATTATTTGTGATCACCAATCTTCCGAGCTTATTGCATTGATAAGTTTTGGCTGTTCATCGTGATCCTTGATCGAAGGTGTTGTCAATGTCTGGAAGAAAACATCAGGTGGTAACTTGTCCCCTCTTGCTGCTGCCTTAGCAAGCGCATCTGCTTCGTCATTTCTTGCTCTTTGTATGTATTCAACTGTGAAGCCCTTGAATTTTTTCTCCATTGATCTTACTGTACTCAAGTACTTAATCATCTCAGGTTGCTTCGCAACGCTCTTTTTCTCAATGTGATCTGCCACCACCTTGGAATCAGTTTTTACAATGAATCGTTGAGCTCCCAATGCCTTTGCCTTTCTGAGCCCCAACAATACGGCTTCGTATTCAGTGATGTTGTCCGTGCTTCTGTCACTATTTTTGCAGAACTCCAGGTCCACTGCATATCTCGTTTTGACTCCCGAAGGTGATGTTATAATTGCCGCAATTCTTGCTCGTTTATCCCCCCAGGCACCATCACAATGTATTAGCCAGCTTTCCTCTCTGCACAAATTTTTCGCCAAAGGCGATGTCCACTCTGCTACGAAATCAGCCAAGACTTGTGATTTGATTGTTGTTCTTCTTTCAAAATCCACCACATACTCTAAGAGCTCGGCTACCCATTTGTGCAGCCTTACCGAAGCTTCCTTGTTACTCAACAGTTCTTTTATTGGTTGTGGGATATGGGTACCCCTAGGCCTACTACCGATCGGGTAGACAGTCGGCCTTGGCCCGGTCTAACAACGATGTGGGCTGACTCAGGGCTGGTCCACGAGGATCTTCGGACTTGATGGACAAGATTGATGAAGACTTAGCCCAAAAGGTGTGTGGCGAGACACTCGGATCTTGCCCAAGGATCATGGTGATAATATTGCAACTAACTCAGATTAGTTTCCCAGATTGTAGCTGGATACAATTAGAGATAATTGACTTGTAAACCCTAGGCCGTCAGCCTATATAAGGCGGCCTAGGTCGACCTCTCAGTGTCGGTTTTTTATACTGGCTAGCCTACTACAAGGGGTCCTTAAGTAGTCTAATTGTTCGTGACTGCCTCGCCGGAACCAGAAGCACGATGGTGAACACGAGACGATTTAGACAGGTTCAGGCTGCCTCGAGTAGAGAGCGTAATACCCTACGTCCTGTATGGTGGATCGCTTCGTATTGATGGTTATGATTTTACAAGGGTTCCTTGCCTCACCTTATATACTCGGGAGACAGGGTCTACAAGGAAAGAAATACAAACTCCTAGTCGGATACAATACACAGAGTCCTAACATGAGTAGGCCGGGTTGTTTCCCAGTAGCCAACTAGTTTCCTTAAGCTGTACGCCTCTTTCTTGTATCTGTCAGAGTTGCCGACCCAATTTCCTAGCGGGCCTACAGCCCATGAGGACTCCCATGGATCTTGGACCGTCAAGCCCCCGAGCGTCTTCATGTCTTCACGCCTGCCGAGTTGTTTCTCAACGATTTCAGCACCAGTCGAGTTGTTTTCTCGTTATCCGGCTTGTTTGTTGAAAACCTTCAGAAGTGAACATGATGTGCTCCTTGCCGACTTCTTTTGCATTCAGCCCCTGGGCTTTGATTTGTAAACCAAAGATGATGCAAAAACTTCCCCATTTACTATAATGGTGTCCAGCTTTTGAAAAAAGATGGACCCATTATGGGTCTAGCCCCCGAGCCTAGAAATGTTTTTAAGGATTAAAAACAATTCCAGGATCTTTAATGAAATACTTTCCAAAAGAAATATACTATTTCCCCCCAGCCCCCAAGCTTAAAGCAGATGACAATAAGTTTAAAGACTTCTGTAGAAATATGTATATTCTTTGATTAGGAAAAAATCACTCCTATTAAGCATCAGCCCCCCGAGCATGAAAATGCTTCAGAAAATGACTTAGCTCATTAGGAAATTGCCGCACAAATGTGCATCTGGTTACAAACCGTGAACACACAAGTGTTGGCGCTTGAGGAGAAAACGACTTTTTAGAGAATATGCCTAGGGTTACCGCTTTGGTTTATAAAAACAAAGGGTAAACCGCTTCGTATTCACATCTGTTCCACCGTCACTCCCAAATCTGAAATCCTCAATCTTCCATTTTCGCACGCGCCCTCCAATCCAATCCAGCCCCGCTTCGAAATCCTGATCAAGGACCTCGGCTGGCAAGATGGGTCGGAAGCCAACAACCAGTAAGCCCTCCAGAAACAAATCCTCATCAAGCAAACCGGCGGCAAGCAAGAAGCCCTCGAAGATTGCAATCACCGACATGCCGGTTTTCAAGAATGCACCCGCTCCAGCGCTCGTCTGGAAGCCATCCAAAGCAACAGATGAGCTAGTGCAGGAACTTGTCAATCAAGGTTACCTCCTTGACAAATCAATTTCTTTCTGGCGCACTGATGTAGGAAAAGCATGGCCATTCGATGAAGTCCACGAAATTGTAGTTTTCGCTGCTTTCTATGAGCGTGGATTCGCCTTGCCCGCTCATGATTTCCTTCGTGGCCTTCTCTGCTTCTACAAGTTAGAGTTGAATCACCTCAACCCTAACTCCATTCTCCAAATTTCACTCTTCATCCACCTCTGCGAAGCCTTCCTTTGAATCGACCCCCATTTCAATCTCTTCCGCCTTCTTTTCCGTGTTAAGTCCAGTCAGGACAAAGTAGTCGGCGGGGCTAGAATCCAGCTCCGTCAGGGCATGAAGAATGTTTATTTTGATTTCAAGGTGAATGACTCCATCAAGGATTGGGCGGACAAGTGGTTCTATGTAGAGAACCAGCCCCCAAGGCTGAGTAAGCATTCTGGCCACCTGCCGCGTCCCTAGGATAATTGGAATGAAGCCCTTGATAGTGATAAAGTTGAAGGGATCTCTAGCCTGTTGAAGATGATTTTTGACTTGAAAGAGAAGGGCCTAACGGCCATTGGGATTGCCAGCTCGTTCTTGCACCGGTGCGTACAACCCTGCCAGAAGCGGGAGCACGCTGGCTATGAGTACACCGGCCCCAATGATCCAACTAGGATCTCCTCCTCCGATCTATCTTCTGACAAAGTTGCCGTCCGCGTTCAAGCTTTGTTCATGGACGCATAAGAGCTACCACGCCGAGTTCCTGAGTACTCGGCAAGTCGCCCGCCACCAGTGATAAGCTTGAAATCAACCCGAATACCATTTTTGATATCCACCTTCTTGCTTTTACGAGAACTGATAAGTTTTCTTTACACCCGATTTTAGGAATTGCAGACAAGATTTTCTTCCTGTCCACCCGTGACGGAGGAAAATCAGACCAGCCTGCCTGAGCCGCCCCTGTCCTCACCGCCCCAGCAAGCTGCTGGGAGTTCGGGGAAAGGGAAGAAGAAGGCAGCGCCAGTCATCGATGACGTTGTGCTGGAAGAAGGGCCTTCTTCATCTGATGACGATGCACCCCCCACAGCCTCTCCCCAAGATTCTCGGGCAGGGGGGATCAGGCCTAAAGAGGCCGTGTTCTGACGATGCGCCAAGTCCCCAGGTCCCCAAGAAGAGGCGAGCTATGCAGAAGAGGCTGTCGCTGTCCGTCAAGAAATCTGCTGACGCCAATCTCCCAGAAGCAGAGGACCTTGGCACGGAGGCGGAAGCAAATGTGGAGATTCCTATGGGGATCCCATTGCAACCATCTCCACCCAAGGTATGTCAATTTATGTTTGAAACTTTTCGTCTTGACCTGTGCTGTGTTCTTTTCTTGATCCGAGTTCTTGTATGTAGCAAACACAGGAGAAGGAACCCACTCGTCAGGACGAAACGCACGAGCCTCAAGACATCCTGTCTAGGGGGTTCAATTTCGACCTAGACGAACGGAATTTTGACATAGAGTTCGCTAGGTAAGTAATCTGCTCTGTTGATCAACACCATCTAATTACTGACAATCTTTAGTAAATTGATTCTTAGAATTTTCTGTCTTGTTCAGCCGGCCGCCTACTCCTCCTCCCGCGCAATCGCCGAAAGTCCCGGAGGTGAACCCATCCATGGAGATTCATGACAAGGAGGCGGGAGTGGAGCAAGAGCCGAGCCCCCAAGCATTCCGTAACCCCGCCCACAAGAACCGAGTACCACCACTTCGTCGTCTTCTAAAGTACCGGAGCAAGCCGCTCCGGGTACTTTTGTTCCAAGGGCATGGCCTAAGGCAACAGAATGTACTCGGATGGCTAGTCTCCATACTAAGGAACTTGATGTGGCTGCTGGTCTGGTGTAGGCGGCAACCATCGAAGAAATTATTCAGGAGAAGAAGAAACCCCAAGAGCCGTCACCGGAGCCATTCCAGATCTTCACTGGAACACCGGGTGTGAATGTTAATGAAGATGACAATGCTTTCCTGTTCAACTCACAAGTTGACCAGGAAGATCTCGAGAAGGCTGCCGAGCTGCAAAAGCAACTCTCCAAGCTTAAAGAGGTTAGTATAGAGTAAATCAATACTGTAAGTATACTTATCTCTCTTGGGTCTTTTGCTGATCAACTCTGCCGCCTTGTTTTTGGGAACAGAGCATACTTGTTCGGTCGCATCAAAAGTCTGAGATGCTCCACAGAGCTAGCACGTCCATTTCCCGAGCGGAGAAAGCTGCAGACGACTTGGCCAAAGGGAAAGAGTCATGGGAGCAAGAGCGTGCCAAGCTTCGCCTCTAGCTGGATGAGGCATACAAGAAAATAAACCTGTATCAAGACCAGCGAGAGGATGTAGTCGAGAGGAACAAGTTGCTTAGACAGAAACTCTCAGGTATGTCGCCAAGTACTTCTCCCCATTATTAGCATAGATCATATAGTAAAAATAATATGATGTGTTTGACGCAGAGGGTGAGAAGCGCATTGAAGCTCTAAGGGCTGAAGTAATCGACATAAAGAACCGCTTTTACCGGCAACAAGAGCGCGTGAACCAGGCCGAGCAGCGGGAGAAAGATTGCATGGCGGAGCTTGCTGAAGAGCAGAAGATGCGCCAGCACGCCAATGCACAGCTCGTCCAGGACATGACCAAGATCCACGACCAGGAGGAGGAGATCCAGGCACTTCGCGTGGAAATCAACCATCGTGGTGCAGAACTTGAATCCTAGAAAGAGGCCGCCCTCCCGCTGGTCGATGTATATGCCAAGGTACCCGCGGGTAGTGCTGCTCCTCCTCTCCTTGATCGGCTCCGAGCAACTCCTAGGCAGGTGCGGGTGTATTGCCAGCGGATCGGCCGATCGTGTACTAGGCAAGTACTCGGGCCGGTCTGATCCTGGTTTCCCACCCAGCCCCTAAGTATTACACAAGGACGAATCAACCTGGTGTGTACCCGGGACATGTATGATTCCTACATGGAGGAGGAGAAGGATACGGCGAAGAAGATAGTATCCCGCCTTAAGTTCTAGGTCTTCTTGCTATGTAAGAAAAAACTTTGTAATGAAATATGTCAGATGTAAATACTAATGTTTTGTCAACAAGAGTACATGTTTATCTGTGTTATGTGCCCGATCCTTCTGTGTGAAACAGAAAGTAGATGGCTTTTGTTTGAATGTAGTCTGTCTAGGTTGTTTTTAAACAACCCGGCATGATTCAAAACTTTGTAGTATATGCGTTACTTGGCAAACAAGCGTAGCATGATACACGTATCCGAATTCCAGGCTTGATGACAATGGAATATAAACACTTTATTATCATTTGGCTGAAAAGCCATCATCAGTACATTGATAGGACTGACTTTATTGGGTTTTATCAACTCCTAAAAATTTCTTAAGGGTAAAAACGCCGCAAGTGCTCAATGTTCCAAGCATTGGGCACCTCTGTTCCGTCTTCCCGCTATAGCTGATAAGTACCCGGGCTGATAACCCTTTATACTATGAACGGGCCTTCCCAAGGTGAGGATAGGTTGTGCTGATCTTTTGTACTTTGAATTCTCTGGAGGACCAAATCGCCAATGTTGAACGACCTTGCTTGGACGTTTTGATCATGATACCTCTTGAGTTCTTGCTGGTACTTTGTTGTCCTGATCAACGCTGCTAGCCTTGCTTCCTCTAGCATGTTCACGTCTTCTGCCCTGCTCTGCTCTGCTGCTTCCTCCAAATAGTTTTGAATTCTTAGAGCATTATACTCGATGTCCACTAGGAGCACTGCCTCTGAGCCGTATACCAGGAAGAAGGGTTATTGCCCCGTCGCGCGACTGGGCTGGGTTCTGAGCCCCCATACCATGGCTGGCAATTCTTGCACCCACTTGCCACCGTACTTTTTGAGCGGTTCATAGAGCCTTGGCTTGAGTCCTTGGAGTATGAGGCCGTTAGCTCTCTCAACTTGTCCATTGGCACGTGGGTGTGCCACCGAAGCGTAGCGAACTTCAATTCCCAGACTATCGCAGAAATCAAAGAACTCGCTCCCTGTGAATTCGGAGCCAAGATCAGTGATGATGCGGTTCGGGACACCGAAGCGATGAGCAATGTCTTGGATGAACTCGGCCGCCTTTGCTGCCGTAGCGTTGACAAGCGGCTTGACTTCAATCTACTTGGTAAACTTGTCGATTGCCACATAGAGATACTTAAAACCTCCTGGTGCAGTCTTGAGTGGTCCCACCATATCAAGCCCCCAGCATGCGAAGGGCCAAGAGGGCGGTATGGTGTTGAGGACCGTTGCGGGGACATGAGCTTGCCGGGCAAAGAATTGGCAGCCCTGGCAAGTCTTCATGATTTCTTCTGCATCGGCCACAGCGGATGGCCAATAGTACCCGGACCGGAAAGCTTTGCCGACGATCGTGCGGTGAGCAGCATGGTTGCCACAGATTCCACCGTGGATCTCTTCAAGGATCTCCCGTCCAACTTCTGGAGGGACGCACTTCATCAAGACTCTAGATGATGCGACGCGTCGAAAGACGGTGGAGCCGACTACTACGTAGTGCTTGCTTTGCCTGATGACTTGCTCAGCTTCCACCTTATCTTCAGGCTCTTTCTGATGTAGGATGTACTCGATGGAGGCTTTGTCCACTCAGGTGTAATCACCATGACTTGCTGATGAGGGGGTGTTGTAGTCGGCTGTACTTCCTGCTCTCTGATGGAGGGATGTAACAGCTCATGGACGAAAACGCCACCCTGCGCTCGGTGAGAACCCAGCTTTGAAAGTGCATCAGCAGCCATGTTGTTGTCCCTAATGATGTGATGAAATTTGAGTCCATGGAAGTGCTTCTCACGTTTGCGGACCTACATGCAGTATGCATCCATGTTCTCCTTGGTGTAGTCCCAGTCTTTGTTGACCTGGTTGATGAGCACCGAGGAGTCGCCGTAGACCACCATGTGCTTGATGCCAAGGGAAGCAGCCAGGCATAGCCCATGCAGTAAAGCTTCATACTTGGCTTCATTGTTTGTGGCTTTTCAGAGGATCTGGAGCATGTACTTGAGTTGATCGCCTTTTGGAGATATGAAGAGTACTCCTGCGCCGGCTCCTTCAAGCTTCAATGATCCGTCAAAGTACATGATCCAATGCTCGAGTGGTTCTTCTGACACCGCTTATTGTATTTCTGCCCACTCAGCAACAAAGTCCACTAGGGCTTGTGACTTGATGGCAGCGCGAGGGACGAAGTCGATGGCGTGAGAGCCCAGCTCGACCGCCCATTTGGAAGTTCGCCCTGTTGCGTCCCGGTTGCGGAGGATGTCACCGATTGGGAAAGAGGTGACTACAACAACCCTGTGAGCATCGAAGTAGTGGCGCAGCTTGTGAGATGTGATCAAGACAGCATATTATAGCTTCTTGACCTGGGGTAGCGTACTTTTGATTCTGTGAGCACCTCGCTGATGAAGTAGACTGGCCGTTGTACCTTATATACATGGCCGGGTTCCTCCCGCTCGACTACAATAGCAGTGCTCACGACTTGAGTTGTTGCTGCAATGTAGAGGAGCAGTGGTTCCTCATCAGCTGGTGCAGTAAGTACTGGTGGTGACTGGAGGAATTTCTTGAGGTCTTCGAACGCCATGTTAGCTTCTGCAGTCCATACGAACTTGTCTAGCTTCTTGAGGAGCTTGAAGAAAGGTAATCCTCTGTCATCTAGCCTTGAGATGAATCTGTTGAGTGCCGCCATGCATCCGGTCAGCTTCTGGATGTCCTTGAGGGATTTTGGAGGCGCCATGGATGTAATAGCGGTGATCTTCTCGGGATTGGCTTCAATTCCCCGGTGGCTGACTATGAAGCCCAGCAGTTTTCCCATGGGCACGCCAAACACACACTTGATGGGGTTGAGCTTCCATTGGAATTCCCTGAGGTGTGCAAAGGTTCGGACAAGTCATCAATGAGACTGTCCGAGTTCTTTGTCTTCACAATGACATCATCAACGTAGGCTTCAACATTGCGGCCAATCTGAGCCTTTAAACAACTCTGAATTGCGCGCTGATATGTTGCCCCCGCGTTCTTGAGTCCGAAGGATATTGTGGTGTAGTAGTAGGCGCCAAACGGAGTGATGAACGCCGTCTTGATCTGGTCATCTTTATGCTGGCTTATCTGATGATAGCCCGAGTAGCAATCGAGAAAACAGAGTAGAGAGCAGCCAGATGTAGAGTCCACCACTTGATCAATGTGGGATAGCCCGAAAGGATCCTTTGGGCAGTGCTTGCTCAAGTCGGTGTAGTCGACACACATCCTCCACTCGTTGTTGTTCTTCTTGCGCACCAGGATAGGATTAGTGAGCCAGACAGGGTGGAACACCTCTTTAATGAACCCGGCTGCTAGTAGTTTCGCCAGCTTCGATCGAATGGCTTCTTGCTTGTCCTGGGCGAAGCGTCGTAGGCGTTGTTTCTTTGGTTTGGCAGCTAGATCGACATTGAGTTTGTGCTCAGCCAACTCCCTTAGGACTCTCGGCATGTCAGATGGCTTCCATGCAAAGATGTCGCGGCTGTCACGTAAGAAGCTGGTGAGCACACTTTCCTATTTGGTAGGCAGGTCAGTGCCAATCAGCGCCGTGTTGGAGGGGTCGCCAGTCCCTAGGTCGATTTCCTTGATTGGAACTTCCTGGGAGGGCTTCATGGTTGACATGGCTGGCTTTTTTGTTGGGATGTCCAACTCAGCCTCGCCGAGTTGTTTCGCCATAGCTGCTACGATTGCTGCCTGGCTCGGTTGCTGCATGTTTGCCGCAATCATCACTGCCTCAGTGTCGCAATCATAGGAGGTCTTCAGGTCACCCTTTAGGGATATGATCCCTTTAGGGCCTGGCATCTTCAAGACGAGGTATATGTAGTGTGGGATCGCCATGAATTTCACCAGAGCAGGTCTTCCCAGGATCGCGTGGTACGATGATTCAAAGTCGGCGACCTCGAATGTGATGTACTCGGTCCTGTAGTTGGCCTCGGTACCAAATGTAACTGGAAATGATACCTAGTCGAGGGGCACGGCAGCGTTGCCCGAAACGATACCATAGAAGGGTGAATCAGTGGGCTTGAGCAGATTGGTGATGTCCAAGCCCATCTTCTTTGAAGTCTTGGCGAACAGGATGTTGAGTCCACTTCCGCCATCGATCAATGTCCTTGTGAGTCGCGTGCCAGCTACTACCGGATCTAGTATCAGCGGGTACCGACCCGGGTTCTTGATGTTGGTCCATTGATCATCGCGAGAGAAACTGATCAGGACCTCTGACCACTTTAGGAAGGTGGGGATGGCAGGCTCAATGCAGGCAATCTCGCGTTGGATAAGCTTTTGCTTGCGCTTCGATTCTGTCTGAGTGATCCCCCCAAATATGACATTGACCACCTTGTCGGCTTGTTGATAGCCAGTGTCTTTGTCACCCTTGTCTCCTTTGTCATCAGCGTTGTTGGGCTTAGGAGTGCCTTCAGATGCGAACGCCTTCTTGAGCGCATAGCATTCCCTACTCGAATGCTTGTCCTTTGGGTGGAAAGGGCATTGCTTGTCGAGTAGTTTTTCTAACTTCCTGCGGGAAGAGTTTTTCTCAGCAACGTTGACCGTATCCTTAGGCTTGCGTTTCTTGTCGTTGAAGTCGCGCTTGCCACCGTTCTCAACTTGCTTGCCCTTGTTGTGGTCATTGTTGTTGCCCGACTTGTTTTGGTTGAATCTTACACGCTGCAGGTCTTCAGCATCGGCCCAGCGACCGATAATCTCGCGCATCTGCTCCAGTGTTTTTGGCCTGTTTCTCCCAAAATAAAGGTGCAGCGTGGGATCAGTGAGGCCATTGTGGAAGCAGTCGATGACATCTTGGTCGGTTAGGCCCACACATGTTGAGTGCTTCTCCTAGAATCGTCGATTGTAGCTTCGCAAGTACTCGTTCTGGCCTTGTTTGCACTGTGCTAGGTCAAAGCGAGTACCCGGCTTCTGCCATGAACCCTGGAAGTTGTTGATGAAAACCTTGCAGAGCGTATCCCAGGAGTCGATGGAGCCTGGCTCCAGCCCTTCTAACCAGGTTAGTGCAGCCTGGTCGAGGACTACTAGAAGATAGGTGCACATGGTTTCGGTGTTGCCCCTTGCTGCCTTGATCGCCGAGTAGTAGATACGGAGCCACTGCTCAAGATTGCGCTTCCCATCATATCTTTTGATATGAGCTGGTTTGAACTTGTCGGGCCAGGAAGTGGCGCGGATGCGGTCTGAGAAAACCGAGAACCCTTCATACTTGTCAAGGTTGTGGTAACCCTGACCTAGTGGCCATAGACCTGGTCGTACTCCTGGCGCCATCGACGTTCATCTTCCTCGCGATCGCGGACCCATGCTGAGATGACAGTGCGTGCGTCTCTGTTCAAGCAGTGACGGTGTCGCAGATCCCTGTCATCATCACGATTGTCATGGCGTACACCCCTGTCCCTATTGCCATCACGCCCGCCGTTGTGGCTCTGTTGAGCAACGTGGTGGCTAGGCCCGGTGCCATGGTTTCTACCTCCGGCAGCGACGACCATGCCTCCCTCGTTGTCGAGTTGATGGCGGGCTCTGCTTGGGTGATGGGAGTGATTGCTGCGGTTGCCGCCGTCGGCATGCCGGCTACTTGCGTGATGGCTTGGTGCGTTGGACCTAGTGATGGTCTTGGCAGGGTTGATTGTGTCATGCTGAATCGCCGCTGTCTGGAGCATTGTCTTCATCCTCTTGATCTCCGGAGTTGGTGCCATGTTGTCGAGTTCTCGTGCAACAGCCAAGATGTTGGCTGCGGCGGTAGGATAGACATCCTGCCCAGCGACTTGCATGAATCTTTCGTTGAGGTTCTGTGGAGGAAGTCTGTGGTTGGCCCGACGACGACGTTCTGCGCGAGCAGCGTTTCGTTCCCTGCGCCCATTTCGATCAGCTTCAGCTTCGTTCTCCACAGTTAGCTCGTCGTTGGAGACTTCTAGTTCTTGGCCGATGATCACCATGGCTTGACGCCCTGGTGAAAAGCTTCCAGTGCTTGAAGTTACTAGGACTGTTGAGCCACGTCCGCTTGAAGAATCCAGGGGCTGCCCATGTTGAAACGGGAGTGGATCAATGCACGCGATGATGCGAGACATGTCCAGGTCTTCTTGCGGTGTTGCTCCGAGCTTTGGCTTGCATCCTAGCCAATGAACGAATCGTCCTTCAGTGGTTGAAGTAATAACGAGTCCGACTTGTTTCCCGTTTAGAGGGAGTTCGTCGAATTCGACCAGAGATCGGAGTTGTTTTGAGGACGCCGCCTAGAAAATGGAGGTGGGGCCTGTGAGTCCAAAGGGAAATTGGCTCGGGTTTCGGCCTCGCGCTTAGCAGTGGCTGGACTCCTTCTCTTCTGGATTTTTGAATTGGTAGATTTTGGCGTGACCGATGGTTCAGAAACTGACTCGGACCGCCTGGTCCGCTTTGGAATCTTCCCAGCCCGAGTTGAAGTCGAACTGGGAGTTGAGGTTTCCCGAGCCCGAGTTGAGTTCGAACTCGAGGTTTCCCAAGCCCGGGTTGAATTCGGACCCAGGGACGCGATCTCGTCGAGCTTGTCAGCGAGTTCCTCTAGAGTCAATGACTTGAGGACACGGTCGAAGTTGCCCACACCATCCGCCGTGCAGACCCAGGAGCCGAAGATGAAGGTGGCGCCCTTTTGAACGTCATGTCGCCGTCGCAGTTGATGATGACTGGTGCCATCGGGCTTGCTCTACGATTCTCGATGAGAGCCCCTACCTGGCGCGCCAGCTGTTGATTTTTTATACCGGCTAGCCTACTGTAGGTGGTCCCTAAGTAGTCGAGTTGTTCATGAGGGCCTCGCCAGAACCAGAAGCACGATGGTGAACACAAGACGATTTAGATAGGTTCAGGCCACCTCGAGTAGAGAGCGTAATACCCTACGTCCTGTATGGTGAATTGCTTCGTATTGATGGTTATGATCTTACAAGGGGTCCCTGCCTCACCTTATATACTAGGGAGACAGGGTCTACAAGGCATGAAATACAAACCCCTAGTCGGATACAATACACAGAGTCCTAACATGAGTAGGCCAGGTTGTTTCCCAGTAGCCGACTAGTTTCCTTGAGTTGTACGCCTCTTCCTTGTATCTGTCAGAGTTGCTAGCCCAATTTTCTAGCGGGCCTACAGCCCATGAGGACTCCCATGGATCTTTGATCGTCACTCAGATCATCTAATCCCCATTCGTCCATTGTAACTACAAACTTGCATTTGTTCTCTGGAACTTCGCCGAGCAGAGCAATACAACACCACTGAGCACAGGACGTAGGATATTATACCTCCGTGTAGCCCGAACCTGTATAAACATTGCATCTCCCGTGTTATCTCGAGCTCCCTAGTCTCGCGATCGCGCTTTGCCTACAAATCAACCACTTGGGTACCCCCCAGGTGGACTGCCGGACAATAAATCCGACAGTTGGCGCGCCAGGTAGGGGTGATCGCGGGGCATTAACAGCTAGCTCGATGCCAGATCATCGCGCCGTCATCTTCCCTGATAGCCTCCAGGATTGCCTCGAGCACCTCGAGGGCATCAGTTTCTTCGCCGAGATCCACTCCGCTACTTCCTACTCCAGCACGTCGTCGGACATCATGCCTTCTACTGGCTCCGTGCCGTCTGTTTCAAGGATGTCGTCATCAATCGACACCCCGCTCCAGCAGCGGTTTGGTGCGATGGCGCTCCATGACCAGGTTCCCACTCTAGCTGCCCGAGGCGAACTCCCAGCTCCCGACGAACTCCTCACTGGGTTGGACTGTGTGCAGGACACCATCGCCGAGTGCATCGCCATGTTGGAGGAGGCCCTGCGCCGACCTTGTGACCGGCTCCCGCTCAGACTCCGCAATGCGTCCACGACCTACTCGGCGCAGCTACAAAAGTACATGTCTTAGATCCAATCTGAGATTCCACCCAACCCCACCTAGTCCTAGGGCTGCGGGGAATTCCAAGTCACCACCAGCGTGCTCTTGCCGGCTTCGGTCGACTCGAGCAATGACTCAAGTTACGTCACACCCCCCGGGAGTGAGATCTTAGTCTCTGAGGACCAGGCTACTCAAGATGGAGAGATCAAATCGGACAGGGAGCGCAGCCACGAGCGCCACACTGACCGAGCCCACCGACGCAACGAAGAAACCCAGCTGCCCCAGGCAGCGGCAGAAGACGCGGCGGCCGCGGCCCCCGAAGAGATCGCCCCCGGGGCACCGGCAAGACGGCCACCCGCCGGCCGGAGACCCTGTGGTGTAATCCCACTCGACCTCGATGTAGTTTTCGCAGGAGCTGACGCGGCCTTTCGCACGCCGCAAGCTAACATAGCGGCAACGTTCGCCGAGCTGGAGCACATGGCCGACACTCTCGAGGTGCTACGTGCCAAAACCCGCCTGGAAGCCGCTCAAGAGAAAGTTGAGCGATCATACCATTCTAGATCCCGGTCTGGTTGGACAAACTCGGCTTGTTCCGCAAGCTATCGATCTACTCATAGCAGATCAGACAGGGGTCATCCTCGACAGAGGAACCCCCCGCTTCCAGTCATCAATGAAGAGGTGGCACAAAACCACCCTGAGGAGGATGATAAAGAAAGGCATCACCCACGCAATGCAAGATACCGTCAGGAAGGCGCCAGGACTGCGACGACAGGCGAACTCGCCGCGCTGACGACCGACAAGACGGCGACCTCCGGGATCACCTGAGGGAACACGCTCGGGACATCCGCAATGACCTCAATGCTCGCCATCATGAGCGGGACGTGATCGAGCTCGAGCGTCGTGAGCGATACGACCGAGACTACGTCCGACCTGATCACCAACCTGTACCAGAAGACAACGACGAGGCAGCGGCAGAAGAAGAACAGCGTGCGGTCCATGAGCTCATGGAACGTGAACGCTATGACCTGCAGTACGATCCTCCGCGGGCCGACAGGCGACCACGCCCCCCGCCCCAGCGGTGTGACCATGCCCGGCACCAAGCCGAGCGCGTGCAGGATCACCACGACAAAGGTGACGACTCCTTTGACGGCTTCGTCGCTTTCTCCGCACGGCTCACAGCCATTCAATGGCCCGACTCCTTCAAGACCGCCCAAGTTGAGAAGTTTGACGGCCGCTCCAACCCCAAGCTATGGCTGAAGACATACCACACCATGGTCAAGGCCACCCATGGGTCCAACGACCATGCCGCCGCCTACTTCCCCGTGATGTTAAGCAAAGAAGCGCTACTATGGCTCGAGGGCCTCCCTAGGAACACCATCGACAGCTGGGCAGACCTCTGCCAAGCTTTCACCAAGAACTACCAAGCCAGCTATGCTCGACCAGGATCCAGGTTTGACCTAGACAATGTTAAGCAACGGAAGGGTGAAAGTCTCTGTGACTACACCAACCACTTCTTCGACAACCAGACCAAGCTCACCGACATTGAAGACCGCGATGTCATTGACGCATTCTGGCGTGGACTCATTGACAACCCGTCTTCCATACGCTCTTCAAAGTCAACCCAAAGATGGTCGGTCAGCTGATGGACTTCGTCAACCTCGAGGTTCGAGTTGATGAGGTCGAGTAGGCCCAGTTCAAGAACAAGCAGAAGCGGCCAGAAGACGATGACCAGGTCGAGAGCTTGAAATGCCACGAGCCGCTGCGTGGGCGCAAGACAGGCCCTGAGCCCCTTGTGGCCCTAGCAGAAGGAGAAGATCGGGCGGAACCCATGTTCCTCTTGGTAGAGTTCCACAATACCCTCATCAATCAGTGCCCCTTTCATAAGGAGGCAAAGCACACCCTCCGCAACTGCCATGCGTTGCTCAAAGAACTCGGCGCCATGCCGCCATCCAAGAAATAGCGCTACAACAACAATGGTGGCCGGTACAACAACTACAGTCGCGATGACCATGATGACCAGGATCGCCGCGACAACTATTACCGCAGGGAGGATCGTGACCGCCGCGATGACTACCGCCACGGCGACGATTGCCACCATGAGGCCTCGGCCCGCCGGGAGCCGGCGCGCCATCAAGGCGACGAGCGCCGACCTGCCGAGCCGTAAGAAGATCCTAGGCGCGGGTCGAATGGCGAATTCCAGCATGCCGACCGCCACGTCAACGTCATCATCGGGGGACCCGGTGCATTCCTGGACAGATGCAAGGGGAAGCTACACAAGCATGAGGTGAAGCTGGTTTCCACCAAGCCTGTGGAATACCTCCAGTGGTCGGAGATGCCCATCACGTTTAGCCACGCCGACCACTGGGTCTACCTCCTTGCATCAGGGTCCAACCCCCTCGTAGTGGCACCCATTGTTGAACGAGTCCTCCTCTTGAAGGTCCTGATCGATGGCAGCCGTGCCCTCAACATCATCTTTACCAGCAACCTCAACAGCATGGGGTTCGACTATAGCCGACTACTAAATGCCGAGGATCCATTCTTCGGCATCGTGCCAGGCAAAGCTTCCTACCCAATAGGAAGAGTTGTCCTGCCAGTTACATTTGGCACGACAGACAACTACCACACGGAGTTCCTTCAATTCGAGGTGGTCGACTTTTAGAGCTCATACTACGCCATCTTTGGTAGGCCTATGTTGGCTCGGTTCATGGCTATATCGAACCACACATACCTCGTCTGGAAGATGCCAGCGCCCCATGGAGTCCTCTCCATCCGTGGAGATATCAAGACCTCATTCGAGTGCGACAAGCAGGCCATCAAGATTGTTGAGCTGTCCCAGCAACTCAGCAACAGCGCCCTGCTCGTCGAGACCGTACAGAAGTCACCGCTGGAGGAACCAGTGCTCCCGGGACAGAGGCCACAGCCCACAGCGCTGGCCCTAGCAAAAGCCCCCAAGGCGATCAGCCTGGGACTCGATGACCCCACCAAGATGGCCCTCATAGGGCCAGGGCTCACTCCTAAATAGGAAGACACGCTCACCTCCTTCCTCTGGGATAACTGGGACAATTTTGCATGGAAGCCATCTGACATGTCAAGCTTCCTGAGTGAGAAGCTGAACACTGCTTGTACTTGAGCAAAACCGCCAAGCCGGTCAAGCAGAAGCTTCATCGGTTCACCCAAGATCGGAAGAAGGCAATTATGGTAGAATTAAATAAGCTCTTAGCTGTTGGATTCATTAGAGAATGCAAACACCTTGAGTGGCTTGCAAATCCTACACTTGTAAAAAAGCAATACGGGGAATGGAGAATGTGTATAGACTACACAGATCTTAACCGTTACTGCCCTAAACACCCCTTTCCTCTACCGCGAATCCACCAAGTCGTCGACTCTACGTCCGACTGCGTCCTACTTTGCTTCCTCGATTGCTACTCGGGCTATCACCAGGTTACCCTCAAGACTTCAGACCAAGACAAGACAGCATTCATCACGCCGCATGGCATCTATTGCTACAAGACGAAAACCTTCGAGTTGAAAAATGCCGGCACCACATATCAAAAAGCCATCCAAGGCTGCCTGCAAAGCCAAATCGGTCGCAACGTAGAAGCCTACATTGACGATGTGGTGATCAAGACGTACGATGCCGACTCCTTGATTGTCGACCTCCAGGAGACATTCAATAACTTGCGACGCTTCAGGTGGAAGTTAAACCCGACCGAGTGCGTGTTTGGGGTACCGTTGCAAAGCCAAATCGGTCGCAACGTAGAAGCTTACATCAACGATGTTGTAGTCAAGACATACGACACCGACTCCTTGATCACCGACCTACAAGAAACGTTCAACAACCTCCGACGGTTTCGGTGGAAGCTAAACCTAACTAAGTGTGTCTTCGGTGTCCCATTGGGAAAGCTCCTGGGCCTCCTGGTCAGTCAACATGGCATCGAGGCAAATCCAGTAAAGCTGGACACCATACGTAACCTTAAGGAGCCCAAGTGCAAAAAAGACATCATGAAACTCATAGGCATGATGGCGGCCCTGAGCCGATTCATCAGCAAGCTCGGGGAGAAAGGATTCCCGTTCTTCAAGATCCTCAAGAAGGCAGATAAGTTCGAATGGACTCCTGAGGCTAGCAAAGCCTTGGTTGACCTCAAGGATTTCTTGACAACCCCTCTAGTACTCATGGGGCCGGCCCCCGGTGAGGAATTGCTCATTTACATCTCTGCCACTACACACGTGGTCAGCACGGCCCTGGTCGTCGAGCGACCAGAAGAGGGTCACCCTTACAAGGTGCAGCGCCCTATGTACTTCGTCAGCGAAGTGCTCAGGAACTCGAAGGTCCGATACCTCCATCCTCAGAAGCTGCTCTATGCGCTCCTGATTACAGCTCGAAAGCTATGACACTACTTTCAGGCCCACGTTGTTCGAGTCATCTCGAACTTCCCACTTGGTGCCATCCTCCACAACCGGGACGTTAACGGGTGAATAGTGAAATGGTCCATCGAACTCGATGAACACGCCATCAACTTTGAGCCTCGCGAGGCCATCAAGACGCAAATCTTGGCCGACTTCGTAGCCGAGTGGACGGAAATACAGGCGCCGACTCTTGTAGAGAGACCCAAACACTAGAAGATGTACTTCGACGGCGCCCTTAACCTCGAGGGAGCCGGCGCAGGCGTGCTGTTCATCTCCCCGGAGGGGCAGCACCTAAATTACGTATTATAGATACACTACCAGGCCACCAACAACGGTGCCGAGTATGAAGCCCTTATCCACGGTCTCCGGATCGCGGTATCTCTCGGCATCAAGCGGCTTATTTGCTACGACGACTCCAAGCTGGTCGTCGAGCATGTCAATATACACTGGGACACCACGAAAGAGACCCTGAGCGCGTACGGTGCCGAGGTCCGCAAGCTTGAAGCCCACTTCTAAGGACTCAAATTCCACCACGTCCTAAGAGAAGACAACGTCGCTGCCGACGTTCTATCCAAGCTTGGCTCTACTAGAGCCCTAGTACCTGTTGGAGTATTCGTCCAAGACCTCTGTAACCCGTCCATCAAGCATCATGACTTGGCGACCAACGAAGTTCTCATGATAGAAGCAGACTGGCGCGCCCCCTTCATCGCTTTTCTCACGGAGAGCTGGTCCCCGAAGGAAAAGGAAGAAATAGAGAGGCTAGCCTGGCGCTCATCCAACTACGTCATCAGCGGCGACGCCCTATACAAGAAAGCAGCATCAACAGGCATACTCATGAAGGGTGTCCTCCAAGACGAAGGCATTAGCTTGTTGCTTGAAATCCACTTGGGCACGTGCAGCAACCACGTGGCAGCAGGAACTTTAGTCGGCAAAGCTTACCGTGCAGGATTTTATTGGCCCACGGCCCTTCCGACGCTAAAAACCTGGTGCGTTGCTGCACCGGGTGCCAGTTCTTCCAGAAGCAGAAACAGTTACCAGCCCAAGCACTCCGCACGATTCCTCTGTCCTAGCCATTCGCCATATGGGGGCTCGACAATGTGGGGCCATTCAAGACCACCCCGGGTGGGTTCAACACCTCTTGGTGGCAGTCGACAAGTTCACGAAGTGGATCGAGTACAAAGTGGTTGCTGACACCAAATCTGCCACAGCCGCCAAATTCATCGAAGAACTCACCCATCGGTTCGGCGTCCCAAACCGCATCATCACGGACCTCGTCTCGGAATTCACAGGACATGAGTTCTGGGACTTCTGCCAGGACAACTGCATCGATGTATACTACTCTTCTTCCATGCACCCGAGATGCAACGGTCAGGTAGAACGGGCCAATGGCATGGTCCAAAACTCCCTCAAGAAGGCCATGTACGACGACCTCAACAAACATGCCGGTCGCTGGGCAAAAAAAGTGCCCCATGTCGTGTGGGGCCTACGCACACAGAAGAGATGAGCAACTGGTTACACCCCTTTCTTCTTGGTCTATGGCTCCGAAGCCATCCTTCCAGCCGACCTCGCTTATGGTGCCCTGTGCATCCAGCATTATGAGGAAGGCGAAGCCGAAACAAGTCGGCGGTTCGACATCGACAACGTGGAAGAGCATCGACTCGCCGCCTTGATCCAGCATGCTCGGCATGAGCAATAGATCAGGCAATACCATGACAAGAACGCTCGAGAATTGACGAAGGTCCAAATTAGGGGTACCCAATCAAACCCTTAATCCGGGAGCTTACGATAATCCACCCCTCAAAAAGCAAAACTGAAGACTCAAACCAAAGCAGATTCTCCATGCCCTGGCGCCTCGGAGGCGGCCCGACGAGTCTCCGATTCGCCCGAGGAGTTCTCCGCCTCCGAGTAGCTTCGCTGCTCGCCCGAGGAGTTCCCCGCCCCCGAAAGGCTCTCCGATTCGCCCGGGGAGTTCTCCGCCTCCGAGGAGTCTCCAGCTCCCCGGGTGAAACTACCCGGCCACGTCCTGGCCCATCCAGCGCCGTACCCACTTGGTACCCGCCGCGTCAGAGCATGATGGGCGTCCGTCCTTCGCCACGGCAGCCACAGTGGCACCCGTCACATCCAAACAGGAACGCTACAGTCCTGAGAGGAATGCATGTGCTACACCAGGCACCCAAGTACGACCCCAGGCAACCATGGATGACACCTGGAACCCGAGCAGGGCACCTGGAGCACCCGAGGACCTCGAGCAAGTCAACCACGACCCGGGAACTACCCGGGAGCTTACCCAAGAAGACGCCTACACCAACCACCCGGGTTGTACGATCCCGGGTCCGGCGGGGTGCCCACTCCGTCAACACCTGCTCCCTGTACGGCTCGACGCGCGGCACAAGCTAAAGGCCTCGGGGGCAGTAACTCCCCTTGTAATTTTCTTTCTTTCTTACCCCCCGCTCCCTTCTCTCCTTGAGACTATAAAAGGGGATAAGGGGACACCTGAGGGGGGACAGGCCGACACCAGCCGAACATTCGGACACAGCACGAACAGCACACTCGCTCGCACAGCACCGGGACCTGGGACCCTCTCCCTCTCCCGACCAGTTTGTACCCCCTACTACAGACTTTGGACTTGAGAACATCGGCACATACTGGACGTAGGGTATTACTCTCCGGAGGCCCGAACCAGTCTAAAACCCCTGTCTCTCGAGTCACCATCCGGGCTCCGACGCGCGATCGTAGAAAATTTACTTGCCGGCGGTAGAGAACCCCGACAGTTGGCGCGCCAGGTAGGGGCTTTTCGCGTGTCACGACACTTCACCAGGGTCCGGATGGCCCACAGCGGCGCCTCGCTGGTGTCCGGCGATCACCTGCGGTTCGGCTCCCTCGACTTCGTCATCGACAAGTCGGTGGAGCCTATCATCGGGGCGACTTTCGTGCGCCCCAAGCTTGCCCGCGACGACGGCAAGGCGCTCCACGACGAAGGGCCCAAGCCCTCCCACGCCACGGCGGGAGCCACCGCCTACGTCCTCGACCTACTCGAAGGGGACCTGGCGGCCGCCCTGGGACGGAGCCCGTCCCAGGAACGCTTCCGCAACGTCTCCTACATGATCACCAATCTCGCCCTCCAGGTTGGAGGGCAGGAGCAGCTCCTCTGGGACGAGTTCATCGACTGCTACAACGCCATGTACCCGGAGGGGCAGCCAGGCCTGCCGAGCGACCCGGTGGTCACCCCGACACCGACGGAGTCCGACCCACGCGCCTCGCCAACCGCCAGAAGCATGGTGGGTGAGCAAAGCTCGCGCCCACGGCTGACGTGGGCTCCGCCGAACTTCGACCCTTACCGGGAGTGCTTCATGTGTCACACCCCCGACGGGGATGTGCAGTCCACGAGCAGCTCGACGAGGGACGGCGCCCCCGCAGCACCACCTGCCAACGCCGCTGCGGCTCCGCCTGCCCGAGCCCCTGCAGCTCCGCCTGCCAACGCTCCTGCGGCGCCACCGCCGAACGCCCCGGCGGACGATGCTCGGCGGGTCAGGCTGCAGGAGCTAGACGAGGCCCGGCGTCAGATCGAGGCAGAACGGCAGCAGCTCAACCGCGAGCTTGGGAGAAACGCGGACGGAGGAGCCGCCCGCGCACGGGCCCGGGACGTGCAACAGCGCATCGTCAACGACGGTGGCAACGCCAACGACGCGCCGGTCTTCAACCGGGCGTCCCAGAACCTCGCAGCGGCTGCTGTCCTGCTCCGTGAACACCCTGAACCAGCAGCGCCCGAAGACCGGAGGTTCCATCAGCAGCTCCGCGCGCTCCTGGAAACCGCAGCGGTCCAACAGGCGGAAAGCTCCGCCTCACGCCAGCGCGCTCCTCGAGAACCCAACCATGAGCGTTCCGTGCGTCATCACGGGGCCACAGCCGACGGAGGTGCCAGACAACGGGACGAACACCATCAGCACCGCCCACGCCGAGCCTATAACAGACGGCGCGGGGGCCGCTACGACAGCGGCAAGGACCGGAGCAGGAGCGCGTCACCCGACCCCAGGGGGCCGCGTGCTTTTGGACCCCACGTCCTCGGCGCTCAGGTCCCTCCGCGCTTCCGAGCTCCCACGACGGTGCCTAAATACGACGGGGACACAAACCCCAGCGTCTGGCTGGAGGACTACCGGCTCGCGTGCCATGCGGGGGAGCGCAAGACGACTACTTCATCATCAAAAGCCTCCCCCTCTACCTCGCCGACTCGGCTCGAACATGGCTGGAGCATCTCCCTGCAGGAAAGATCGATAGCTGGGCGCAGTTGCGTGACGCCTTCATTGGCAACTTCCAGGGCACCTACACTCGTCTCGGGAATCCCTGGGACCTCCGCAACTGCCTCCAGGCAGAGGACGAGACCCTGTGCGATTACATCAAGCGCTTCTCCAAGCGCTGCACCGAGCTGCCAAATACTGCCGACACCGATGTTGTCTCCGCGTTCCGGTTCGGAACCACCTGCGCGACCCTCATTCATGAGTTAGGACGCAGGAAGCCACGAACCATACGGGAGCTCCTCGACATCGCCACCGACTACGCCGATGAGGAGGACGCCGTTGCCGCAACCCTTGATCGGCCTCAGGGCAAGGGCAAGCGGTCGGAAACGGTTGACGAGGGCACCTCCGCCCGACCCGACAAGAAGAAAAGAAAGGACAAGCGGAGACGCGAGGGTCGCATGGTGGCAGCGGCCGAGCGGAAGGCCACGAAACCCAAAGGGAACCCGGCGCCAAAGGACCACTTCGAGAAGCTCCTCGAAGCGCCCTGCACCAACCACGAGGGCCCTGTCAAGCACGCCCTAAAAGATTGCAAACTCATGAGAAGCTTCCTCGCCGGCACCCTGAAGAAGAAGCCCTACGAGAACCGAGACGGAGCCGGTGGCTCGAACAACGACGACGGCTACCCCTGGGAGGACGGAGCAATCCTAATGATCGTCGGAGGGTCGGCAGCCTGCCCCTCGAAGCGCGACGAGAAGCTAGTCCGGCGAGAAGTCTGCCACACGGACCCCGCGGTGCCCTCCTACCTAAAATGGTCTGAGGCCCCGATCACCTTCGACCGCTCCGATCATCCCGACTATGTCCCACAACCCGGAAGGTACCCGCTCGTGGTTGCTCCTCTCTTTGGGACGAAACGCGTCCACAAGGTGTTGATGGACGGTGGGAGCGGCCTCAACATCCTCTACGTCGACACTCTCGATGAGATGGGGATCCCGCGTTCCCAGCTTCGGCCATCCACGGCGCCATTCCATGGGATCGTCCCCGGGGTGGACGCAATACCACTCGGGCAGATCGACCTGCCCGTCACGTTCGGGACTCCACGCAACTTCCGCAGAGAAACCCTCACTTTCGAAGTGGTGGGGTTTCCTGGGGCGTATCACGCCATCCTCGGAAGGCCAGCATACGCAAAGTTCATGGCTGTCCCGAACTACACGTACCTCAAATTGAAGATCCCCGGACCCAAAGGTGTCATCACTGTGGGGACTTCGTTTGAGCATGCGTTCGCCTGCGAAACCGAGTGCTTCCAATTCGCGGAGGCGCTCGTCCAGTCCAAGAGGCTCGCCGCTGAGCCTTCACCCAGGGACCTGGATATCCCCGAGACCTCCAAGCGTGCTGCGTGCTCCTTCGAGACGGCCAAGGACGTCAAGGAGGTTACCGTGGCCGACGATGGTCGCACCCTCCGTATCGGGAAGGTGCTCGATCCTAAATAGGAAAGCGCGCTCGTCGACTTTCTCCGCGCAAACCTCGACGTGTTTGCATGGAAACCCTCGGACATGCCGGGGATTCCAAGGGAAGTCACCGAGCACAAACTTGACATCAAGCCTGGCGCTCGACCCGTCAAACAGAGGCTCCGACGCTACGACGACGAGAAGTACAAAGCCATCGGCGAAGAGCTCAAAAAGCTCCTCAGCGCCGGCTTCATTAGGGAGGTATACCACCCCGAGTGGTTGGCCAACCCTGTACTTGTAAAAAAGAAAAATGGGAAATGGAGGATGTGTGTTGACTATACTGGTCTTAACAAGGCATGTCCAAAAGACTCCTTCCCTCTTCCGCGCATAGATCAGGTGGTCGACTCCACCGCGGGGTGCGAAACCCTCTGCTTTCTCGATGCGTACTCCGGGTACCATCAGATCGCGATGAGCCTGGCCGACCAGCTCGCAACCTCGTTCATCACGCCCTACGGCACCTACTGCTATTCGTCTATGCCATTCGGGCTGAAAAACGCGGGTGCCACGTTCCAGAGATGCATGCGACGCGTCTTTGGTGACTTAATCGGCCGACTGGTCGAGGCATACGTTGACGACATAGTAGTGAAGTCCAAACGCACCGGCGACTTGGTCCCCGACCTCGCAGCTGTCTTTGAGAAGCTCCGGCTGAACAAAGTAAAGCTCAACCCCGAAAAATGTGTTTTCGGGGTCCCGAGAGGCATGCTCCTCGGCTTTATCGTATCGGAACGAGGCATCGAAGCCAATCCCGAGAAGATAACAGCCATCACCGACATGGGGCCAATCCAGAACATAAAGGGTGTCCAACGCGTCACGGGATGCTTGGCCGCGCTCAGTCGCTTCATTGCCCGACTCGGGGAACGAAGCCTGCCCTTGTACAGACTGCTCAAGAAGTCGGACCGCTTCGTCTGGAACGCCGAGGCACAGCAGGCCCTCGACTCGCTCAAGGCAATGCTCAGAAACCCACCAATCCTGACCGCTCCGGCAGAAGGGGAACCCATGCTGCTCTACATTGCGGCAACCACCCATGTGGTAAGCACCGCCCTCGTCGTTGAGCGAAGCGAGCCCGAGAAGATCCAGAAGGTGCAATGCCCCGTTTGCTTCATCAGCGAGATCCTGTCCGACACCAAGGTACGATATCCCCAGATCCAAAAACTTGCCTACGCTGTCCTCATCACTAGGCGGAAGCTCCGGCACTACTTCGACGCCCACCCCATCACGGTGGTGTCGAGGTATCCACTCGGCGAGGTGATCCAGAACCCCGAGGCTGACGGGAGGATAGCCAAGTGGGCGCTCGAGCTGATGGGGAAGAACATCACCTACGCACCTCGGGACGCCATCAAGTCGCAAGCATTGGTCGACTTCATCGCCGAGTGGACTGAGGCCCAGACTCCCCCAACCTCCGTCGAGCACGAGACCTGGGTCATGTACTTCGACGGGTCGCTGATGAAGGAAGGGGCAGGAGTCGGCCTGGTCTTTGTCTCGCCGCTGGGCGTGCGCATGGAATACATGGCTCGGCTGCACTTCTCGGCCTCCAACAACGCCGCCGAGTATGAGGCCCTCATCAACGGACTCCGTATCGCCCTCGAGCTTGGCATACGGCGTCTCGAAATCCGAGGAGACTCGGAGTTGGTCGTCGATCAAGTGATGAAGGAGTCGAGCTGCGTCAGCCCCAAGATGGCCGCCTACTGCCGGGCGGTCCGCGAGCTGGAAGACAAGTTCCTCGGCCTCGAGCTCAAGCACGTCCAACGACGATACAACGAGGCGGCCGACACCCTCGCCAAGGCGGCCTCCAACCGGAAGCCCGTCCCCCATGGAGTGTTCGCCAAGGACCAGCACGCCCCCTCCATCCGACTCGACGACGAGCCACCCGAGCCTCCAGGACAAGAGGTGGCGGAAGTGATGGAGATAGACGCGGCACCCGAGCCCAACCTCGAGGATCCCGACTGGAGAATCCCGCTACTCGAGTGGATCGTGCAGGGTAAGCTCCCACCCGACCCGACCGAGGCTCGGCGGATCGCGCGCTGGGCTAAAACTTTTACGCTCATTGAGGGTGAGCTTTACCGGCGAGGCACCTTTGGCATCCTAATGCGCTGCATCCCGATCGACCAAGGCAAGGAATTGCTGAGGGACATCCATGCAGGAGCATGTGGACACCATGCCGCGCCGAAGACACTTGTCGGGAAAGCTTTCCGTCAAGGGTTCTACTGGCCAACCGCGGTGGCCAATGCCAAGGACATCGTGCGCAGATGTGAAGGCTGTCAGTTCTACGCAAGACAAACTCACCTCCCGGCGCAAGCCCTGCAGACCATCCCCATCACTTGGCCCTTTGCCGTATGGGGTTTGGATCTAGTCGGGCCACTGAAGAAAGCACCCGGGGGCTTCACGCATCTACTCGTCGCCGTCGACAAGTTCTCCAAATGGATCGAGGCAAGGCCCATCCGGCGGGTTCGCTCGCAAGAAGCTGTCCAGTTCTTCACCGACATCATCTACCGCTTCGGGGTCCCGAACGTGATCATCACCGACAACGGCACTCAGTTCACGGGTAGAAAGTTCCTCAACTTCTGCGACGACAACAACATCCGAGTGGATTGGGCCGCCGTCAGCCACCCCAAGACCAACGGACAGGTGGAAAGAGCCAACGGCATGATCTTACAGGGACTAAAGCCGCGAATTTTCAAACGACTCGAGAAGTTCAAAGCAAGGTGGGTTGCAGAACTCCCGTCGGTCCTCTGGAGCCTGCGAACCACTCCGAGTCGAGCCACGGGCTGCACGCCCTTCTTCATGGTGCACGGGTCCGAGGCGGTCCTCCCAACTGACCTCGACTACGGCAGCCCACGGGTCCGCGCCTACGACGACGAAGGGAACCAAGCCTCCTTGGAAGACGCCATCGACCAGCTCGATGAAGCGCGCAGCGTCGCACTGCTCACTCGGCCAAGTACCAGCAGGCCCTACGACGATACCACGATCGTAACATTCGAAGCCGGGCCTTTCAAGTCGGCGACCTCGTCCTCCGACGAGTTCAGGACAATCGCGGCCGTCACAAGCTGTCGCCGCCATGGGAAG
>CM014271.1:51319040-51385909 GCA_004135705.1 Alloteropsis semialata
GCAGGACCCCACGCCTTTCCATCTCGACCCACGACCCCCAAAGGCATTCGGAACAAAACGAAAATGGCAAACAACAGATAAAACACGAGTTTTTCTGAGTAACAATGATTGGAGCTTTGTTCATTACATAACAAAATTCTTCATGTCTACTCTAGCCCAAGATCCTTCAGGGCGGCGGACAGCACTTGATCGGCAAACGAGGAGGATTCGGCTTCAATCTTGTCGTATTCAGCATCCTCGTAGCCAGGGGCCCACCCGCCTTGCAGAGCCTCCCGATCCATGGTCGGGTAGTGCGACAAGAACATAGCAATGATCTTGCGCGCTACGCTCCGAGCAAGATCCGAGGCCTGCGCCCGAGTCCTCCCCGTGACAAGTGCGAGGCGATCCACCAAGGACGGGCCGCCGGCGACGTTGAGCTCCTCGAACAGGTGCTCGACCGCCTGGACCAAAGCCTGATGGACCTCGGACTTCTTCTCGAGGGCCCTCTGGCTCTGCTCGCCCGCCTCCCTGGACCTCCGAAGGTCCTCGACGATCCCTGCAGGCAACTCTTCGTCACTATCATTCTGCAAGAAGAAGGGCGAGTGGACACACGATACTTACTGGTCAGCTCCGCCTTAAGCTCGTGACCAAGCTGCACCAGCTCTTGGTTGGCAGCAAAGGCCTTGGCCATCTCGCGCTTCCCGGCCTCGAGCTGGGCCTCCTGGTCAGCCTTCCCCCTCCGCAGGGCTGCATTGACAGTCAAGCCTAAACAAACTCGCCGCCACGCAAGGAGAACAGAAAGAAACCGTCTGACAAAAGAGGAGGAGGGATAACTTACCAAGGATCTCCTCCTCCCGTTTCCCGGCGATCTCCTTGAGGCGGGCCCCCTCCTCCTCCGCGGCCGTCAGCTTGCCGGCCAGCTCGACCAACTGGTTGCCGACCGTCTTGAGGTCGAGGTCGCGGTGCTGGACGTCTATCTGAAGGTCCACCACCTTCGTCTTCAGCTCCTCGACCTCCCGCACGGCGGCAGCCTTTTCCCGATTGGAGGCATCGGCGGCCGTCAACGCCTCCATCACGGTCCTCTCGGCCTCGTCCACCTTTGCCTCGAGGGCGGCCTCCTTCTCTGCGGCGTCCACGATCGCCTCCTCCCTGGCCTCCCGGGCCTCGGCCAGCTGGGCCTCGAGCTGCGCCTTCTCGGCCTTCAGCTGCTGCGCGGCGTGCCAAAGCCCGGACTCCCGGCGGAGGAACGCCGACTTCTCGGCACTACGCTCCAGGATTTTCTGAACGAAAACAAAAAGAAGAATGGTAAGACGCACCCCAAAACGGCGCCAAGATTAGAAGAACGAAGTCCAAAAACTCACCCGAGAAGGCTCGATGATTAACTTGTTGAAGACCTCCTTCATGTTGTCGAGGCCTTCGGTGAGAAGCTGGCACTGCTCCCTCTCCGCCGCGTCGTTCAGCTCGAAGACGGGGCCCGCCGCCGGGTTCTGACGGTCGTACCACAACAACCGACCCTCGCACGGAAGGTTCGGGTTGTCTTCGATAGGTACGATGGCGGCAAATCGACGATCCACCGTCATCATTCCCGGCGTCTCCCGGAGATGGCACAGGCCCTCGCTCGAAGGACACGAAGGTCTCGGGGACTCCACGGTCAGCCTCCTGCTACACTCGCCGGCGACCCTCCGCGAGCTACCCTCCGGCGAGTCCTCGAGCACGACGACCTCCGGGGGAATCACCCCAGAGGGCTCGGGGGCTGCAATGGCTGCCGGGATGGCGGCGTCTTGACGGGCGCCAGAGGTCCCCGCCTCTGCTTCCTCAGGGCCAGCCGCAGCCCCTAGAGAGGCAGCGACCTCGCGGCCATCTTCCCCGGCCGTGTCACCGGCCACGGCGACCTCCCGCGCTCCGGGGCGAGCCATTTCCTCCTGAGGAGTAGGCAGAGCCGCCTCCACCAGCTCCCCGGCCAGCTCCGCTTGGAGCGCCGCCACGGCCACCTCTGAGGGGATGGTCTGTGCGAAGGCTAGGCCCGTTGGGAGTGCGTTTCCCGGGCTGTTGCCGTCCTCCTCCGGCACTTGTTCCTCCACGGAGGGCGCCACCCTCCGTGTCCCCTCCTCGGCCCGCTCCACCGCAGGCTCCACCGTCGCCTTCTCGGACGCCTCCGCCGCGGGCTCCGGCGTCACCTGCTCGGCCTGCTCCGTCACAGGCCTCGGCGTCGGCGCCGCCAAGCGCAGCGCCTTCTTCGGCGCCACCTCGAGTGGAGTGTCGGCCCGACTGGTTCATCACAAGTCAGGGAATTCGGCTGAGAAAAATGGTAACTACAAGAAAAAACCGAAACCACTCGAGAGACACAGAACATCACTCACCTCGACGAGATGGGCCGTGCCCGCTTGAATCCCGTCGGCGCCGGGGCCTTCGGGGATGCGGGCCTCTTGGATCCCGCGTGCGTCGTCGGGGCGGGGGCCACGGGCGCGGTTGCGGCGTCCCTGCCCGAGTGGGACACCGCCCGACCAGACGAGCCTCCTCCCTCGACCGGTGACGGGTCCGGCCGCCTCGTCGTGACCCTCACCGGGGCGGGAGGGGCCTGCGCATCCACCGCGGGCGTCCGGGGCGCAACCCGCACTTCGCTTCGCACCCGCGCCGTTTGGGGGGCCGACGACGGCCGCCTATCGTCCCGCGGCGCGGGCCTGTTGGGGGAGCGCGGCGTCCCCGAGGATGAGCCCCCCTTGTGGGCGCGCTCCGATAGGTCCCGGCTCCGGCTCCTCTCCCGACGAGGGGAGACCGGCTCCCGCCGGGAACTCCTCCCCTTCTCGGGCTCGTGACGGGAGGGTGGAGGCGTGCGGCTGCGCCTCTCGCGCCGGCCTTCCTCGGAGGACCGCCGATGCCGGTCCGACTGAGAGCTTTCGCTCCTCCCCGAGTCCGGCGGTGGCGGCCCTTCTCTCCTGCTCCACCCCGAGTGCTGTGCCGAGGACGAGGCGCCGGCAGTCATCGCCGCGACCGTCTTGAGCTTCTGAGGAGGCGCGTCAACATCACTCTCCTCGTCATCTCCACTCCCCGAGTCGTCCTCCACGAACTCCTCGGGGTCCTCGTCCTCGGAGACCTCATCTTCTCCCCTCCTCCTCCTCCTGGATCGCTCAGCGTTCCGTTCACGCTTGGCGACCTCCTTCTTCTTCCACTCCTCCCGGCGGTCTTTCCTCGCCTTGGCCCATTCGGCCTCGGCCCGGTTCCTCGCCTTGTCCTCGGGAAGCGGTGGCCGGGAGTAGGAGCAGCTAAGGCCCTTCATCTGAAAGAACTCAGGATCAGCCAACTAAAAACCACTCGGGGAATCAAGGCGGATGAAGGACACCTTACCAGAGCCCGGGTGCGGGTGTTCGGGAGCATGGGGAGAAGGCCCGGGGGAGGATACGCGTCGTGGCCCTTCCCCATCGCAGCCGTGACCCGGCGTTCCACCTCAGCCTCCGAAGGCAAGGGGATCATCGTCACGGTCCCCACAAAGGGGGCCCTCTCCGGAGTCATCTGCCAAATAGGGAGAGCGCGCCGCCTCAGCGGCACGATACCTCTCGAGAGGTACCCCCGAGGACTTCCGCCGTAGACACCCTCGCGTCGCGCAGTCGCGCGAGGGCCTTCCAGATGTCCCCGAGGAGCTTCTCCTGCCTATTCTTCTCGGGGCCGTACGCCCACTCGTCGGGCGCCTTCTCGAAGGTCTTCCCGGTGTACTCCGGCAGGGGGTTCTTGCTGTCGTTCTTCAGGTAGAACCACATCGGGTGCCAGCCCTTGTTCGAGCTGATCAGGGTCCCCGAGATGTAGTCCTTCGAACGCCCCTGCTTCGCCTTCAGTACGGCGCAACCAATCGTCGCGGGGGCTCCGCCCTCCGCGGAGTGCAGCGAGAACTTGAAAAAATACCTGAAGAGGTCCCAGTGGGCCTCCATCTCCAAGTACCCCTCGCAGAGGGCCACGAACAGTGCCATCTGTTGAACCCCGTTGGGGTTGAGGTGGTGAAGCTCCAGCCCGTACTCGTTGAGCACGGCGCGGATGAATCTTCCGGCGGGGACGGAGAACCCGCGCTCGTGGAAGGCGACGAACGAGACGACATATCACTGCGGCGGTCGGGGATAGTCTTCCACGCCCGGAACCTTCCACTCCTCGGCCTCCGTCAATGGCGGAAGCAGCCCCTCCGCCACGAGGCCCTCCAGCTGCCGGAGCGAGACACGGGAGCGCTCCCAGGTCGACATCCTGAAGCAATCCGAAGGAGAAGCGCCGGCGGGATGGGGGGCTCGGTCACTTGTTCTCCGGAACGGCGAAGCGACGGCGGCGGAGGACGCAAGGAAACAAGCGGCAGCAACAAAGGAGACGAAGCGCGCGACGAAAGTTGGAAAGCTCGGGCTCGGGTAAAACCCGAGGCCGCCGCAGCACGCGGCTATAAATAGGGGCGAGACGGAACGGCCGCTACCTTAATTGCGCGGGCCCACCACTGGCGCCGCGGCGACGTGCGCACGTCGCTTCGCCTGACCTCCTCAAAAGGCGCGTCCACCTCCCCACGCGGCGGGAGAACGGGCCGACGCTTCCGTGCCCGGCCCGTCAACGGCTGGGCTGCTGCGCGGCCCACCGATGAAGCGTCCCCGACAAGCTTCCCCTCCCCGACAAGTTCTTCGATCCCGACAACATCCGAGGCAAACCACCCGGGCACAAAACCTTAACAAGAGCACCAGCTCTTCTCAAGGCTCGGGGGCTACACCCGGCGGGTGCGCTCGCGCGCCCCCACCAGAAAAATCATAACTTACCATATCCACGCCGCCGTCCAGCCTGGGCGTGAGCCTCCATCTCCCCCCCAGGCTCGGGGGCTACTGACGAAGGTCCGAATTAGGGGTACCCAATCAAACCCTTAATCCGGGAGCTTACGATAATCCACCCCTCAAAAAGCAAAACTGAAGACTCAAACCAAAGCAGATTCTCCATGCCCTGGCGCCTCGGAGGCGGCCCGACGAGTCTCCGATTCGCCCGAGGAGTTCTCCGCCTCCGAGTAGCTTCGCTGCTCGCCCGAGGAGTTCCCCGCCCCCGAAAGGATCTCCGATTCGCCCGGGGAGTTCTCCGCCTCCGAGGAGTCTCCAGCTCCCCGGGTGAAACTACCCGGCCACGTCCTGGCCCATCCAGCGCCGTACCCACTTGGTACCCGCCGCGTCAGAGCATGATGGGCGTCCGTCCTTCGCCACGGCAGCCACAGTGGCACCCGTCACATCCAAACAGGAACGCTACAGTCCTGAGAGGAATGCATGTGCTACACCAGGCACCCAAGTACGACCCCAGGCACCCATGGATGACACCTGGAACCCGAGCAGGGCACCTGGAGCACCCGAGGACCTCGAGCAAGTCAACCACGACCCGGGAACTACCCGGGAGCTTACCCAAGAAGACGCCTACACCAACCACCCGGGATGTACGATCCCGGGTCCGGCGGGGTGCCCACTCCGTCAACACCTGCTTCCTGTACGGCTCGACGCGCGGCACAAGCTAAAGGCCTCGGGGGCAGTAACTCCCCTTGTAATTTTCTTTCTTTCTTACCCCCCGCTCCCTTCTCTCCTTGAGACTATAAAAGGGGATAAGGGGACACCTGAGGGGGGACAGGCCGACACCAGCCGAACATTCGGACACAGCACGAACAGCACACTCGCTCGCACAGCACCGGGACCTGGGACCCTCTCCCTCTCCCGACCAGTTTGTACCCCCTACTACAGACTTGGACTTGAGAACATCGGCACATACTGGACGTAGGGTATTACTCTCCGGAGGCCCGAACCAGTCTAAAACCCCCTGTCTCTCGAGTCACCATCCGGGCTCCGACGCGCGATCGTAGAAAATTTACTTGCCGGCGGTAGAGAACCCCGACAAGAATGATCCCTGAACGTCGGCGACCTAGCCCAGCACCGGGTCATGTCCACCAAAGATCAGCACAAGCTGTCGGCCCCGTGGAAAGGGCCTTTCATCATCAAAGAAGTCGTCTCGCTAGGGACCTACCGTCTCCAGTGGGCCAACGGTGACCCCATCCCGAACGTGTGGAACATTCAGCACCTGATGAAGTTCTACCTGTAGTCATTCTCAAAGCTACGTACTCTGTTCTTCATATTAATAAAAAACATTTCCTCTTTTGCCAATGACTTTGGGTCATACGGCCAGACTGTTTCTGCTCTTACTCGACATCCAAGCAGATGCTCGTGGACTGGGCCTGACCTAGATCATGTTTGATTCACTATGCCTAAATGCACAAGGGAGAGTCCCAGCCGACTCTGACTTCATGAAGTCCTTGCCCGCCCCATGCTCCCGCCGAGGACAGTAGAGTTAACCCGGCAGGCCCAAGTCCCCAACCGTGAAACCCTGAGCTCCGTGCTCAACCCGCGCGCTACCAGCGAGTAAGCCTTACAGCTAAGCGTCGTTGAGTGATAAGCCGTCCTCTCCGTGAGCAGTGGTCAGCGGGTAGAAAGGGTGCTTAAACGGCACAAGGCAGTGACCGGCCGAGGTCATGCAGAGTTTCAGCCGGTAGGGAGAAGGGGCCTCACTCATGACATTAAACTACTGCACACAATTCTCAACATTCGCATAACCAGTAAAGTTTTGCATTATGATATACAGGATATAATCTACACATATAATTGTTGCCTTATAGGCCCAGCTCCTTGGCTACAGTTTCCGCTAAAGGCGTACGCTCCTCAACAAGAGAATCGAACTCGGCGTCGGTGACCCCATCAGGAATGCCCTCGCTGATCTAACCATTGACGAGAGTCAGGAAACGTGCCCCGGATCAGTGCCAAGATGTGGCTGCCACAACCGACTGCAATCTCCTGCACCAGCTGCGCCGCTCGAGTCAGGCCGGCCCGGAGCCGCTCAACCAGAGACAAGGCCGTCGGGACCGACCTGGCGAGGATAAGAGAACTGGCATTATACTTGGCCGCCTATCGTAGCTCCAGCAGCTCGGCCCGGATGACTGCATAAGAAACCGCTAAGCGTACCGATAGAGAGCCACAGGCGAAAACGTAGGTCGGACATACAACACCTACCGTGCATCGCCTTGTTGTACTTGTCCTTCAAGCGCTGGTTGACCTCCACCAGATGCTCGGACTCGGCCTGGAGGCGTCGGTTGGCTTCCTTCAAGGCGCCAACTTCCTCCTCAAGACGCCGCTTGGTCCCAGAAAGCTTGTCAATCTTCCCCCGGAGGACCGCCTCCTTCTTTCCTGCGTCTGCACATGCGCCGATGTTAGCCTCGGCTCATCACCAAGCCAGACAAGAGAAGTTATACCTTCCGCGATGGCCTTCATGTCGCACATGAGCTCCTCATTGAGCTTGACTACTTCGGCCATCTCCCTCTCTTTCTCCATCAGCGCCCTCCGGGAGTCGCTCGCCGCTAGCTGGAGCTGCTTATGCACGTCGGCCAGGGTCCGACGATCTTCCAAAGCTTGCCGCTTGAAGGCAATATCCTTCGCGGCCCGGGCAATGAAACCCTACATCGTAGCACCAAAGGGTTAGCCATTGCTGACTTAAACAAGCTTGGCGACCGAAGCACTGAATGGAGCGGTACCTCGATGATGCGGTTCAGAATGTCGCTTATGTTCTGCAGCTTCCTGAGCTCATCATCGTGGTCAGCCATATCCAACTCCGGTGCCCGCTTTGGAGTCAGCACCGACGCACCAGCAGAGGCCCCTAGCCCGGACGTGGCGGCATCGACCTCGGGTGCCACAACAGCGCCAATCCCGGCAGCTGGCTGCCCACCCAGTAGCCGATCATCGTCATCCTCAAGCTGGGGAGGCTCACTAACTGGGTCCTCCCCACCCGCCGAGTCCTTCCCTCTTCCATCGACGCCGCCCGCTTCGGTTGTGCTCCCCCTTTGGTCAATGACCGGGGAACTTCCAATCATTGTGCCAGTCGGAGGACTCGCCGGCGGAGTCTGTTCTCTGGCCGATGCGTCAGCCTGCAATTGCTCAGGAGAGCAGGCCTCAGCGCCGGCCCCAGATCTTGCACCCGCGGTAGTCGGCTTGAGAGCTTGCGCTTTATTGCCTGATGAAAGCGGCACCAGGTCGGTCCCGGGTCCGTATGACGTAGGCCAGCATCAGAGAAGAGAACAACATCAACATTCCCACCTTGAACTATATTCAATGCGTACAAAGGCTCATACCCGCTCCTCCGCGGACGCTTGAAGATAACACCCCACAATAGTACAGGGGATGCAAGGCCCGGCTTCAGTGGTGACTCCACTGGCGACTTGGACTCGGTAAAAGGGGTCCCCTGACCGCCAATATCTGCTATGGGTGACTCCCCTAGGTCTGGGCTAGAGGGGGAACCACCGATCTCGTCCTCAGCATCGCTGGCAGTTGTGACCAGCCTTCTTCTCTTCCTCGCAAGGGATTCGGCCCGTGCATCCTGCCTTCCCTTGGGCAGAGTCTCCGGTGCCGCCCCTTTGGTGGCCGACCTCGTCGCACGAGAAACCAGTGCTTTACGCAAGGCTAAACACTTGGCCCTAACGGCACCACCACCACCCGATGCCAGTGCCGACTGATCCTTATCCGACTCCTTCAGGGGAGCAGGAATCACGTCGCCGGCCTCCCTCTCAGCAGGCTCCTCATCCACCACTCGAGGTGCCCTAGACGCCTCGTCCATGATCATCAGCTTCTCCGGCCGAACACTGCCCTCGGGCAACGGAGACGGGCAGAAATACTTTGCAGCACGTTCCTGCAGAATCACAGAGACGACAACCTAGAATTTAAAAGTAGAACTACCTATTGGGCAGCAAGTATAAAATGGAGGAGCAGACAGCGCTTACCGGTGGTGGCGGATTGTGCAAAGAAAAGGCTACAGGGGCACCCTGATTGAAGATTTCCCCCCTCATAAAGCCAAAGACACTTTCAATGGTCTCAGGCACTGACACAGTCCGGACTTGCTCCCTGGTCGGTTCCTTAGCGCCACAGAACTCGAACCCTAGATGAACCCAGTCCTTGATCGGTTGGGTCAATTGCCGGACAAAAGAAATCATGATGGCCACGGCAGTCAAGCCGTTCTTCTTCGCCTCGGCAATCAGATGTAGCAGCTCATCGACCTCTCGCAGTTCTTCACCCTTAGGGAGCGACTCCCACTTCGCACTCTTCTTCGGGCGGTGGCCGGTCCGAGTCGGCAGAGTAGGGGGATGGTTCCCGATATAGAACCAATCCACCCGCCACCCCTTGTTGGAGTCATTCATGTCCAATGTGAAGTACTTCTTGGACATGCGGGCCTCAGCGAGAATCCCGCTCCTCCAGTCACCCGGGCTGGTCCCTTCATAGCATCCTCCATAATGACCTTCAGGCGGTATAGCCTCCACCACAAATTAAAGTGCGGAGGAATCCCAAGGAAGGCCTCACACAGTTGGATAAAGATCGAGATACCCAAAATCGAAGTGGGACTCAAATGGGTTAACTCAATAACTTGCGGAAAAAGTCCAAAGTTGGCAATCCGAAGCCGCACTCGAAGAAGGAGGTGTAGACAATGGTCTCTGCCTCAGAACGCTCCCAGGGGCGTGCATCGTCCCCAGGTGGCCGCCACAGCAGCTCTTCTTTGGGCCCCAAGACGTCTCGCCTCGCCATGGCCTGGAGCCTTTCCTCCGCAATGTCGGACCGACCCCAGGCAGGCTCATGGCGCGGAACTTCCCCTTCCACCTCGGTCAACTCCTCGTCTTCCACGGACACATCCTCCGCCCCCGCAGAGGTCACGGCCACCATGGCCGCCCCGTCCCCAGCGATGCCTCCAGCCCCCGCAGCAACAATCTGCGCCGTGGCAGAGGCTGCCGCATGACCCGCTGCAGCCCTCGCCCCTGTCGTGATCGCTCCGCAGCCTGCGGAGACCTCTGGATCCACCACCCTCGCCGGCGACGGCACCTTTTCCCCCGATGCCGGTGACCTCACCGGAGATGACGCTTTCGCTATTCACACAATAGGGTGGGATGCAAAGGTCAAAGCCGCATGGTGCCCAGGCATGAGCAGCCTCTCTCAAACCAAAGGGGCATGATGCAAAAGCAAGGGCGCGGCGGCGGCACGGATTGCAGTGGCGGCGGCGCAAGCAGCGGCGGGGGACGGAATGGCTTTGGATCTGGAAATGACTTCGGTTACCTAACTTGACGGTCCCCCCTTGTTTTATTCTCGCCCCAACGGTTCAAATCCCCTTGATGAGCGGCGCGCCTGTTTACCATGGGCCAATGGCTCTCTTTGCGCCAACGGCTATGCCTCCGTGACTCGGCCAACCCCGATGCTCGGGGACTCGGCACTACGACTCCGGTCTGTGGGTCTCTGTGATTCGGCCGGCCCCGATGCTCGGGGACTCGGCACTACGGCTACGGTCGGCGGGTCTCCGTGACTCGGCCAGCCCCGATGTTCGAGGACTCAGCACTACGACTCCGGTCGGTGGGTCTCCATGACTCGGCCAGCCCCGATGCTCAGGGACTCGGCACTATGACTCGGGTCGGCGGGTCTCCGTGACTCGGCCAGCCCCGACGCTCGGGGACTCGGCACTACGACTCCGGTCGGCGGGTCTCCACTACGATTCCGGTCGGCGGGTCTCTATTGGTATTTTTAACGATCACAGATCAATCCGCAAGCGTATGGATACTGATGTAGCTTTCACCCGAGATTATTCTAGGGTATCGAATCCACAGGGAACTTGTGTGCACTAGTTAAGAATCAAGAACGGCCGAGGACAAGAGAAGAGATATATATGTAGAAGGTAGAGAGGTTTATTTCTATGTATTCTAAATAATTAAGAATTAACTCAAGATTTTTATGATATTACTTGCTTCGGGACGCCCAACCGTCCTAATCCAGAAAGGGATGCGAAGGGGACTAGGCAAGCCAAGCAATGGTCCTACTGTACTCTAGTGCTTCTCACGTGGTGGACTACATAGGCCGTCAGGGCTGTCACCACCTGAAGCTACCACTACAAATCCGTGGCACTAGGCGCACTCCAAGGTATTCAAAAGACTATGCACCACATATACTCAATTAAATACTATCTTAGCTTTGCAAGTACTAAAACACTTATCACAGTAAGGTGCCCACAAGTAAATAAAGTAAAGCTTGAACTATATTAAATAAATATTAATCCAGAAACACAAAGGAAATACCCAGATGTTACTCGAACCTGAGCCGCATCCGTCGGGGTACAAGAGGAAGGGAGGAAGCCGACAGCTCTGACTTCTCCCTGGCTCGCACGTCAACTCTATCCTATTTCTACTAACTATGTGGATATAGCTTCACCTTGGATCTTCACTACTTCTCTGTCTGTTCTCAAGTGAAGGAGGGGGTCTCTATTTATAGGAGGAGGAAACTTGGCCATATGAAGAATCCCCACTAGAAACTAGGGGGTACCACTCCTCCCCTAGTGACATCTGGCCTCCAACCGACCTCCCTGGGTGCCAGAATCGCTCCCACCGATGTTCTGAGGTCGGTGGGGCCAAAAACCAGAGAAAACTGCGATAATCTGGTCAAAAACCGAAGCAAAACCAGATCAGGGCAGCATCTGTACGTCGGCTGGAACCAAAACCGCTCAAAACCGCAGCAAAACCAGACCTCGTAAATAAAACCACGTCGAACCGCCCTCCGCAGCTGCCACCTGTCCCAGCCGCTCTCTCTCCTGCGCGGGCGCGGTCACCGAATCGGGCCCCGGCCAGTCCATGGCTGCCGCGTGGCCTCGGCCGAGCTCGCTCCGCGCTCGCGTACTCGCGCCCGCGATGAGCCTGTCGCTGGCTGCCATCTGTCCTTGTCGGTCCGGACTCCTGCGCGCTGATGCAAACCGGCGCCCCCCTCTCCCAACGCGCCACGTGGGTGGCCGCGGCGTTCCCCGCGCGTGGGCGCTGGCGCGCGAGCCTGGTCCACTGGCCGCGTGGTGGAGGGAAGGCAGCTGGCCCGCGAGCTCACCTGGGCCACTGGCCCGCGTCGTGTGGGCCCCCCGGGCTGCGCCGCGTGGGTTGCTAACGTCGGCCGCGCTGACGTCAGCGATGACGTCGGGGCGCTACGTAATAAAATAGGATTTTCGCATCTTTTTCTTCTGAGCTCCAAAAAATATGAAATATATACTCATTTCGATCATCTCGATGAGCTCTACGCAGTGGTGTAATCCATCTTGCCATTTGAGATACTTTAAGATAATGATATATTTGGATCTTTCTCAGGCCTATAGTGTGAATTCTTGCATGACTTGTGGAACTAGTCAGTATTAAACCCTACCACTATGTTTGGTGATAATACTTGACATATATTTGGTAGGAATTGATGGTCAAAAGTGGCACTTAAGGACCGTCAACAAGCTCCCCCACACTTAGCCTTTGCTCGTCCTCGAGTAAAGCTCATGACTAAGGTAGAGAACAACATGATTCCAAAAGATATGATGCGAGCATATAAGTTATTCCATGATATACTCGCTCTTGTGACTTTTTGAAGTGTCTATCATGTAATCTTGGATGGTTGAGGAACGGAACGGTCTTGATTCGAATCACCCCAACTCTTTCTGTAAAGCAACTTGGGTTTTTGATAAATTTTCAAAACTTAGCCTTACTTGACTCCTCAATTGATTCTCTCAGATCGCTCATTGTGTATAATTCCTCACCAAGGCTTTGTTTTGCCTCATTTCATCCTACTACTAAAAGGCTTATGTGGAGTTCACGTAGGGAATGAAAATATGAGGCACACTTGTATCACATATTATTGCAAAGCCAAAGACCGGATCCAAGAAGAAAACTAATCATACAATCTGATCAAGATGTGCATGTGTGTGAATGGAGAATGTTTGTGGAAGTTATGACAGCTCCTTTTTTTATGATCTCTCTCCTCTTAATTTTGAGAACATGGCTATCTCATTTTTTCTTTCTTTTTTTCTTTTTCTCTCTTTTTTTCATCATGCTTGAGAATAAATTCCTCTTTAAGCATGTGCTTTTTTTTTAGCCCATGTCTCTTTTAAAGGAATTACTAGGAGAGAGATTCATAAAACATATGAAGTATTTATTTGGTGGATCAAATGAATATTGCTAACTTCCAGTGTAGAAGTTTAGCATATGTATGTGGAGTGTACGTGATCTTGATCATGAAAGCATGAAAAGCATCTTACAAGGGTCACAACAATTTGACAAAGCTCAATGTAATAACAAATGGCACATGTATGAGGTTTGGCAATGTAAACAACATATGGCTTTGGTAGGAATATATATCACTGAGGAGTTTTGTAAGGCTAAATTTATTTGGAGTAAAACATCCCAAGCACTTATACAGAAAGGTAAGGTTCATTTCATCATACCATATCTCATTCATCAACCATTTAGATTAACATGCTTTCCTAATGATATATGTTCACAAGAAACATGTGTATGTGCTAGGAATAAAGAATATGCAAGCCAATCAAGGAAAATCATGTATATCAAAGGAGCACCAGGATTCATTGATTTTAATTTAGTGATAAACAAGAATTAAATAAACTCATGAATCAGGGAGTTTGAGAGATAGAATTTCGCAAACCATGATGTCCCTTTAAGTGTCGAAAGAGGATGTCCTTGGTGCATCCCCCACACTATTTTCTGCTGCGATGTCTTCTCATGCACATTCTTAGATATAATGATGAGATACAAGGATTTGGCTAGTACAAGTGTACTAGCCACATCAAAACGAAGCTTTTTATTTATTAGAAGCAAAAAGTTTCTTTTATTATTATTTTATTTTATTTAAGGGTGAAACATTTAATCACCAAAGTCGAGAAATTCGATTTCATCGACTTCATCCATCTTTTCAGGCTCAAAATAAACTTTTAAGTGGTGGCTATTTACCTTAAGTATATTACCTGAGTCGTCCAGAAGAGTAATGGCTCCATGGGATGATGTGTCAATCCTGTTGAATGGTCCTTCCCACTTGCTTCTAAGTTTACCATGGCCGAAAAGTTTCACTCTGGAGTTGAACATGAGGACTTTGTCTTCGGACTTGAACTCCTTCTGTTTAAGCCTCTTGTCATACCACCTTTTTTGTTCTATCCTTATAGATCTTGGAGTTGTGGTATGCTCTCTCCCTCCATTCCTCCAGCTCGGATATTTGCATCTTTCGGTTGTTTCCAGCGAGATGGAGGTCCATGTTCCATTTCTTAATAGCCTAGTGGGCTCTGAACTCTAACTCAACTGGAAGATGGCACGTTTTACCATACACAAGCTGGTAGGGGGACATACCAATGGGTGTCTTGAATGCTGTGTGGTATGCCCATAATGCTTCAGGGAGTTTGTTCTTCCAGTTTTTTCCCATCTCGTTGATGGTCTTCTGCAGAATGTTTTTGATTTGTTTGTTGGACGTTTCTGCTTGACCGCTCGTCTGTGGGTGATAGGGTGTTGCCACATTATGGCGGATCCCAAAGTCTGCCAAGTATTGCCTGAAGGTCTTGTTGATTCCTCCATCACTTATCACTATTCGGGGCATGTCGAATCGAGGGAAAATGACCTCATGGAGCATCTTCTTGGCATGTTTGGAGTTGGCAGCCCGGCAAGGTAGTGCTTCTACCCACTTGGACACGTAGTCCACATCTACCAAGATGTATTCGCAGCCATAAGATTTGGGGAATGGCCCCATGTAGTCGATGCCCCACACATCAAAGAGCTCAACTTGCAAGTTGCTTGTGAGTGGCATGGCATCTCTTTTGTTGATGTTGCCGTGCCGCTGACATCTATCACATCTTCTGATGAACTCTTTGGTGTCATCGTACATGGTCGGCCAGAAGAATCCACTTTGCCAAATTTTGGCATGGGTTCTGAACACTCCATAGTGTCCCCTGTACGGAGATGCATGACATCTCTCTATGATCTTGTTGCTTCAATCATTGGCACACACTTCCTTAGCAACCCATCAGCGCAGACCCGATATAGGTATGGCTCATTCCACAAGTGGAAGCAGCTTTCATATTCCAACTTCTTCTTGTTTCCACCTGGGGAACATAGCCTGCCAATATATAGTTTATGATATTTGCATACCATGGGTTATCATGTGTTACCTTAAGGAGTGTGTCGTCCCTTAGGTAGTCATTGATGGGTAGATCATGTGTCTCCTCAACCTGCAACCTAGATAGATGATCGGCTACCGAGTTTTCTACTCCCTTTTTATCTCAGATTTCTAGATCAAATTCTTGGAGAAGAAGGATCCATCGGATGAGCCTAGGTTTAGCATCCTTCTTAATGAGGAGTTTATTTTAGAGCAGCGTGGTCTGTGTAGATAATTACCTTTGCCTCCACTAAGTAGGATCTGAACTTATCTATCGCGAAGACCACAGCCAACAAATCTTTTTCAGTGGTGGCATAGTTCAGCTGGGCTCCAGTTAAGGTTTTGCTAGCGTAGGAAATGGCGTAGTGCCTCTTGTCCTTGGTTTGGCCTAGGACAGCTCCTATGGCATAATCGCTAGCATCGCACATGATCTCAAAGGGTAGCACCCAGTCGAGTGGTTGAATGACTGGGGCCGAGATGAGTGCCTTCTTTAGGATTTGGAAGGCTTGATGGCACTCATCAGTGAAGATGAACTCCGCTTCTTTTGCTAGAAGATTGGTTAAGGGCCGAGCAATATGAGAGAAATCTTTAATAAAACGCGATAAAACCCAGCATGTCCTAGAAAGCTGTGGATTCCCTTCACATTCGTGGGAGGTGGAAGCTTCTTGATAACTTCAATTTTTGCTTTATCCACCTCTATGCCACGTTCGGACACCAAGTGTCCAAGCACTATTCCTTCCCGAACCATAAAATGGCATTTCTCCTAGTTCAGGATTAAGTGCTTTTCTTCACACTGTTGTAAGACCTTGTCTAAATTCTCCAGACAATCTGTGAAGGATTTGCCATAGATGGAAAAGTCATCCATGAACACCTCCATGATTTTCTCAATCATGTCAGAGAATATAGACATCATGCACCTTTGGAATGAGGCTGGGGCATTGCACAGACCGAAGGACATCCTACGGTAAGCATATGTTCCATAAGGGCATGTGAAAGTGGTCTTGCTTTGATCATCCGGGTGTATGGGGATTTGATGATATCCGGAGTACACATCAAGGAAACAAAAGAAAGAGTGGTTTGCAAGCCGTTCTAGCATCTCATCGATGAAAGGCAACGGAAAGTGGTCCTCCTTAGTAGCCTTGTTGAGTCTCCGGTAATCAATACACATACGCCACCCGGTGACAGTGCGTTGAAGGATCAACTCATTTTTGTAATTTTTCACCACCGTCATCCCTCCTTTCTTAGGTACCACTTGCACCGGACTCACCCACTCGCTGTATGGCATGGGATAAATAATCCCTGCATGAAGTAGCTTAAGGACTTCCTTCTTAACTACTTCTCACATCGCGTTGTTCAACCTTCTTTGGGGTTCCCTAGAAGGTGTGGAATCGGGATCGGTCGGGATGCGATGAGTGGAAAGAGTAGGACTTATGCCCTTAAGATCATGGAGCAAGTAACCCAGGACTGCACGATGTTTTTCTAAGACAGCAACAAGTCTATTGGTTTCTTCTTCGGTGAGCTTGTCGCTGATGATAACCGGGGTTTGACAGTTACCATGAAGGAAAACATATTTTAGGCCAGGCGAGAGAGGTTTTAGCTCGATTGTGGGTGGTGGTGATTGTTCCATTATGTCCAACTCAATGGGCTCGGCAATGATCTCTTCTTCATGAGAGAAGTTTATTGCGTCGTTGTCCTAGTTTGGTTGGGCCATATCTGACAATGACACTCCTATAAGCTCTTCGATAGGGTCAGGAATTGGCATTGGTTCCGCTATCGAATTATTTGCACGAGCTAAAGGAACGGTGTAGGTGGAATTTCCCATTTGAATGGCTAGGCCTCCTTTAGGCATTTCTTGGTGTTGGGGGATTAGCCTGCTAGAGAAATGCCTTCACCTGCTTACTTCGTCTTTGAGCTCTCGACATTTGCCTTCGCTACTACCAACCGAGAGGCCATTGCCTTCGCTGGGCAATCAAACATCGAGAGGCGATCCGTTGTCTTCGTTGCCAATGGTCGTCCATAATAAGTGCGAAGGCAATTCACAAATATTACCTGTGGTTTTATTTTGTTACATAGGTTCGAGACAGGCCCGGGCGACGGCACGATGGTTTTTCTTCTCCGAAGGAGAAGGCACCTTGAAGCCGAAGGCGCCCAGCACAGTGAAGGCATTAAAGGTCATTGGAGGCACAACGAAGGCAGCGTGGACGGGGTCCAAACCGAGTCAAAGACGAAATCGTTGGTCTACGCATTCACATTGGGATGTGCGAATATACCCTTATGCCCCTGGATAATCTAAGTTGTATAGTCTAGAGAATGATGCCTGATTTCCAGGGGCATAAGTGGAATGTAAAATGTGCCTCTTGACCTCCCTATAAAAAGGGACCTCTCACCAACGTGTAAAGGGCTGATTCTTGAGAACACTGTAGATAAGTAATATATTGTTGCTTGTCTCTATTTCTCTGTCTTAGCTATTGTTTGGGTTTATTGGCTTTGGCAGTAACCCAACTATTGGCGCCCACCGTCTGTGCTGTGCACGAAGGAAATCCACGAACACCACTATGCCACCAAGAAGAGTAGTAACAAAACCACCCACCACCACCGAAGATACAACCCCTACCGGTGAAGCCGATGCCCAAACCATAATTCCACCAAGCACCTTACCACCCATAACCAAAGCCGTCATTGAAGAGCCGGAAGTCGATGAAGACACACTCACCATAGAAGAAAAACTGCGCAGGGTGGAGCAAAGGCTCCGCCTTCGCCGTCTGGAGCAGTAGAGAGAGCTCAAAGCTGCCCAGCTTGAGCTACAACAGCAAATGCAAGAAGAAGAAGAACAACAACAACACCAGCTGCTACAGGTCAGGAAGCAATTAGAGGAGCTGAGGCAAGCGAAGCAAAGAAGATTGAATTCCACAAGTTCGAGAGCTGTGAAGCTCCGAGAAGAACTCAAGAAAGCTAAGAAACAAGTTGCTGAGCTCCAGGCATAACTCAATGAGCCAATTGCCTTCGCCAATGCTGGAGCAAATCGTGTTCCCACATTGAAAACCGGCTTCCAAATACTGCACACTCGTCCCATTGATCATACATGCCCTCTATCATAAAATCTGCAACTGGCAAGATGGCCGCCTTCGTACAAGCCTATCTCTCTACCAAGGTACAATGGCCTCACCGACCCCAAGCAATTTCTCATGAGCCATGAGGCTGCAATAGCTTCGGCAGGGGGAGATGACGTAGTGCTAGCAAAGTCTTTCATCATTATCTGCGATGGCACTGCAATGAACTGGTACACCAAGCTTCCAGGGTTATCTATCAGCAGCTGGTATGATCTGAAAAGAGAGCTGATCAAGAATTTCAGCATAATGAGAGGCCAAGCACTCTCATACGCAGAGCTAACTCTACACCAACAGCCGAAAGAATCTTTGGAAGACTACTTTCGCAGGTTTGTGGGACTGCGATCTCAGGCTCCTCATATTCCCGATGAAGCCGCCAAATTTGCAGCTATACAGGGGCTTCGGCCTGGCCCATTCGCGCAGCACATTGCAAGGGAAACACTAGCAACCCTTGGAGATCTGTATGAGGAGTTCAAAAAATATTGTCGATCCGATAATGACAACCGTAGGCGAATTGCCATTTGAAGAGCCAGTACGATTCCCAAAACAAGCAGCACCATTACAACCAAAACCACTACCAAAATTACCCATCTCAAACCATCATGAGCGTGGAGAGCCCAGCTTTGTTCCAAGAGAACAAACCTACCTACCCAGAAAACCAATTTCAGAATCAAAGAAATGAGCCTACCCAAAGGGGTGGAAGAACCGGCAGAGGCCGAGGAAGAGGAAGGGGTCCACCTTTGGGACCAGAGCTGTTTTGCCAATATCATGGCAAAAGTCACACCCATGGCACAGAGCAGTGCCGAGACATCAAGAAAACCATCGACAAGATGAAAGCAGAAAAAATCCAAGCCACCCAAACGAAGCCACCTTTGGCTTCGCACCCTAATACTCAAACCACCCAAACCCAAACCCAACCTATCCAGCCATATTGCCCTGTCTATCCCTCCCTAAACTCAAACTTTGTGCATCACACAACTGCGATGGTGACCCAATTTTCACCTTCGCCGCAAGCATTCCAACATTACTACCCACAAACAATGTACCCACACCTATACCCCCAAAACACCCAGCCTATCCCAAAAAAAGACATCAAAGTGGAAGAACTTCCACCACCACCACCTCAAAAGCCACAAGACCAAAAAACACCAACACCTCTGCCCAGTTATGGCCTCATTATGCCGATAACTGGAGGATCCTCGCTTGCCTTCGAAACAAAGAAGCAAAGAAAGAGTTACTTTCGACAAGTAAACAACATCTCTGTCGTTAGCCCATACAAGAAATCAGAATGGTCTCACATGCCGATTACCTTCACCGAAGAAGATCTCAAGCTCCACAACTTCCCTCACAATGATGCAATGTCGATCGAAGCCAACATCGCTGGCTGGACGATCGGGAAAGTGCTAGTGGACACAGGCAGCTCTGCGGACATCGTCTTGGCTAAAACTCTCAGATCTATGACAAACATCAACCCAGATAATTTAGAGCCGTCAGATACACGTTTGGTCGGTTTCGGGGGGAAGCGCACTGCAACACTGGGGAAAATCACATTGCCAGTATCTTTTGGGGACACATCGAATGCAAGAACTTAGTTCATCACCTTCGACGTCGTTGACATGTTCTTCGACTATAATGTTATCTTCGGCAGAGGAGTTATAAATGCCTTCGACATCATCATACAGCAAGCTTTCTTATGCATGAAAATGCCAGCTCTCAAAGGGGTCATCACCATCTACGGTTATCAAACAGAGGCAAGAAGAATTGAATACGCAAACACCCTAGGCCAGTGAAAGGTACATGTGCTCGAAGAAAGAGAGCCAACTTATCTAGAGGAGAAGCCAACTGCTGAGAAAGATAGCAAAAGCATGCAAGGTGCAACAGAAACAAAACAAGTGCAATTGCAACCCGATGTCTTCGACAGGAAAGTCATCATCGGCTCAGATCTTGAACCTGACGAGGAAGAAAGACTCATCGAGTTCTTGAGAAATAACAAAGATGTCTTCACATGGTCAAGCAAAGATTTGCCAGGCGTTGACAGGAGCATAGTTGAGCACAAACTTGCAATCAGCCCTGAGATGAGGCCGAAGAAGCAGAAATTGAGAAAAATGTCCGAAGAAAAATTAAGTGCGGTCAAAGCTGAGGTGCAAAGATTGCTAGATACAAATGTTATACATGAAGTAAAATATCCTCAGTGGCTGGAAAAAACTGTGCCAGTGAAAAAGAAAAATGGCAAGTGGCGAATGTGCATTGACTTCACCGACCTCAATAAGGCATGCCCAAAAGATGACTTCCCACTTCCAAGAATTGACAAAATCATCGATCAAGCTGCTGCAAGTGAGATGATGTGTCTCTTAGATTGCTTCTTTGGTTATCATCAGATCTGGATGAAGAAAGAAGACAAAGAAAAAACCAGCTTCATCACTCCTGTCGGCACATTTTGCTTCATCAGAATGCCCGAGGGGCTTCACAATGCTGGTACCACTTTATGTCGAATGTCGAGCACCGCATTCAAAGAAGAACTCTTCAAAACTATACTGGCATATGTTGACGACATCTTGGTCAAAAGTGTTAAAAGACAAGATCACATATCAGACTTGGCAGTTGCCTTCGCACGAATGAGACAAGCTGGTCTCAAGCTCAACCCGGAGAAATGTGTCTTCGGAGTAACCAAAGGGAAGATACTCGGCTGTCTAGTGTCAGCGAATGAGACCGAAGCCAACCCAGATAAGATTAATGCAATTCTTAACATGGAAGAGCCAAAATGCATTAGAGATGTGCAGAAACTCTCGGGCAGAATCGCAGCACTTAACAGGTTTATTGCAAAGGCAGCTGAACGCAGTTTATCCTTCTTCGCAACTCTCAGAAATGCATCAAAATTTGAATGGGGAGAAGAGTGGTCGAAGGCATTTCAAGAATTAAGGCAATATCTAATGCAGCTCACAAAGCTGACAATACCCGACCCGAAGGCACCTTTACTGTTGTACATCGGAGCTTCGCAATCAGCCGTCAGCGCTGCACTTATTGCAGAGAAACTGATAGAGGGCAGAAATATACAGCAGCCAGTGTACTATGTCTCTGAGGCACTGGCCGGATTGAAGCTATTCTACACTGAGATCGAGAAAATGATCTACGCCGTGGTGATGGCATCCAGAAAGCTAAGGCATTATTTCGAGGGGCACAACATCAAAGTGCTCACAGATCAACCATTAAAAGAGTTACTGAGTAACAAAGAAGCTTTGAGAAGAATACGCAAATGGGCTGCAGAGCTGTCAGAATATGTTGTGGATTTTGAGCGAAGAATAGCAATCAAATCACAAGTCTTGGCTGATTTCATAGCAGAATGGACATCGCCTTCAGCAGAAAATCTGGCCAGAGAGGAAAGCTGGCTAATACATTGTGATGGTGCTTGGGGGAACAAAGGAGCTGGCATCGCAGCAATTGTGCAATCGCCTTCAGGCATTAAAATGATATATGCAGCGAACCTAGAGTTCTGCAGAAACAGTGATAGAAGCACAAACAATGTTGCTGAATACGAAGCTATGTTATTGGGGCTCAGGAAAGCGAAGGCGCTGGGTGCTCAACGCTTTATCGTGAAAACTGACTCGAAGGTGGTAGCAGATCATATCGAAAAAGAAAGTGTTGCAAAGCAGCCTGAGCTAATCAAATATTTAAGTACAGTTTGAGCAATGGAGAAAAAATTCAAGGGCTTCACAGTCGAACACATCCCGAGGGCAAAAAATGAAGAAGCTGATGCACTGGCAAAGGCAGCAGCAAAGGGGGGACAAATTGCCACCCGATGTCTTCTTCCAGACATTAACAATGCCTTCGATCAAAGAACTCGATGAGCAACCACACTTCATCAATGCAATAAACTCAGAAGATTGGCGGTCATCCATAATGGCATACCTCAGAGGATACTATGAACCAACTGACGAAGAAGATCTCAAAACCATATAGCAGAGAGCAAGGTGATATAACCCAACTCTAGGGTTTGGTGCTGATCTTTCGGTGAGTGGTGGATAACTCGATTTGGGGGTGGATTCGACGTTGTGCTGCCCGACTACAATAATCACAGGGATGCTGCGCCTTAGCGACAGTTACACCGGCTCCAATTTGTTGCTGTTCTTGCCGTGCCAAGAACAACCTTGTACCTACAAGCAAATCGAAAAACAAGCAAAAACAAGCGGACAAGCAAACAGCGCACAGACCTTGCCCAAGGGATAAATCAGATACACACGAATTTGGGGCTCTGAATCAAGTAGAACGGATGGTCTCACCGACACATACGTCTACAAGGAAGTAGCAATGGCTAAACTTACATCTAAACAAAACCCAAACCCTAATGTGGCAGAGGCTACTGAATATGTGAGTATTAGGTCGTGCAAAACTCCCTAGCCACGTCCCTATTGGACTCCCAAGCGATACACGGGCCAACAGCCCAAAAGACGGCGGCGTAGCATCTTGACAGATTCTGGACGTCCAATTGTTTTGAAGATTCCCGTCGTTTCTTATTGAGTTTAGACATGGGACTAATGGCATTGGAAAGGCTATCTCCTTAGCTCTCCAACCATATGTAGAACTCCTAAAACTGAGCTTGTATGCGACCTGAGCATCATTTTTTGTGCAGGCTGCTCCTGGACTCCGAAACAGACTCGAACTTGACGTGGACTGGGCCTCCAACTTGTCATGGACGCCCTTGCTGGCCTCCAAAGGTGGTGGCCAAGGAGAAGGATGTGCAAAGGCTTCATTGATGTGTTCCCCACATGGTGGAGCTGTGATCCAACTTGGGCCAAGGTCCCAAGTGTGAATAAGAAGCCCATGACGACATAGTATCACCCGGCAGAAACAGAGATAACATGTCTTGATGATCTGGAGGCCTTGACGACATGATATTGAGGTGATATCAGATCCATTTGAAAGATTATAAAATAATCTTTCCATCAAGTGCTTATGGACCTCAAACACACTCCGAATGAAGGAATTATGGCCTTCCCAATGAAGTATTCCCGAACTGCTGGCGAATCGAGTGTTCAAGTTTGATGGACTGTCACTTCGAGATTGGTCCTTATAATCAATGGTTGTATCTGAAGGTTTCACGTCCTCATCACAAGGTCATATCAAATCATTGACAACATTCTATACAAGAAAGGAATCGTGGCTCCTTGGCTTCGATGCGTGTCAATAGGCGAAGGCAAAGAGTTAATACAAGAGATACACAGTGGCTTATGCGGAGCTCACTTTGGAGCGAGAGCAATTGTGGGGAAGGCAATGAGACAAGGATTCTATTGGCCTTCAATCATCAATGATGCAACAAACACAGTCAAGACTTGTGACGAATGTCAAAAATGTGCAGCAACCAGAAAATTGCCTTTGGAGCTATCACAGCTGATAACTCCAACCTGGCCACTGCAGAGATGGGGCATAGATCTGGTGGGTCCTCTTCCCACAGCTCAAGGAAATCTAAAATATGCAATAGTTGCAGTGGAGTATTTCACCAAATGGATCGAGGCAAGGCCACTGGCAAATATCACTGCGAAGACAGTTATCAAATTTTTCTGGCAACAAATCGTATGCAGATTTGGAGTTCCAAGGGAAATCATGGGAAGCAGTTTGACTGCGACGAATTCAGGCAGTACTATATGTCCATCGGGACGAAGGCAAGATTCGCATCAGTATATCACCCGCAATCAAATGGCGCAGTAGAAAGAGCAAATGGCATCATATTCACCGCCATTAGAAAATGCCTTGCAAATTGTAAGAAAAAAGGCAAATAGGTGGAGGAAATGCCGAAGGTAATCTGGGCTCATAACACATCTACATCAAGAGCAACTCAATTCACACCATTCAAGCTATTATATGGCGAAGAAGCAGTGTGTCCCGAGGAGATTCTGCACAAAGGGCTTCACACTCAGCAAGAAGCGCCAAAAGATAGCGAAACCATAGACAAAGACCTTACAGAAGTTTACAGGCTGCAAGTGGCCAAAAATATCTCCAAGTACCAAGAAGAAACTAGAAAATGGCGTGACAAGAAAGTGGTAAGGAAAGATATCAAAATAGACGACTGGGTGCTACGGAAGAATCCAAGTATGCCTTCAGAAAAATTGCAAAACAAATGGGAAGGCCCATTCTTAGTCATCAAGAGTAACAGACCAGGATCATTCCACCTGGGTGATGAAGAAGGCAATGAGCTGTGACATTCATGGAATGTGGATAGCTTGTGAAGGTACTACCTATGAAAAGGATGTAACAATTGGCTTCGTAATCTATAAACGAAGTCAATTAGTAGAGTAGATTTTCATTTTCACCTCCAAAAGGCCCGTACTCTTTTCCTCATAGGGGAACCCTTACCAAGGGGTGAGGTTTTTAACGCGGCGGTGCTAACTGTAACTCGTATGAAATATATGTGTTGGGGGATTGGCCCGCCAAAGAAACACCTTCACCCGCTTATGTTGCATTTAAGCTCCCGGTATTTGTCTTCGCTACACGTACTTGAAAAGCCGTTGCCTTCGCTAGCGATTAGGCGTTGTGTAGCGATCCATTACCTTCGCAACATTGATTCCAATTACATGTCTGCGTTCGACCCTTTTTCCCCTTCGTTAGGTAATTTGGCACCGGGAGGCGATCGGCCGCCTTCGTCGCTAAAGGATGTCCAGAATGGATGCGAAGGCAATTCTCAAATATTACCTGCATATCTGTGGTTTATCTTGTTACACAGTTTCAGGACGGGCCCAGGCGAGGGCACGATGGTTTCTCTCCCCCGGTGGAGAAGGCACCATTCTGCCGAAGGTGCTCCGGGTGGTGAAGGCAACAAAGGTCATTGGAGGCACGGTGAAGGCAGCGTGGACCAGGTCCAAACCGAGTCAAAGACGGAGTTGCAGGTCTACACATTCACACTGAGATGTGCGAATGTACTCTTATGCCCCTAGGAAACCAAAGATGTATAGTGTAGAGGGTGATGCCTGATTTCCAGGGGTATAAGTGGAATGTAAAAGGTGCCTCTTGGCCTCCCTATAAAAGGGGGCCTCCAACCAACATGTAAAGGGTTGATTCCGGAGAACACTGTTGATAAGTGATTTACTGTTGCTTGTCTCTGTTCTCTATCTTGGCTATTGTTAGGGCTTATTGGCTTCGGCTAGTAACCCAACAATTGGCGCCCACCGTCTGTGCTATGCACGAAAGAAACCCATGAACACCACCATGCCACCAAGAAGAGTAGCAACAAGACCACCCACCAACACTACTGAAGACACACCCCCAACCGGCGAAGCCGACGCCCAAGCCATAATTCCACCAAGCACCTTACCACCCATAACTGAAGCCATCACTGACGAAGCAGAAGTCGATGAAGAAACTCTCATCACCGAAGAAAAGCTGCGCAGGGTAGAGGAAAGGCTTCGCCTTCACCATCTGGAGCAGCAGAGAGAGCTTGAAGCTGCCCAGCTGGAGCTACAACAGCAAATGCAAGAGGAAGAAGAAGAACAACAACACCAGCTGCTACAGGTCAGGAAGCAGTTGGAAGAGCTGAGACAAGCGAAGCAAAGAAGATTGAACTCCACAAACCCCAGAGCTACGAAGCTCTGAGAAGAACTCGAAAGAGCCAAGAAATAAGTTGCTGAGCTCCAAGCAGAACTCAATGACCCAATTGCCTTCGCCAGTGCTGGAACAAATCACAATTCCACATCGAAAACCAGCTTCCAAGTGCTGCACACTCGTCCCATTGATCACACTTGCCCTCTCTCAAAAAGTTTGCAATTGGCAAGATGGCCGCCTTCATACAAGCCCATGTCTCTACCAAGGTACAATGGCCTCACCGACCCCAAGCAATTTCTCATGAGCTATGAGGCTGCAATAGCTTCGACAGGGGGAGATGATGTGGTGCTGGCAAAGTCTTTTATCATTGTTTGCGATGGCATTGCAATGAACTGGTACACCAAGCTTCCAGGGTTATATATCAACAGCTGGTTTGATCTGAAGAAAGAGCTGATCAAGAATTTCAGCATAATGGGAGACCAAGCACTCTCATATGCAGAGCTAACTCTACACCAACAGCCAAAGGAATCTCTGGAGGATTACTTTCGCAGGTTTGTGGGACTGTGATCTCAAGCTCCTCATATTCCTGACGAAGCCGCCAAGTTTGCAGCTATACAGGGGCTTCGGCCTGGCCCATTCGCGCAGCACATTGCAAGGGAAACACCAGCAACCCTCGAAGATCTTTATGAGGAGTTCAAAAAATATTGTCGATCCGACAATGACAACCGAAGGCGAATCGCCAGATAAGCTGTCATGAAAAGCCAGTATGATTCCCAAAACAAACAGCACCATTACAACCAAAACCACTACCAAAATTACACTTCCCAAACCATCATGAGCGTGGAGAGCCCACCTTTGTTCCAAGAGAACAAACCTACCTACCCAGAAAGCCAACTCCAGAACCAAAGAAATGAGCCTACCCAAAGGGGTGGAAGAACCGGCAGAGGCCGAGGAAGAGAAAGGTGTCCGCCTTTGGGACCAGAGTTGTTTTGCCAATATCATGGCAAAAATCACACCCATGGCACAGAGCAATGCCGAGACATCAAGAGAACCATTGACAAGATGAAGGCAGACAAAATCCAACCTATCCAAACGAAGCCACATTCGGCTTCGCACCCAAACACCCAAACCCAAACACAAACCCAAGTCATTCAACCATACTGCCCAATCTATCCCTCCTAAAGCTCCAACTTTGTCCATCCCACAATCGCGATGGCGACTCAATTTTCGCCTTCGCCCCAAGCATTCCAACATTATTACCCTCAAACACTGTATCCACACCTATACCCACAAAATACACAGCCTATCCCAAACAAGGACATCAAGGTAGAAGAATTACCACCACCACCACCACCACCACAAAAACTGCAAGATCAAAATACAGCAAATCCCTTGCCTAGTTATGTCCTCATTATGCCAATAACTGGAGGATCCTCACTTGCCTTCGAGACAAAGAAGTAGAGAAAGAGCTACTTTCGTCAAGTCAACAACATCTCAGTTGACGACCCTTACAAGAAATCGGAATGGTCTCACATGCAATCACCTTCACAGAAGAAGATCTCAAGCTCCACAATTTTCCACACAACTATGCAATGTCGATTGAAGCAAACATTGCTGGCTGGACAATTGGGAAAGTGTTAGTGGACACAAGCAGCTCTGCGGATATCATCTTGGCGAAGACACTCAGGTCAATGACCAACATCAAACCAGACAATCCAGAGCCATCAGATACATCCTTGGTCGGCTTCGGGGGGAAGCGCACTGCAACATTGGGGAAAATCACATTGCCAGTATTTTTTGGTGACACATCAAATGCAAGAACTGAGTACATCACTTTCGACGTCGTCGACATGTTCTTCAACTATAATGTTATCTTCGGCAGAGGAGTCATAAATGCCTTCGACATCATCATAAGGCAAGCTTTCTTGTGCATGAAAATGCCAGCTCTAAAAGGAGTTATCACCGTCTTCGGTGACCAAACAGAGGCAAGAAGACTTGAGTATGCCAGCACCCCAGGCCAGCGAAAGGTACACGTACTCGAAGAAAGAGAACCTATCTATCCTGAGGAGAAGCCAATTGCTGAGAAAGATAGCAAAAGCATGAAAGGGGCAACAGAAACAAAAGAAGTGCAATTGCAGCCTGATGTCTTCGATAGAAAGGTGATCATCGATTCAGATCTTGAACCTGACGAAGAAGAAAGACTCGTCGAGTTCTTGAGAAACAATAAAGATGTCTTCGCATGGTCAAGCAACGATTTGCCAGGTGTCGACAGGAGCATAGTTGAGCACAAACTTGCAATCAGCCCAGAGATGAGGCCGAAGAAGCAGAAATTGAGTAAAATGTCCGAAGAAAAAGTAAGTGCAGTTAAAGCTGAGGTGCAAAGATTGCTAGATGCAAATGTTATACGTGAAGTCAAATATCCTCAGTGGTTAGCAAACACAGTGCCAGTGAAAAAGAAAATGGTAAGTGGAGAATGTGTATCGATTTCACTGATCTCAATAAGGCATGTCCAAAAGATGACTTCCCACTCCCAAGAATCGACAAAATCATTGATCAAGCTGCTACAAGTGAGATGATGTCTCTCTTAGATTGCTTCTCCGGTTATCATCAGATATGGATGAAGAAAGAAGACGAAGAAAAAACCAGCTTCATCACTCCCGTTGGCACATTTTGCTTCATCAGAATGCCCGAGGGGCTTCGCAACACTGATTCCACTTTCTGTCGCATGTCAAGCACCGTATTCAAAGAGGAACTTTTCAAAACTATACTGGCATATGTTGATGACATCCTGGTCAAGAGTGTGAAAAGACAAGATCACATCTCAGATCTGGCAGTTGCCTTCGCCAGAATGAGACAAGCTGGTCTCAAGCTCAACCCGAAAAAATGTGTCTTCGGAGTAACCAAAGGTAAGATACTTGGTTGTCTAGTGTCAGCAAATGAAATCGAAGCCAATCTAGACAAGATCAATGCAATCCTCAACATGGAAGAGCCCAAATGCATCAGGGATGTGCAGAAGTTGTCTGGCAGAATTGCAGCACTTAACAGATTTATTGCAAAGGCAGCTGAACGCAGTTTACCCTTCTTCGCAACCCTTAGAAATGCAACAAACTTTGAATGGGAAGAAGAGCAGTCGAAGGCATTTCATGAGTTAAGGCAATATCTAATGCAGCTCACGAAGCTAACAATACCTGACCAAAAGGCACCCTTACTGTTATACATCGCAGCTTCGCAATCAGCCGTCAGTGCCGAACTTATTGCAGAAAAGCTAATTGAGGGCAGAAAAACACAGCAGCCAGTGTATTATGTCTCTGAGGCACTGACTGCGTCGAAGCTATTCTACACTGAGATCAAGAAAATGATCTATGCCATGGTGATGGCATCCAGAAAGCTAAGGCATTATTTCGAGGGGCACGACATCAAAGTGCTCACAGATCAACCACTAAAAGAGCTGCTAAGTAACAAGGAAGCTTCAGTAAGAATACGCAAATGGGCTGCAGAGCTGTCTGAATATGTGGTCGATTTCGAACGAAGAACAGCAGTAAAATCACAAGTCTTGCCTGATTTAATAGCCGAGTGGACATCGCCTTCGGCAGAAAATCTGACCAGAGAAGAAAGCTGGCTAATACATTGTGATGGCGCTTGGGGGGACAAAGGAGCCGGCATCGCAGCGATTGTGCAATCGCCTTCGGGCGTAAAAATGAGGTATGCAGCGAATCTTGAATTCTGTAAAAACAGCGACAGAAGTACAAATAATGTCGCTGAATACGAAGCTGTGCTATTGGGGCTCAGAAAAGCGAAGGCGCTGGAGGCTCAGTGCTTCATTGTGAAAACTGACCCAAAGGTGGTAGCAGATCATATTGAAAAAGAAAGTGTTGCAAAACAGCCAGAGCTAATCAAGTATCTGAATTCAGTTCGAGCAATGGAGAAAAATTCAAGGGCTTTACAGTCGAATACATCCCGAGGTCAAAAAATGAAGAAGCCGATGCATTGGCCAAAGCAGCGGCAAAGGGGGATAAACTGCCACCCGATGTCTTCTTCCAAACATTGACAATGCCTTCGATCAAAGAGCTTGATGAGCAGCCAAAATTGATCAATGCAATAAACTCAGAAGACTGGCGGTCATCCATAATGGCATATCTCAGGGGATACTATGAACCAATTGACAAAGACGACCTCAAAACCATGCAGCAGATAGCAAGGTCATATCAAATCATTGACAACATTCTATACAAGAAAGGAGTCGTGGCTCCTTGGCTTCGTTGCGTGTCAATAGGCGAAGGCAAAGAGTTAATACAAGAGATACACAGTGGCTTATGCGGAGCTCACTTTGGAGCGAGGGCAATTATGGGGAAGGCATTGCGACAAGGGTTTTATTGGCCTTCGATCATCAATGACGCAACCAACACAGTCAAGACTTATGATGAATGTCAAAAATATGCAGCAACCAGAAAATCGCCTTCGGAGCTATCACAACTGATAACTCCAACCTGGCCACTGCAGAGATGGGGCATCGATCTGGTGGGTCCTCTTCCTACAGCTCAAGGAAATTTGAAATATGCAATTGTCGCAGTGGAATATTTTACCAAGTGGATTGAGGCAAAGCCATTGGCAAACATCACAGTGAAGACAGTCATCAAATTCTTCTGGCAGCAAATCGTTTGCAGATTTGAAGTCCCAAGGGAAATCATAGTAGATAATGGGAAGCAATTCGACTGCGATGAATTCAGGTAGTACTGTATGTCCATCGGGACGAAGACAAGATTTGCATCAGTATACCACCCGCAATCCAATGGTGCAGTTGAAAGAGCAAATGACATCATATTCACCACCATCAGAAAATGCCTTGCAAATTGTAAGAAAAAAGGCAAATGGGTGGAGGAAATGTCGAAGGTAATCTGGGCTCACAACACATCCACTTCAAGAGCGACCCAATTCACACCATTCAAGCTATTATACGGCGAAAAAGCAATGTGTCCTGATGAAATTCTTCATAAGGGGCTTCGCACTCAGCAGGAAGCGCCCAAAGATAGCGAAGCTATAGACAAAGACCTCACAGAAATTTAGAGGCCGCAAGCAGCCAAAAACATTTTCAAGTACCAAGAAGAAACTAGAAAATGGCGTGACAAGAAAGTAGTAAGGAAAGACATAAAGATAGGCGACTGGGCGCTAAGAAAGAACCCGAGTATGCCTTCGGGAAAGTTGCAAAACAAATGGGAAGGCCCATTCCTAGTCATCAAGAGCAACAGACCAGGATCATTTCACCTGGGAGACGAAGAAGGCAATGAGCTGCCTCATCCATGGAATGCGGATAGCTTGCGAAGGTACTACCTGTGAACAGCATGGAATGCGGATAGCTTCCAATTTTTCCTTCAGAAAAGGCCCGTACTCTTTTCCTCACAGGGGAACCCTTACCAAGGGGTGAGGTTTTTAACGAGGCAGTGCTAATTGTAACTCATGTAAAATATATGAACGAGCTATTCCCTAAAACAGTTGCATCGAAAGCGATTGGCTTCGACCAAATCACTGGTATTCGATAAACCAAGTAGAACTAAATTGACCCTACCAAAGGTAAGGCCAATCTAGATCTAAAATGCTTACTCTAAGGAGTAAAAGGGGCTTCAGCTCAGATTAATTCTTGCATGCAAATACTTACTCTAGAAAAAGTAAAAGGGGCATCAGCTCAAATCATTTTATAAAAACACAGAAACGCAGTGGAACATGAAATCCTAAGAGTAAGTGCGGAGACAATTGCCCGTCTAACTCAACGGCAAAATAATCGCCAATCAAGTGCATTGAACGAAAAGCACAAACTCGCTTCGGGGGGAGGAGGCATTACTCTCAAAAGCGAAGGCAAATCGAGCTTAATCTTTTCGTTCAAACAGAAAAAACAATCATACACGTGAATAGCTTCGCACAAGTCATGAATATATTCGTCTTCGCATGAATAAATACAAATATGCTTTGGGGGGAGGAGGCGTATCTCTCAAAAGCGAAGGCAAAACGAGTTCGTATTCATTCATCCAAAGTCACAATAACATCACATACTATAGTCTATTACATCAGACTCTATCAAAACATTTCAAATACATAACCATAAAACTGTTCGCCAGACCTCCTAAAGCTAGGGCATTGTAAACGCAAGCAAAGTCTTTGACATCACGACTAACTTCCAACGGCTTTGCCTTGGGAATGCCCAGGGAAACGGCTTCGGCATTCCTCTGCGCAGCGAGCTCAACTCGATCCGAATCGTGAGCAATAAACGAAGTGAAAAAATCAAAAACGCCGAACTCGGCGCGACGATAAAACTCGTGACAATACTCCAAAAAGTCGCCATGACTAGAATGTGGATAAAGTCGTCGAAACTCCTTCCAAGCAAAGCCAGAGATACAAAGAGGCCCATCACGCATGGCCAGTGGCGTAAGTTCAAGCATCTCATCACCCTGAATATACACAAATGTACAAGTTCAAAAGAACTGCCCACTCAATAAGTCCTAGATTTAATTACAATCTAAAGAGGTCCTTAGACCTGAGGATCGACTCCACCGGACCCTTGGCAACCATGTACTTGGGAAGAGGAAGAAGCACCGGCTTCGCCGGCAGCAGCACCAATCGCAGCAGAACTTGCTCTAGCTGCAGCTTCGACAGCTTCCTTTGCAGCAACTTCTCTCGCGGCAGCTTCGGCTTCAGCTTTTTGTTTCTTTAGCTCCTTAGACTAAGAATACATAAGCTATCAAATAAAATAATTCAAAATTAAAAATAAAAATGAATCAAAGTCAACCACGACGGCAACTAACAAAGTACGTTCGCAAGCCGGTCGCGGATAATACTCTGAGCCGCCTGGCGACCACTGGCAACCTAGAAGTGCTTCAAGAAGAGGGCCTTCGCAATCAACATGCCTTTCGAAAAATAATCATTGTCGGCAGGATCTTTGGGCTCCGGATAAAGATAACCTTTCCGAACCAAGGCATTATAATGCTCACAGCCGTTATCTGAGAGAACCTTCAATAAATTGCATGTGTAGCGATTGACAGCGAAGTCACTAACAGACTCAATGACCGTCGGAAGCGAAGCAAACTCATGGTCAATCCGACCAAAAAGTTTGTCCAAGCTATACTCCTTATTGGGGAAGGGAACGGGCTCCGCACCAAACTGTCGCAAGGCCTCCTTGTACAAACGATATAGCTTCAGCCCGCGTTCCCACGCAACATTAATCACATCATCGTTTTCCTTGCGAAGGGAGATGGTAGAAGTACGCAGCGACACGACCTCGCGCTCAAGGTCTTCGCTGCGAGATCGATATGACTCAACATCGCGTGAGAGCTTTTCCTTCACCCCATTAAGAGTATCAACCTTGCTCTTCAGAACGGAAATCAAATCAGTGTCTTCGACAACTTTCTTGCGAAGGCCCTCCAGGACATCATCCTTGTCCACAATCTTAGCCTCCAAAGAAACAATTTTTTCCTTAAGCAAGCTGGCTTCCCCAGCTTGGGCTTCCAAAGTAGCAACTCTGTCCTTTAAAGATTTATTTCCATCAACAATGGACTCCCGGTCTTGGCGAAGCAAATTTCTTTCATTTTCAAGATCCCGCTTGATTCTGTCGATATTCGCTTGGATCTGAAGAAGCTCAGCTTTCTCCCTTGGCAATCTAACCAACTCTTCGCGCTCAGCGGCAATAGAGTTGAGGTTGGGAACTTGAGCGTGCAACTCATTGATAGCCACAACAACCTGTGAAAGAAAATAATCTCCTCGTTGAGTATCACAAAATTGACAACTCGAAACAAAGTCAATAACAAATTTAAAGGCGAAGACGGGAAATTTACACCTTCAGTCCCAAAGCCAAAATGTTAGAGCTGATGCTTTCAGGATCCAGGGTCCGCACAAGCCGTTGGTATTCTACAAGCACAAAACAATGATAACATTGTTACCTTCGCAAAAATAGCTAAAGAAAAAAACTAGCTATAACCCCGATTAAATAAAACACCTTTCCAAGCAAAGTCTTGGAGAGGCCCACCTTCGCGCATTCGCGCAAGCCCCTCTTCTTCGACACCTATTAAACAAATATCATTCACATCAAAACCAAATAGAACAACAATAATTGTAAATAATGAAAAATCAAAAGTAGGCAATATCACAAGTACCTTCGGACGCAGAAGGAATGCTTGTCCCCGCATCAACTTCCATATCAGCCTGAGCAGCAGCCCTCTCTCCGGCATCAGAAGTCTCGGCTTCGGCAACTTCCTTCCCTTTAGCCTGAGCATCCACTTCAACAGTCCCGGCAACATGGGCCAGAACTTCCAAAGAACCTGTGGCAGGCGGGAGAGAAGCCAAACCAGGCGATGGAGGATTAACTGGGCCAATGTCCACAGGGGCTTCAGCAATAGGCTCCTCAGCATCATCCTCAACATTAACCTCTTCAAGTACATTTTCAACAATGGGAACATCCTGGACGGGGCAATCATCAAACTGACTAATGCCAATACCATCATCAAAAAGATCAGGCACTCGAGCACTCCCAGATGTTTCAAGAACTCCTTAACAAGCAATGTTAATATCAACAAATGGATTCTGCGCTAAATAGCTTCCTAGCAAAGGAAGACTTATGCCCTGAAAGTAATTCCCAAAGAGAGCAACCTCACCTAAGAAGATATCATCTCCACTCCGGGAAGCTGAGCTCATAAAGCCAGTCACAGGCGAAGCCGGCAACCGCGCTGGAGCCAGAGCCGCCAGTGCCACCCGAGGAGGACGAGGCGGAAGACCACCACGTGAAGCCGAAGAAATGACTCCAGACGACGAACGGCCACCGCGTGAAGCCGAAGAAGCAGCCCCAGCAGATGGAGCCGCAATTGACAATGGAACAGCAGCAATTGCCGGCTCTTGGTGGCGCCTTTTTTCTGCAGACTCATGAGAGCTGTTGCTGCTTCACTTGGCCAGGGTAATGGAAGAAGTTGCCTTCGCAATAGCCTTTTTGCTTTCACCTCGGCCGCGACCTTGGCCCCGGCCTCCACCTCGTCCTGATCGACCACCACCACGAGGAGCACGCGAAGGCGCAGAATCATCTTCATCCTGCTCCTTCACCTTCTTCTTCAATTTCCAATCTTTCTTGTGCTTTGCCTTATCCTTAGTAGGCACAGGAACCTCACGAGCACCATAAGAAATTTCCAACTCTTCAAAAACCCTGTTCAGTCTAACATGAACATACTTGTCTTCAGAACTGCGATGCTCCTTTGAAGTATATGGGCCAAGGATATCAACGGCTCGTTGCTCTACAATAGCAACAAATTCCGCTACGGACATGCCTTCAGGGATCTTCGCCCCAAAATAAGGGAAAGCAACTCTGGTATGATCACCATGAGGCTTTCATTCAACCTTAAAAGGCTCCCAGTCGGCAGATAAGAAATAAGTTCCAGCAGCAAGATCAATAGCAATGCCTTCTTCAATAAGATCACGGCTGCATAACGTCTGCGAAGCCGTTCGAAAGGCTTTCCAACATTCAGTGAATCCAACACTTTCTGTGCCAAACACTGGGCAAGAAACAAAGTTAAGCCAATCGACTTTGCTGTGCAGAGGAAAAGTCACAGATTTAGTCCCGTCTGCCAAAGTGACCTCCTCCAAAGGCACCCTCACATAAAACCAGTACTTCTGCCAATCCTTAGTCCATTTATTTCTATTAGCTTCGCAAAGTTGGAACCATGGCGGCGCCTAGTGAAAGTCACACAACCAAAGTCTGGAGTGAAAAGCTCGCCTTCGACTTCAGATGACTTGCTCTGATTATGGCCCTCATACAGTCGAAGAAACCCATCAACAGTAACCGGAGACTCATGCGTCTTTATAGCCCAGAAAAACCGAAGGAGATGGCTGATGGCATTTGGTGTCAGATGATGAAGCTGCAAGCCATAGGCGCTATCGTCTTTGCGATGATGTTGTCAATGGACATTTTTAGGCCCGCAATGAAAAAATCTGTGAAAACCACAGCCTCGTCTTCGCGAGGGTTAGGGGTAGTATTGGCATCAGGAGCACGGCCCCAACCCTCAGGAAAGTACCCCTTTTCTTCATAGAACTTGATGTCCTTCAAGCCAACTTTAGATTTACCAAAGATAAGTGTCTTCAGCCTCTTAGTGGAATCAACTAGATCCTCCACATTGGCTTCCACGTCGTCCAAGTTCTCATCTTCACCAGCTTCTTCTTCTTCGACGTGCTCATCGCCAGAAGCATCTTCAGCGACTGGAGTTTCGTCCTCCAACTGCTGAGCAAACTCTTCAACCTCAGTATCACTCATTACTTTTTGTGCTTCGGGGCTGCCTTCGCCAGCCATATCTATAAGCACAGCTATCTGCCTGATGCGTGCCACTGCAAGAATGACAACAATTGTCATTACTGCAGCGAAGGAAATAAGTAAAAACAAAATATTTTAACACAGAGAGCATACTTTACTTGCAATAAATTAGGTTTCTAAGCTAACAAAACCGTGAAAGCAACGGTTAGTTTATGATCTGACCAAACGACGATAAAATTCAAATTAAAACAATTTACATACGAAGGCAAAAATAATGGAAAAGTATGACAAGCAAACAAGGGAATACCTCAAAGCTTCACAGCAAAGGTGAAAACCAGATGCCTCACAAGGCGAAGAAAAATTCGCAAGCTGAAAGCAATTGAAAGCGAAAGCAAGGAAAAATAAAAAAGGGGGACCCTTTCGGTCCTATTTATAGGGCAGTAAAAAATGTGACCGTTACCGCGGCTCGAAAATCGAAACAGCCCAGAAAATTCAAAACATAATACAAATAAAAATAAAAATAAAATGGAAAATGAGCATAAAATACAAAACGCGAAGCCAAACTTGGAGCGAACCCATCGACTCGGGACTTACTCCAACGGGAGGAGGCGTTTCTCTGGAACAGGCGAAGGCAATCCTGAATTTTTCGAGGACATCGGCTTGTTGGAGAAAGCCCTCGTCCGCGAGGGGCTACTGTTGGGGGATTGGCCTGCCAAAGAAACACCTTCACCCGCTTATTTTGCATTTAAGCTCCCGATATTTGCCTTCGCTACACATACTTGAAAAGCCGTTGCCTTCGCTAGCGATTAGGCGTTGTGTAGCGATCCATTACCGTCGCAACATTGATTCCAATTACATGTCTGTGTTCGACCTTTTTTCCCCTTCGTTAGGTAATTTGGCACCGTGAGGCGATCGGCCGCCTTCATCGCTAAAGGATGTCCAGAATGGATGCGAAGGCGATTCTTAAATATTACCTGCATATCTGCGGTTTATCTTGTTACACAGTTTCAGGACGGGCCCGGGCGAGGGCACGTTGGTTTCTCTCCCACGGTGGAGAAGGCACCATGCGGCCGAAGGTGCTCCGGGTGGTGAAGGCAACAAAGGTCATTGGAGGCACAGTGAAGGCAGTGTGGACCAGGTCCAAACCGAGTCAAAGACGGAGTTGCAGGTCTACGCATTCACACTGAGATGTGCGAATGTACTCTTATGCCCCTAGGAAACCAAAGATGTATAGTCTAGAGGGTGATGCCTAATTTCCAGGGGTATAAGTGGAATGTAAAAGGTGCCTCTTGACCTCCCTATAAAAGGGGGCCTCCCACTAACGTGTAAAGGGCTGATTCCCGAGAACACTGTTGATAAGTGATTTACTGTTGCTTGTCTCTGTTCTCTGTCTTGGCTATTGTTTGGGCTTATTGGCTTTGGCTAGTAACCCAACAATATGAACGAGCTATTCCCCAAAAAAGTTGCATCGAAAGCGATTGGCTTCGACCAAATCGCTGGTATTCAATAAACCAAATAGAACTAAATTGACCCTACCAAAGGTAAGGCCAATACAGATATAAAACGCTTACTCTAAAAGAGTAAAAGGGGCTTCGGCTCAGATTGCTTTTAATATGCAAAAACGCTTACTCTAAAGGAGTAAAAGGGGCTTCAGCTCAGATCGCTTCCTATACGCAAAAATGCTTACTTCAAGGAGCAAAAGCGGCTTTGGCTGAGACTGCTTTTTACATGCAAAAACGCTTAATCGGACAAACGGGGCTCTGGCTTCGCTTACTAGTCCTTAAGTGAAGCATGAACAAAGAGTAAAAGCAGAAAAAACTCCCAATCAAATAACCATCGTCAAAGTGTTTGCCAGTGAAGCACTTGAACGAAAAACATAAACTTGCTTTGGTGGGAGGAGGCGTTTCGCTCAAAAGCGAAGGCAAACTGAGTTCAATCTCTTTCGTTCAAACCAAAAAAATAAAAATTCATTTACGCATGCGGCTTCGCACAAGTCATGAAGATACTCTTCTTCGTATGAATAAACACAAACTCGCTTTGGGGGGAGGTGGCGTTTCTCTCAAAAACGAAGGCAAAACGAGTTCATATTTATTCAGCCAAAGTTGTAACTACATTACATGATACAGACTTTTACATCAAACATTCTGAGAATATTTCAAACACATATCCATAAAACTCCTCGCCAGATCTCCAAAAACGAGGAGCATTGTAAACGCACGCAAAGTTCTTGTCATCAGGACTAACTTCCAATGGCTCCATATTTGGAATGCCCAAGGAAATAGCTTCAGCATTCCTCTTCACAGCAAGCTCAACTCGTTCTGAGCCGTGAGCTATAAACGCAGTGAAAAAAATCAAAAATGCCGAACTCGGTACGACGATAAAACTCGTGACAATACTCCAAAAAGTCACCATAACTAGAGTTTGGATAAAGTCATCGAAATTCCTTCCAAGCAAAGCCAGAAATACAAAGCGGCCCATCACGCATGGCCAGTGGAGTATGTTCAAGCATCTCACCACCCTGAATATACACAAATGTACAAGTTCAAAAGGACTGCCCACTCAATAAGTCCTAGATCTAATCACAATCTAAAAGGTCCCTAGACCTGAGGATTGACTCCGGAGGCCCCTTGGCCACTATGTCCCTACGAAGAGAAAGTAGCACCAGCTTCAGAGGCAGCAGCACCAGTTGCAGCAGCGCCAGTTGTGGTGGTGGCTTCGGCAGCTCCCTTCGCAGCAGCCTCTCTCGCGGCGGCCTCGGTGTCGGCCTTCAGCTTCTCTTTCAGCTCCTTTGACTGAGAATACATAAGCTATCAAACAAAACAATATAAAATTAAGAACAAAATGAATAAAGCATGACCACGACGGCAATTAACAAAGTACCTTAGCTAGCCGATCGCGGATTACGTTCTGAGCCGCCTGGCATCCACTGGCAACCCTGAAGTTCTTGCAGAAAAGTGCCTTCATAAGCATTATATCCCTTGAAAAAGAATCCTCATCGGCAGGGTCCTTGGGCTGCGGATAAGGATAACCCTTCCAAACCAAAGCCTTATAATGCTCACAGCCGTTGTTATCAAGAATCTTCAATAGGTTGCAAGAGCAGAGGTTGACAGCGAAGTCACTGACAAATTGAATGACATTTGGAAGCGAACCAAACTCATTATCGATCCAATTGAATAACTTGTCCAAGCTGTACTCCTTGTTGCGGAAGGCAAGGGGCTCCGCCCCAAACTATCGCAAGGCATCTTTGTACAAGCGATACAGCTTCAAGCCACGCTCCCGGGCAACATTGATTACATATTCATTCTCCTTGCGAAGGGTAATGGCAGAAGAACGCAGGGACACGACCTCACGCTCAAAGTCCTCGCTGCGAGATCGATATGACTCGGCATCACATGAAAGCTTTTCCTTAACACCTGTGAGAGTGTCAACCTCACTCTTCAGGATAGAAATTAAGTCAACATCCTCAACGACTTTCTTGCGAAGGTTGTCAAGCACATCATCCTTGTCCACAATTTTAGCCTCTAAGGCAACAACCTTCTCTTTAAGCAAACTGGCTTCGCCAGCTTGAACCTCCAGGGCAGCAACTTTATCTTTCAAAGATTGGTTCTCCCTTGCAATGGACTCACGGTCCTGACGAAGAAGAGTCTTCTCATTCTCAAGATCCTGCTTGATTCTGTCAATATTTGTCTGAATCTGGAGAAGCTCAGCTTTTTCCCTTCGCAATCTCACCAACTCCTCGCGCTCAGCAGCAATCAAGTTGAGGTTGGGAACACGAGCATGCAGCTCATTAATAGCAACAACAACATGAAAAAGAAATCACTCTCCTCGTTCAGTATCACGAGATCGACAACACGAAGCCAAGGTCAATAACAAACTAAGAGGCGAAGGCGTGAAATTCATACCTTCATTCACGAAGCCAAAATGTTAGAACTGATACTTTCAGGATCCAAACTTTGCACAAGCCATTGATATTCTGTCAGCACCAAAATAATGATAACATCGTTATCTTCGCAAAAAATAGGCTAAACCAAAAACGAGTTATAACCCCGAACAAACAAAAACACCTTCCCAGACAAAGTCTTAGAGAGGCCCACCTTCTTGCACTTGAGCTTGCGATATGCCTTCATCACCTGATCAACAAATAAACTTAGCATCAACTACAAACAGCACAATAACTATTGTTGCTATTAACACAAACAAGGAAAAACAACAGTATGATTACCTTCAGAAGTAAGGGGGACATCGGTCCTCACATCAACTTCCATATCCGCTCGAGAAGCAGCAGCCCTCTCAGCAGCTTTGGAAGTTTCGGCTTCGCCAACATCCTTCCCCTCAGCCTGAGCATCCATATCAACAGTCCCGGCAACATGAGCCAGAACTTCCAAAGAATCTGTGGCTCGGGAGGAGAAGCCAAAGCGGGCGATGGAGGATCATCTCGCGCAATCTCCACAGGGGCTTCGGCGACAGGATCTTCAACGTCATACGCCTCTTCGAAAACAGACTCAACAACCGGGACCTCCCGAATAGGCGTATCCTCAAATTGGCTAAGGTCAATGCCATCGCCAAAAGGAACTGGAACACAGATATCTCCAGGTGTTTCAAGGACATCTTCACAAGCAATATTGATATCAACAACTGGATTCAACGCTAAGTATCTTCCTAGCAAAGGAAGACTAATGCCCTGAAAGTAATTCCCAAAGAGAACTATCTCACCAACAAAAATGCCGTCTCTGCTTCGACGAGCTGAACTCATAAAGCCAGTGACCGACGAAGCCGGCAACTGCGCTGACGACGGAGCCACCGGCGGCGCCCGAGGAGCACAAGGCGGGCGACCACCGTGCGAAGAAGTGGCACCAGAAGCAGGAGCCACAACGGACACCGGAACAGCAGCAATTGGCAGCTCTTGGTGGCGTTTCTTCTCTGTAGTTTCATAAGAGCTGCTGCTGCTCCGCTTGGCTGGGATAGAGGAAGAAGTTGCCTTCGCAACAGCTTTCTTACTTTCACCGTGCCTGCGACCCTGGCCACGGCCTCCACCTCTTCCAGTCCGACCACCTCCGCGAGGAGCGCGCGAAGATGTGGCGGAGACATCTTCATCCTGTCCCTTCGTCTTCGCCTTCTTCTTCCTTTTCCCCTTCACAGCAAGAATGGGAACCTCACGAGCACCATAAGGAATTTTCAATTCTTCAAAAACCCTATTAAGCCTAGTTGCAACAAAATTATCTTGGCAACCATGATGCTCCTTTGAGTTGTATGTGCCAAGAATATCATTGGCCCGCTGCTCCACCCAAGAAACGAACTCTGCCGGTGACATACCTTTGGGGATCTTGGACCCAAACCGAGGGAACGCAACCTTGGTATTATTACCAAAAGGCTTCCATTCAACTTGGTATGGCCCCCAATCAGCAGATAAGAAGTTAACATTAGCAGCAAGACCTTCTTCAACAAGATCGCGGCTGCAGCTTGTCTGCGAAGCCGCCCGAAAGGCTTGCCAGCACTCCTTGAAGCCAGCACTATCTTTTTTTTTTGAGAGAAACTGTGGGGGAGATCCCCACAGTGCAGAAAATCAATTTATAAAAAGGGGTTTAAAGAGTTCTTACAGAGTTATTTAACTGAATGCATCTAACCAGAAGCTGAAAGCAGATCGCAGATCTGCCTTAAATCTAACTAAATGAGAATTACATTGTTTTAGAAAGAGAATCAACCATCTCGCATGACTCGGGTCTTCTCTGTCGAAGATCTTGGCGTTTCTCATCTTCCAGATTTCCCATGCTGCAATCATGGCTGCTTCAGAGAAGAAACCCAGACCATGGTTTTGCTTTGCTCTGATAAATCTGTCTCCCAGCTCCAAAGTCAAGTCCCATTGAAACTGTATGGTGTTCCAACATTGTTGTGCAAAGGGACAATCGAAGAAGAGATGGTCAGTAGTCTCATGGGCGCCTGTGTCGCACATGACACAGATTTCATCATCATGTATCTCTATGTGTCGCCTTGTTAGCATGGTTTTGGTGTTTAGTCGGTCCACACAGATAAGCCAGGTGAAAAACTTGATTCTAGGGATGCATCTGGAGCTCCAGAGTGTCTTGAAGATGGGATGAGCTTGGGTCGTGTCAAAGATATGTGAATAATATTGCTTCGATGAATAATCTCCCCCCCATGTGGGTATCCATTTATCTTCAGTTTCATCATCATAGGGAACGCTCTGAATTTCATCTTGCAACAAGGTAAGTTCTTCCATTGCTTGCTCTGATAGGGGTAAAAAGAATATGGAGTCGAGTTCTGTTGCTTGCATAACATCTTTGACTGAGATCGTGTTGAAATTCCCACTCTCAGGGTTGAAATTCGGACAGGAAACAAAGTCAAGCGTCTTAACCTTGCCGTGTAGAGGGAAAGACAAAGACTTAGTCCCATCTGCCAAAACAATTTCCTCCGAAGGCACCTTCACGTAAAGCCAATACTTCTGCCAGTCTTTGGTCCATTTATTCCTCTGAGCGAAGGAAACTTCCACCTTCGCAAAATTGGAACCACGGCGTCGCCCAGTAAAGGTCACACAACCATAATCGGGAGTAAACAACTCGCCTTCGACTTCAGTAGACTTTCTCTGATTATGACCTTCATACAACCGAAGAAATCCATCAACGGTAACTAGCCACCCATGCGTCTTCACCGCCTAGAAAAATCGAATAAGATGACTGATGGCATTGGGCGTCAGATGATGTAGATGTAAGCCATAAGGCGCAATCATCTTCGCGATGATGTTATCAATGGGCATCCTCTGGCCAGCAATGAAAAAATCAGTGAAGACAACAGCTTCGTCTTCATGAGGGTTAGGGACAGTATCAGCACCAGGCGCACGGCCCCAACCCTCAGGAAAGTACTCCTCCTCATAGAACTTGATGTCATTCTCGCCGACCTTGGATTTGCCAAAAATGAGTGTCTTTGGCCTCTTAGTGGGATCTACTAGATCCTCTACATTGGCCTCGATGTCATCCAAGTTTTCCTCTTCACCAGCCTCCTCTTCTTCCACGTGGTCATCGCCAGAAACCTCCTCAATGGCTGGAGTTTCCTCTTCTAACCGCTGAGCAAATCGTTCAGCCTCAGCATCACTCATTTCCTCTCAACGAGGAGAAGATCCTCCCGCCCTTTGTGCCTCAGGGCTGCCTTCGCCAGCCATGTCAATTAGCACAGCGGTCTGCCTGGGAGAGAACCTACTTGCAACAAAGTGGGTACCACAAGGCAAAAGCCAACAATATTGCGAAAGCAGCTGTCAGTTTACGATCTGACCAACCGAAGACAAAATTCAAATAAAAACAACTTTCACACGAAGGTAAAAATAATCAAAGATTATATCAAGCAAACAAGGCAATACCTCAAAGCTTGATAGCAGAAGGGTGCAAACCAAATGATTCACAACGCGAAGAAGCTTGTGCAAGTGGAAAGTGATTGACAGCGAAAGCAAGGAAAGGTAAAAAGGGGGCCCCCCTTCGGTCCTATTTATAGAGCAGTAAAAATTCGACCGTTACTGTTTCTCAAAAAACAAAATGGCGCGGACAGTTCAAAAAATAATTAAAATAAAAACAAAAATGAAAATAAAAATAATAATAAAATAATCAAATACGAAGCCAAACTCGGAGCGAAAACATCGACTCGGGTTTTACTCCAACGGGAGGAGGCGTTTCTCTGGAACAGGCGAAGGCCATCCTGAATTTTTGAGGACCCCGGCCTGTTGGAGAAAAGCCCTCGTCCACGAGGGGCTACTGTTGGGGGATTGGCCTGCCAGAGAAACGCCTTCACCCGCTTACTTCGACTTTGAGATCTCGGCATTTGCCTTCACTACTACCAACCGAGAGGCCATTCCCTTCGCTGGGCAATCAGACATCTAGAGGCGATCCGTTGTCTTCATTGCCGATGGTCGTCCATAATAAGTGTGAAGGCAATTCACAAATATTACTTGCGGTTTTATTTTGTTACACAGGTTCGAGACAGGCCCGGGCGACGACACGATGGTTTTTCTTCTCCGAAGGAGAAGGCACCTTGAAGCCGAAGGCGCCCAGCACGGTGAAGGCATTAAAGGTCATTGGAGGCACGATGAAGGCAGCGTGGACCGGGTCCAAACCGAGTCAAAGATGGAATCGCTGGTCTACGCATTCACATTAGGACGTGCGGTTATGCCCCTGGATAATCTAAGTTGTATAGTCTAGAGAATGATGCCTGATTTTCAGGGGCATAAGTGAAATGTAAAATGTGCCTCTTGACCTCCCTATAAAAAGGGACCTCTCACCAACGTGTAAAGGGCTGATTCCTAAGAACACTGTAGATAAGTAATATATTGTTGCTTGTTTCTATTTCTCTGTCTTAGCTATTGTTTGGGTTTATTGGCTTCGGCAGTAACCCAACACTTGGAAGAGTTTCTCGATAGGCCTGCCGACAAGAATGGGCACGTCCGGACCGCCATAAACATGGAAGTCCAGGAAAACCTCAGCCTTATTGAAAACTACGGGAATCGTTCTAAGGATGCCGTAGCACTCCAAAATGTTCCCATCAGGATCTTGCATAAGCTTTTGGGAACGGAATAAGGCCGCGTTGGGACAAAGTGTTTGGGCAAGAGATTTTGAAATCACATTTATCCCAACGGTAGGATTGTAAAGGATGTCCATAGTGACCCCCTGTATTTGATAGGAGTGAGGGATTAAGGGGCTAACGAGTCGGACTACCTCGGGCGATGTCTCTGCTTCCTTTAGCCATTCTCTACTCATAATTGCCGATAAGTATTTCAGATCTTCTATGAGAATGGGCTTATCGGATGGGTTACGATCTTGTTGGAGCAGAGATCTAAACACGCTCGGGGTTTAGGTTGAGTTGGTAAATTCAAGGCATTACCAAAATCTGTGAAAAGATCATCCTCGATTTCACCAATAAAGTCCATTGGATGAGTTTCCTCATCTTCTGGACTGTGGGATTTTCCCACGGGTGGCTCTTCTTTTACGGGCTCAGAAAGAGGGGTATTCACGGGTGTAGGCTTGACAGATAGGACCTCTTGTTCTAGCTCGGGGATTTCTCCAACTTTTGGTTCGAGGAATTCATCAAAGATACCAATGAAAGGGGTGTTCTCAAGTATTTTACTGAGGACAACTCTCCCTTCGCTAGGTGTCAAATGAGTGAACGACCCACCTGAAGATGTGTCAAGAATGACAGCGGATTCCTTGCTAAGTCCTCGATGAAAATGCTGTAAAAGCATAGGTTCAGGGATAGCAAGGTCGGGACCAAACATGTTTAGATTTAAGAATCGGGCCCAGGCCGCTCCTAAGGTTTCTTTCTCCCTTCGCCGAAAGGTTAGGATTTCTACTCGAAGGTCCACTATTCGGGAGATCGGAAAAAAAAAGCTAGACAAAATTTATCTCGCAGTACTCTCCAATCTCCATTGATACTACCTACGGTTTGAGCGTACCATCGCTTGGCAATTCCCATTAAAGAAAACGGAAAAAGATTCCACTTTAGTGTTTCCTATGACATGCCAGGAATGATAAGGCAGGAGCACACTTGCTCAAAACCGCATAGGTGAGTGTAAGGACTTTCCTCTTCTGCTCCAGAAAAAGACTGCTCCCATACCATGGCTATGAGGGCGGGGCGAAGTTCATAGCCAGGTGTATGGATGGGTAATGATGAAGGTGGAGGCTCCAGATATTCGCCCGTTGGAGCCAAGTACTGGTTGATAGGCATTGATTCCATGGGGCATGTGTAATGGTATGGATGGGGATGCACGGACGAACTTGGTTCGAAAGTAGTATGGCAATGTTCTCTGGCAACGGCACCAGAAAGCTTGTTGGTATTTTTAATGATCACAGATGAATCCGCAAGCGTACAGATACTGATGTAGCTTTCACCCGAGAGTATTCCAGGGTGTCGAATCCACAGGGAACTTGTGTGCACTAGTTAAGAATCAAGAACGGCCGAGGACAAGAGAACAGATATATATGTAGAAGATAGAAGGGTTATTTCTATGTATTCTGGATAATTAAGAATTAACTCAAGATGTTTACGATATTACTTGCTTCGAGACGCCCAACCGTCCTAATCCGGAAAGGGATGCGAAGGGGACTACGCAAACCAAGCAATGGTCCTACTGTACTCTAGTGCTTCTCATGTGGTGGACTACGTAGGCCATCAGGGCTGTCACCACCTGGGGCTACCATTATAAATCCGTGGCACTAGGCGCACTCCAAGGTATTCAAAAGACTATACACCATGTATGCCCAATTAAGGAAGGAAGCTGACAGCTCTGACTTCTCCCCGGCTTGCACCTCAATTCTATCCTATTTCTACTAACTATGTCGATATAGCTTCGCCTTGGATCTTCACTACTTCTCTGTCTGTTCTCAAGTGAAGGAGGGGGTCTCTATTTATAGGAGGAGGAAACTTGGCCATATGGAGAATCTCCACTATAAACTAGGGGGTACCCCTCCTCCCCTAGTGACATCTGGCCTCCAACCGACCTCCCTAGGCGCCAGAATCGCTCCCACCGACTTTCTGAGGTCGATGGGGGTGAAAACTGGAGAAAACCGTGACAATCTGGTAAAAACCGAAGCAAAACCGGATCTGGACAGCATCTGTACGTCAGCTGGAACCAAAACCGCTCAAAACCGCATCAACACCGGACTTCGAAAATAAAACCATGTCGAATCGCCTTATGCAGCTGCCACCTGTCCCAGCCGTTCTCTCTCCTGCGCGGGCGCGGTCACCGAACCGGGCCCCGACCAGTCCATGGCTGCCGCGTGGCCCCGGCCGAGCTCGCTTCGCGCTCGCGTACGCGCGCCCGTGATGAACCTATCGCTGGCTGCCATCTGTCCCTGTCGGTTCGGACTCCTGCACGTGGATGCAAACCTGCGCCCTCCTCTCCCAGCGCGCAACGTGGGTGGCCGCGGCGTTCCCCGCGCGCGGGCGCTGGCGCGCGAGCCTGGTCCACGGGTCGCGTGGTGGAGGGAAGGCAGCTGGCCCGCCAGCTCACCTGGGCCGCTGGCCCGTGTCGTGTGGGCCTCCCGGGCTGCGCCGTGTGGGTTGCTGACGTCGGCCGCGCTGACGTCAGCAATGATGTCAGCGCTACGTAATAAAATAGGATTTTCGCATCTTTTTCTTCTGAGCTCCAAAAAATATGAAATATATACTCATTTCGATCGTCTCGACGAGCTCTACATAGTGGTGCAATCCATCTTGCCATTTGAGATACTTTGAGATAACGATATATTTGGATCTTTCTCAGGCCTATAGTGTGAATTTCTACATGACTTGTTAAAACACCAAAACTTGTGGAACCAGTCAGTATTAAAACCCCACCACTATGTTTGGTGATAATACTTGACATATATTTGGCAGGAATTGACAGTCAAAAGTGGCACTTAAGGACCGTTAACAGTCTCCGTGACTCGGCCAGTCCCGACGCTCGGGGACTCGGCACTACGACTCCCGTCGGCGGGTCTCTGTGACTCGGCCAGCCCCGATGCTCGGGGACTCGGCACTACGACTCCGGTTGGCGGGTCTCCGTGACTCGGCTAGCCCCGACGCTCAGGGACTCGGTACTACGACTCTGGTTAACGGATTTCTGCGACTTGGCCAAGCTTTCACGCTTGGGATCTGGCGTCGCAGTTGTGGATACAGAAGAGGAAAGTTCCCCGTGACCTCGTTCGCCTTTTGCTTAGAATTCGGTCTCACCTGAAACAAAGTCATTAGCACTGTGTTATATGCTTCTTTATTGAATTATTGCAATAAAGCAACAAAGTACAGTCGGCCAGGGGCCGTTTGCAAGAACAAAGGTATTGACCGTCAAGTTAACGGGGGTGCTATATAAGCCCACGAGTTTACTGTTTTCGTCGCGGTGTGCTCATACACCCGTGGCATCCTCATCTTTTGGGCGACCTGACTGCCCCAAAGCTTGATGATTCTTCTTTTTTGACCATTCACCCGATTATTTTAATTGGGCCAATGCCCGGGGACTACTCCATATGGAGAGATCATTGCGTCGCTCTCCATATGCCCCATCAGGATGTGTCACCTCCTCAAAGTGGTGCAGTCCCTTATGGTGTCCGACTCGGTCACAACTCAACGCTTCACTACTAGGGGTTTCACCCTCGAGTTTGCCCAGGGTCATCCCCGATGACCTGCGGTTTTCTTTTTTGAGCACTGCCCAGCCTTGTGTCGGCCCGCCAACCAAGATGCTTCAGCCGACTACAGAGGCTTCATTTCTTCATCGGCAGTCCACCACACCCCTGGGCCCACTACCGACCGGGTATATAGTCGGCCTGGGCCCACGTCTGACAATGATGTGGGCCAACTCAAGGCCGGCCCACGAGGATCTCCGGACTTGATGGAAAAGATTGATGAAGACTTAGCCCGCAAGGTGGTGTAGCGAGACACTCAGATCTTGCCCAAGGATCACAGAGATAATATTGCTACTAACTCAGATTAGTTTCCCAGGTTGTAGCTGGATACAATTAGAGATAAACGACTTGTAAACTCTAGGCCGTCAGCCTATATAAGGCAGCCTAGGTCGACCCCTCAGATAATCTAATCCCCATTCATCCATTGTAACTACGAACTCGCCGTTGTTCTTCGAAACTTCGTCGAGCAGAGCAATACAACACCACCGAGTACAGGACGTAGGGTATTATACTTTCGGGTAGCCCGAATCTATATAAACATTGCGTCTCCCATGTTACCTCGAGCTCTCTAGTCCCACGATCGCCCTTTGCCTACAAATCAACCACTTGGGTACCCCCAGGTGGACTATCAGACAATAAATCCGACAGGTTGATCTGTGAGTACCCCGATGTTGTGCCCCTCGAAATAACGCCTTAGCTTTCTGGAGGCCATCACCACAGCATAGATTATCTTCTCGATCTCTGTATAAAACAGCTTCGAGCCAGCCAATGTCTCTGATACATAGTATACTGGTTGCTGCACCTTCTTTCCTTCTATCCCCTTCTCGGCAATTAATGCCGCACTTAGAGCCGATTGCGAAGCTTCAATGTACAGTAGCAGTGGTGCCTTCGGGTCAGGTACTGTTAGCTTTGTCAGTTGTATCAAGTATTGCTTTAGCTCTTGAAAAGCTTTTGACTGTGCCTCTCCCCACTTAAATTTTGATGCATTTCTGAGTGTAGCGAAAAAGGGCAGGCTTCGTTCAGCTGCCTTTGCAATGAACCTGTTGAGTGCTGCAATTCTTCCTGAAAGCTATATCCCTTATGCACTTTGGCTCCTCCATATCAAGTATTGCATTGATCTTATTGGGGTTGGCTTCTATCTCATTTGCTGATACTAGGCACCCTAGTATCTTTCCCTTGGTCACACTGAAGACACACTTCTCCGGGTTAAGTTTTAGCCCAGCTTCCCTCATTCTTGCGAAGGCAATTGCCAAATCAGAGATGTGATCTTGTCTTTTGACGCTCTTCACCAAGATGTCATCAACGTATGCAAGTATGGTTTTGAATAGTTCTTCTTTGAATACAGTGGTGGACATGCGACAGAAAGTTGTACCAGCATTGCGAAGCCCCTGGGGCATTCTGATGAACCAGAATGTGCCAACAGGTGTGATGAAGCAATCTAGGAGTGATAGCCAGAGAAGCAATCTAGGAGTGATAGTTTTTTCCTCATCATCTTTTTTCATCCAAATCTGATGATAGCCAGAGAAGCAATCTAGGAGTGACATCATCTCACTTGCTGCGGCTTGATCAATGATTTTGTCAATTCTTGTAAGTGGGAAGTCATCTTTTGGGCATGCCTTGTTGAGGTCGGTGAAGTCAATCCACATTCTCCATTTGCCATTTTTCTTTTGTACTGGCACTGTGTTAGCTAGCCACTTGAGATATTTCACTTCTCGGATTACATTGGCATCGAGCAATATCTGCACTTCGGTTTTGACTGCGCTCACTTTTTCTTCGGACAACTTTCTGAGTGTTTGCTTTTTCGGTCTCATGTCTGGGCTGATTGCGAGCTTGTGCTAGATTATGCTTCTGTCTACGCCTGGCAAGTCTTTGCTTGACCATGCAAAGACATCTTTGTGGTTTCTGTTGACACCAGATTTTCGCACCGGATATGCTGAGTCAGACGGTGACGTGGTGAGGCTGGCACTGCGCAGTGGGCCCGTTGAATGGTCAAACAGATGATGCCGGAGAAGGAAGCCGATGCAGGAAAGGGGGTCCGATAAGCAGGAAAGTCCGATCTAATGATGAATAAAGAAAGGCGCATTGGCTAAGAAGGAAGCGTAGCATGAGCGGGGACTATTTCCTTTTCAGAAGGCGTATTGAGAGTCCCATTTTATATTAGATTTAGTTTACTTTATCTGCAAGTTAGTCAAGTCCGATCAGGACTCCTCATGACCAGGGTATAAATATAAACCCTCATCCATTGTAAAGAACTATTCTCACAATCAATACAACCTGGCTTCACGCCAAAACCCTAGGAGTAGGTTAGAGTAGATCGATGAACTCATTGGTGGACGGGCTGCATCAGTTCTTGATCTCCGGCTTACCAGTAAGATTGTCAACTTATCGAACTAGTGTAAGCTTTGAATTGAGGCGCATCGCCCTTTCTCGTTTATGCTGTTCAACCGATTTATCTTTGGATCATCAAGATTGGTCTAGATTCCCTGCGTCGGAGCTGGATCTCTATTGATTATTCAGTAGTTAATCGTTTACCGAGTTGTTCTTTTAGTTTTCGGGCTTGATCTAGATTCCCTGCGTCGGAGCTAGATTCATCTTGCTTATTAGAAGGCAGCTTATGCGGTTGTTTGGAGTTGCTAGATTAATTTAGACCTGCGCCATGTGAATTAATCTGGTTCGTCAACAGCTATGAGCATTGGTTTAGTCCGATTTGAGCAATACTTATCTTACAATATCGCTCTAGGTTCGATTCATCTTCACAGCTTTATCTGGTTGTTCTTTGGGTGTTGGGTTTGATTTAGATTTCCTGCGTCGGAGCTAGATTCTCACAACATACTAAAGATTGATCTTTGATCATCAAGATTGATTTAGATTCCCTGCGTCAGAGCTAGATTCCTCTTGACTATTCAAAGATAGCTTTGAATATCGGAACGATCTTGTTACTGTTTTATTGTTTATTTGCTTAATCTGACTAATTACCTGTGCGAGCATCTTGTTTAGTTGTTGGGATTGGTGAGTCGAGTTTGATTGTTTAGCTATCTGGTCTGATCATAGCTGGAGTATGTGCGCTGCATCCGTCTGTGAAACCGTGTCGAAGCAGTTATGGTCCGATTGGTTAGCTAGATGGTCCGATAAGATGAATCAAAGCGGCAACTAGGCAGGATGGACGACGTATCGGCTCACACTTTGATTATTTAATATCTTGCTCAAAGGCATATCTGATCCGTTACTTGCATATCGGCCATATTTTATGCTTTATTTTATTATTCAAAGGCTGATCTGTTACATTAATCAAGGTCCGATCCTGATTAGTCCGATTCTGAGGTCCGATTCGATGTCTGACTGAGGTCCGATTACATTGGTCTGATTGATGTCATCTATGAAGTCCGATTTTGAGGTCCGATTGGCATCGGCTGATACAAGTCTGATTGGGTCTTGGCTAAAATCCAACGTGCATCTGCCGTCTGGAATAGAGCCGGCACAATCAAAGAGTAATTTAACTGTTTATTCCCTTGTCAATTTCAGGTCAAATTGACTGGCACGCCGCGAACCTGGACAAAGTGCAGGACCAGCACCGGAGTGAAGCAGATCTCCCTAGCCTTGTTGTGTTGCTCGCTGAGGATACGACCGCCGATTTTCCGCGTCAACACATTTTTGGCACGCCTGGTGGGACCCGTAAGACAATTACCAAGATGTCGTCTAATGCTGAAAAGGAACCTGCTGCTGCTAAGCTCACTGCTGAGAAGGCGGCTAAGAAGCTGGCGGCCGAGAAGTTGATGGCTGAAAAAGCCAAGGCTGACAAGAACAAAGTTTCCGATCCAACCATCCCAGTCACGAAGGCCGATCTGTCTAAAGCCCAGTTAGATGCAGTTCAGGCCCAGATTGACGCATTTGAGAAGCTCTGCCTTGATCAATTCGGGCGTAATCGTTCAGGCCCTGTGCTCAAAGGTGCTCTTCCGGACCCAGAGTTGATCAAGAAGACAACTGATGCTTGGGAGTACCATGTCAACATGACAGAGATGATCCATCAAGCTGTCCACCATGCATTGATTAACTAGTCGGGAACTTTGGTGAATTCTTTGGATAATCTCATCAAGAAGGCGGTGGATGATTCTATTTGCTTAAAGGGCCCAGTCTTTATGTCAGATTCTGCAGGGGCATCAGGATCAGGAAAAGGCAAAAGTACTGAAGATAACGCCATGACCGTTGCTCCGCAAAATCCGATGATTCCACCACCTATTCAGCTGGCCAACGGTTTTCTGTTGATGGCCGATGGATCGATTGTCGGCCCGCATGGTGAGAAATATGCTAGGACTCTGAATGAAGAGGAGAAGCAACCTGCAGCTGCAAAGATACGTTCAGAGATTCCTGCACATCAGCATATGGTTGGTGATTACAATAATTACATGATGGATATGCATCAAGCTGATGGGATGCCACTCGGAGGTCACCAGTCTGATTGGTCACAGAAAATAGCCGAGGTGATCCAGAATCAGTTCGGTTTGAAGCCTAAAGATGAAGCGAGGTTGTATCGGCACCCGTACCCATCCTACTTTGATGCAGTGCCACTTCCTCCGCGCTACAGAGTGCCAGATTTTTCAAAATTCTCTGGACAAGATGATATGACCACCATCGAGCATGTGAGCCGATTCTTGGCTCAATGTGGTGAGGCTGCTTCTGAGGAGGGACTCAGGCTCAGATTCTTCCCTCTGTCACTATCAGGGCCGGCGTTTACTTGGTTTACGTCATTGCCAGCAGGATCGGTCACAGGCTGGTCCGATATGGAGATGCAGTTCCATAAGTACTTCTTTTCTGGTCTCAATGAAATGAAGATTTCTGATTTGATTGCTATCAGGCAGAGGAACGATGAGTCCATTAAGGAGTATGTTCAACGGTTCCGTGAAATCAGGAATCGATGCTACAGTTTGAAGCTATCTGACATGCAATTGGCTGAGCTTGCATTCCAGGGTTTGCTCACGCCGATCAAGGATAGGTTTTCTGCTCAGGAGTTTGAAACATTGGGACAGCTGGTGCAAAAGGTGTCAGCCCATGAGGTCCGATACCAGGAGGCGAGGCGCACAAAGTTTTCCAAGCCAGTGTCTTATCTTTCTGATTCTGAAGAAGAGGCTGATATCAACATAGCTGAATGGACCAAATCCAAAAAGCCAGTATCGTGCCCATGGGTCAAGCAGAGTCCTGAGAAATTTGGGTTTGATGTAACAAAGGCCGACAAGATTTTTGACATGCTGCTTAGTGAAAAGCTTATTCAACTTTCTGCAAATCACTCTATCCCGTCGGCCGAGGAGTTAAAGAAGCGCAAGTACTGCAAATGGCATAACTCAACTTCTCATGAAACAAATGAATGCAAGGTGTTCAGGAGGGAGATCCAATTGGCTATTGAATCTGGCAAGATCAAGTTCGAAGATAACAAGAAAGCCATGAAGATCGACGGTCATCCCTTTCCTAATAACTTTGCTGATTTCTCCTTTTCTATTAATATGGTTGATATTGATGAAAAGGGAAAGTTCAAGGTGCTCACATTGGACCACGCCAAGAGTTCTGGTGCCGTTGATCCTGCAGTTCAGGTCACTGTTGAAGAGCTGCGAAGGAATCATCAGGCATTTGGGCGTGAATCTAATGCTCCTGGTGGATATCGGCCACGTGTGACTTCCCAGATGCTGATTAACAAGTACAAAAGGCAGCAGGCAGCAGCTCGAGCGTGGGAAGAGCGTGAGGAACGACGGCGTCAGAGGCGCGAATATCAGGCAAGGCGGTTTGATGAGGGGTTTGATGATCGGCGCCGACGTGATGACAGGTCCGATGGCTGACGCTGGTTTGATGACAAGTCCGATGGCCGACGCTGGTTTGATGATAGGTACAACGATCGTCGTCGGTATGGCTATAGGTCCGATTGGCATATGGACAGGCGTCAAACTTATGGGCAGTACGATCAAGATGATGGTCACTGGAGATGTCCTTTCTTCGTGTTCTGCTGGAACGAGAAGCTCAGATTGCCGTCCGAAGCGGATTGTCCTGAATGCAGCTTCCAGTATGAAGAATACAGGGCTTTTAAGAGGAGTCGACGATCAGTTCATGAACGGATCGGCGTCAGGATTGATGATCATCATCAAGGAGATGAAGGCCGGGTTGATACTCATGGCCGTAAAAATAATGAAGGCCAGGATGATGCTCGTGGCCCTAAAAAAATAGAAGAAAAGGCTCCAGTTCAGGATCGGATTAGAGAACCTCAAATGAAGCCTGGACAGTGGTGCCCATCAGGGATTTCTAGGACCAAGAAGAGACGTGTTCAGCGGTTGCGCTACGATGAGCAAATTCAGGAACAAGAATTAGCTAAAGAGAAAAAGACTTGGCGTGTTAAGATGGCCAATGACGATGAAGCAAGCGCATCGGCCCCGATAAACATGGTTTTAATGTTGCCCTATGATTTTGCTGCTTCTGATGAACAAGATGATGATGAGGCTGATTATGAATTAGAAAAAGCCGCTGCATGCTTGGTCCTTGATTCAGAAAAGGCGATCTTTGAGAAGCCAAATGCGAATGGCTATCTGCACCTGAAGCCTCTGTACATCAAGGGATATGTTGATGGGAAGCCGATGACCAAAATGCTGGTTGATGGAGGAGCTGCCGTCAATCTCATGTCTTATTCTACATTCCGCAAACTGGGCAAGGGAATTGATGATCTGATTAAGACCAACATGACGCTCAAGGATTTCGGTGGCAACATTTCAGAGCCTCGGGGGGCAATTCATGTAGAGTTGACCATCGGCAGCAAGACATTGCCGACAACTTTCTTTGTGATTGATGGACAGGGTTCCTACAGTATGCTTCTCGGGCGAGATTGGATTCATGCCAACTGCTGCATCCCATCCACGATGCACCAATGCTTGATTCAGTGGCAAGGCAACAATGTGGAGATTGTCCCAGCTGATGATTCAGTTAGCATTGCAACAGCCGAGTCAACGATTTGGGAGTTTGAAGGGATTGAATGCCTGTCAGGGAAAACATGGGATGGTGACTTTCTCAAGGTGTCCGATCAAGGATTACAGCCGATCCAAGCAGTCGGCTCTGAGACTTTGTTTTAAATGGCCGATTGTATAGAAGATTTTGAAGACCGAAGTGAATTCGGTAAATTAGGGTTCGGATTTACGTCGGCCGATGAATTAGAAGAGATTGACATAGGATCTGGTGATAGACCAAGGCCGACGTATATCAGTGCTAAGTTGGATCCCGAGTATAAACAAGAGTTAATAAAACTTTTGAAAGAGTATTCTGATTGTTTTGCTTGGGAATATTATGAAATGCCAGGTTTAAGCCGTAACATTGTTGAGCATCGGCTACCCATCAAACCAGGATATCGACCGCACAAGCAGTACGCAAGGAGGTTTAAGGCTGAGATGTACGAACCAATTAAGGCCGAAATAACGAAGCTATTTGAAGCTAAGTTTATCAGGCCATGTCGATATGCTGAGTGGGTATCAAATATAGTTCCTGTTTATAAGAAAAATGGAAAGCTACGTGTTTGCATTGATTACAGGAACTTAAACAAGGCAACCCCGAAGGATGAATATCCGATGCCAGTGGCCGATATGCTTGTTGATGCAGCGTCAGGCCATAAAGTGATGAGCTTCCTGGATGGTAATGCTGGTTATAATCAGATTTTTATGGCGGAAGAAGATATTCCCAAGACTGCATTCCAATGCCCAGGTGCTCTCGGTTTATATGAATGGGTTGTTATGACTTTTGGTTTAAAAAATGCCGGTGCTACTTATCAACATGCTATGAATTATATTTTTCATAAGCTGATCGGCAGGATAGTTGAAATCTACATTGATGATGTGGTAATCAAGTCAAAAGGTTATCAAGATCATTTAGCCGATTTGAAGGAGATGCTGGAATGCACAAGGCAACATAGATTGAAAATGAATCCGCTCAAGTGTGCTTTTGGCGTATCGGCCGGCCAATTTCTCGGTTTCCTGGTACATGAGAGAGGAATCGAGGTAAATGATCGGAACCGCAAAGCAATTGATGATATTGAGCCTCCAGTAAACAAGAAGGAATTGCAGAGTTTGATTGGAAAAATCAATTTCCTGAGGAGGTTTATATCAAATCTATTGGTCCGATTGGAAGCGTTTACTCCTCTGTTGAAGCTGAAGGATGGAGAAGAATTGGTGTGGGAGCCTAAACATCAAAAGGCATTGGATGAAATCAAGCAATATTTAGCATATCTGCCAGTTCTTATTCCACCACAAGAGGGTAAGCCGTTCAAGCTTTATTTATCGGCTTTTAATCATGCAATCGGCTCTGTTTTGATCCAAGAAGTTGATGGAAAAGAGCGAGTCATATTTTATTTGAGCCGGAGGATGCTGGATCCAGAGACTCGGTATTCGTATGTGGAGAAGCTTTGCCTTTATCTATATTTTTCTTGTACAAAATTGAGGCATTATTTGCTATCGGCTGAGTGCACTGTGGTATGCAGGGAGGATGTGATCAAATACATGTTGTCGATGCCAATCATGAAAGGGAGAATTGGCTAGTGGGTTTTTGCTCTGACGGAGTTTGATCTTAAATACGAATCGGCCAAAGCAGTAAAAGGGCAAGTAATGGCTGATTTGGTTGCTGATCATTGTGGACCTAATGTTGATGCTGTTGAGCAATGCACCATCGAGATTGATGTGACTGGTCCGATGAATACGGAGGCCGATGTGGTTGACGCGGTTCCTTGGACCATGTTCTTTGATGGCTCATCTTGCAATGATGGTTGCGGAATCAGCCTGCTTATTATTTTGCCTCGGGGGGCAAGATTCGAGTTTGCTTATCCGATTGAAAAGTGCACAAATAATTAGGCGGAATATGAAGCATTGATGAAGGGTTTCCAGATTCTTAAAGAAATCGGCGTTCAATTTGTTGAAGTATTTGGAGATTCTTTGTTGGTCATTAATCAGTTGCTTGGCACGTATGATTGCAAGATGGATGCGTTGATGCCTTACTTTGAGAAATGCCGAGATTTGATTGACCAGTTCGTCCTGGTAACTCTTAAGCATATTCCAAGACATCATAACGAAGAAGCAAATCGGCTGGCGCAAAAGGCGTCTGGCTATCGGCCTATGTCCGATGTGATGGTGCAGGAGATACCAGAAGGAGATTGGAGGAAAGAAATCGTTGAATATTTGAAGGATTCTTCTGTCAAGACTTCCAGGAAGTTACGCTACAAATCAATCAGGCATGTCTTGGTTGAAGAGGTGCTTTATTTTCGCTCGGTTGATGGAGTCCTGTTGAGATGCATCGGACCTGAAGAAGCCAAGGTCTTGATGGGAGAAATTCATGAAAGTGTTTGTGGGGCTCATCGATCGGCGTTCAAGATGAAATGGATGATCAGGAAGAATGGATATTATTGGCCGACGATTCTGGAAGACTGCTTTGAATATTATAAAGGATGTCAGGAGTGTCAGAAATATGGAAATATTCAGAGAGCTCCAGCATCGGCTATGAACCCTGTCATCAAGCCATGGCCGTTTAGGGGTTGGGGAATTGACCTGATCGGCCAGATTTTTCCACATTCAAGCAAGGGACATAAATTCATAATAGCGGCAACAGATTATTTCACCAAATGGGTTGAAGCTATTCCTTTGAAGGAGGTGACGTCCCAGAATGTTATTGATTTCGTTAGAGAGCACATTGTCTACCGATTAGGAATTCCACAGACAATCACGACAGATCAAGGTACGATGTTTACGTCTGACGAGTTCAAAAATTTTGCTGCTGATATGGGTATCAAGCTCCTCAATTCATCGCCATACTACGCACAAGCCAACGGTCAAGCTGAAGCCTCCAATAAAAGTTTGATCAAGTTGATTGACAGGAAGATTGAGGAGTACCCTAGAAAATGGCATATTGTGCTTCCTGAAGCTCTATGGGCATATCGAATGGCTTGCCATGGATCAATCAAGGTTTCTCCATATGAACTGGTTTATGGGCATGAAGCCGTTCTTCCATGGGAAATTTGTACTGGATCAAGGCGTGTCGAGCTTCAGAATAAATTAAAGGCCGGCGAATACATGGAACTCATGAATAGTGAGTCCGATGACTTGGCTGTTCGTCGGCTACGCGCTCTGGAAAGCATTGAAGCTAACAAGCTCAGAGTTGCGAGGTATTATGATAAGAAAGTTAAAGGAAAAGAGTTTAAAGAGGGTGATCTCGTGTGGAAAGTTATTCTGCCGATTGGTTCTAAGGATGCCAAATATTGCAAGTGGTCACCGAACTGGGAGGGGCCCTATCGAATCGTCCGATGTGTGCCTGGCAATGCTTATTCTTACAGACGCTTGAAGGAGAAGTGTTTCCTAAGGCGTTGAACGGGAAGTATTTGAAGAAGTACTACCCTAGTATTTGGGTAAATTCGTAAAGCCGATGCTACGCGTCAGGCATGGAAGCCGATGGAAAAATCGCCTCAAGAACAAAATATGAAAGCCGATGCGACATGCATCGCCTTAAGGGTTATATACAACAAAAGAAAAATATATTACATCATCAAGTCGCTCGATGGCGGAGCAAGCTACTGGTATATCGAAACGCTTGATAAGAGGGATGAGAAAAGGAATTGCATATATATTCATATATTTCTCATACAAAGGGATTTCAGAAGGCAAAAAGATCTAATAGGCGCCGATGTATTTTATTCATCATTGCCAGGATAAGTCTAGAAGGAGAAGGGCAAGAGAAAGCATAAAATTGAAGAGACATCTTTTTCCTAGAGACAGATTCTTGAACAGCTCGGCTCATTCAAAGAAATCCGCAAGTTTGAGGAGATATGCTCTGGGTGCAGTCCCTTGAAGAGCGCACCGGCGGACCGGTGGCTTTGCCCCTATCATGAAAAGGGCATCCCATCAAACCCCTCTGAAAAACCTTCCCTTTGGTAAAACCATGAAGAACCCTGACGAGGATTCTCCTAGCAGAGGTTCCACCTGGATTTACTGCAGGATCAGAAAAGGGGGGGTACCCTATACTACTTCACGAGAATTCTTCTAGCAGAAGAGGAAGAGGGGATTGGCTCCTATATCGAAGAGAAGGAGTTTGTGTTCTGTCATGAATATTAGCTGCGCCATGGCGAAAGAATGGTGGAAGAAGGAGAACCTGAGACAGGTATTTATAGCCGGCGATCGGTAAAGGAATTAAAGGAAAGGTGGGAATCTGAAGGGTGCTCGCTGAAACTGTCCAAATAAAGAACAGTGTTCTCGTGAAGATATGTCATTGATTCAGTGCTGATATGATAAAAGAAGAGGAGCGTCTTTTGAGGAACTGCATTGAAGAGTCGTTTCGCCTGGGTTAATAAACGCATGGGTACCCGTGACATAAGGTGCAGGGTTCCATATACCGTTCGTTGTCGGAGGCATCATCGCTCGGGAGAGAGAAGGAAGAAGATGAGCAGTGCGAGTTCTTGGCGAAGAAGCAGGAGTGAACAGCGCGGCCGCTGGCAGGGGTTTTTAGAAAATGGCTGTGGCCCGAAAATCGAGGAACCGCACAGTGCAAGGATGGGAAGTCTCGGCACGAAAATCGGTGAAGGAGTTATGATGATAGATACGAATTTTGGAATATGGAATAAAACATATTTTATCCCAAAATTGGGGGCATGTGTTGACACCAGATTTTCGCACCGGATATGCTGAATCAGACGGTGACGTGGTGAGGCTGGCACTGCGCAGTGGGCCCGTTGAATGGTCAAACAGATGATGCCGGAGAAGGAAGCCAATGCAGGAAAGGGGGTCCGATAAGCAGGAAAGTCCGATCTAATGATGAATGAAGAAAGGCGCATTGGCTAAGAAGGAAGCGTAGCATGAGCGGGGACTATTTCCTTTTCAGAAGGCGTATTGAGAGTCCCATTTATATTAGATTTAGTTTACTTTATCTGCAAGTTAGTCAAGTCCGATCAGGACTCCTCATGACCAGGGTATAAATATAAACCCTCGTCCATTGTAAAGAACTATTCTCACAATCAATACAACCCGGCTTCACGCCAAAACCCTAGGAGTAGGTTAGAGTAGATCGACGAACTCATTGGTGGACGGGCTGCATCAGTTCCTGATCTCCGGCTTACCAGTAAGATTGTCAACTTATCGAACTAGTGTAAGCTTTGAATTGAGGCGCATCGCCCTTTCTCGTTTATACTGTTCAACCGATTTATCTTTGGATCATCAAGATTGGTCTAGATTCCCTGCGTCGGAGCTGGATCTCTATTGATTATTCAGTAGTTAATCGTTTACCGAGTTGTTCTTTTAGTTTTCGGGCTTGATCTAGATTCCCTGCGTCGGAGCTAGATTCATCTTGCTTATTAGAAGGCAGCTTATGCGGTTGTTTGGAGTTGCTAGATTGATTTAGATCTGCGCCATGTGAATTAATCTGATTCGTCAACAGCTATGAGCATTGGTTTAGTCCGATTTGAGCAATACTTATCTTACAATATCGCTCTAGGTTCGATTCATCTTCACAGCTTTATCTGGTTGTTCTTTGGGTGTTGGGTTTGATTTAGATTTCCTGCGTCGGAGCTAGATTCTCGCAACATACTAAAGATTGATCTTTGATCGTCAAGATTGATTTAGATTCCCTGCGTCGGAGCTAGATTCCTCTTGACTATTCAAAGATAGCTTTGAATATCGGAACGATCTTGTTATTGTTTTATTGTTTATTTGCTTAATCTGACTAATTACCTGTGCGAGCATCTTGTTTAGTTGTTGGGATTGGTGAGTCGAGTTTGATTGTTTAGCTATCTGGTCTGATCATAGCTGGAGTATGTGCGCTACATCCGTCTGTGAAAACCGTGTCGAAGCAGTTATGGTCCGATTGGTTAGCTAGATGGTCCGATAAGATGAATCAAAGCGGCAACTAGGCAGGATGGACGACGTATCGGCTCACACTTTGATTATTTAATATCTTGCTCAAAGGCATAGCTGATCCGTTACTTGCATATCGGCCATATTTTATGCTTTATTTTATTATTCAAAGGCTGATCTGTTACATTAATCAAGGCCCGATCCTGATTAGTCCGATTCTGAGGTCCGATTCGATGTCTGACTGAGGTCCGATTACATTGGTCCGATTGATGTCATCTATGAAGTCCGATTTTGAGGTCCGATTGGCATCGGCCGATACAAGTCTGATTGGGTCTTGGCTAAAATCCAACGTGCATCTGCCGTCTGGAATAGAACCGGCACAATCAAAGAGTAATTTAACTGTTTATTCCCTTGTCAATTTCAGGTCAAATTGACTGCCACGCCGCGAACCTGGACAAAGTGCAGGACCAGCACCGGAGTGAAGCAGATCTCCTTGGCCTTGTTATATTGCTCGCTGAGGATACGACCGCCGATTTTCCGCGTCAACAGTTTCTTAAAAATTCAGTGAGTCTCTCCTCCTCTTCTTGCTCAAGATCAGAGCCGATAATCACCTTTCTATTGAAGACATCGGGCTGCAGCTGCACCTGCTTCGTTTCTACTACTTCTTGCATTTTCTTGCTACTCTTATCAGTGCTTGGCTTCTCCTCTGGATATACTGGTTCTTTTTCTTCGAGCAGGTGTATATTGCGCTGTCCTGGGGTGTTGGCATATTCAATGTTCCTTGCTTCTTTCTGGTCACCATACATAGTGATGACCCCTTTGAGTGCTGGCATTTTCATGCAGAGGAAAGCTTGGCTTATGATAATGTCGAAGGCATTTATGACTCCTCTGCCGAAGATAACATTGTAATCAAAGAACATGTCAACGACGGCGAAGGTGATGTATTCAGTTCTTGCATTTGAGGTGTCACCAAAAGATACTGGCAGGGTAATTTTCTCCTGTGTTGATGTACGCTTCCCCCCGAAGCCGACTAGAGGTGTGTCTGATGGTTCTTAGTTATCTGGGTTGATGTTTGTCATTGACCTCAGAGTCTTTGCGAGGATGATATCTGTTGAGCTGCCTGTGTCCATTAACATTTTCCCAATTGTCCAGCCAGCAATGTTGGCTTTGATTGACATTACGTCGTTGTGTGGGAAATTGCGCAGCTTTAGATCTTCCTCGGTGAAGGTAATTGGAATTTGTGACCATTCTGATTTCTTGTAAGGTCCATCTATTGAGATATTATTGACCTGTCGAAAGTAACTCTTTCTCTATTTCTTGGTTTCGAAGGTGTGGGAAGATCCTCCAGTTATGGGAAGGATATGTCCATAACTTGGTAGAGGGTTAGGTGGGTTTGGGTCCTGTGGTTTTTGTGGGGGTGGTGGCAGCTCTTCTATTTTGATGTCTTTGGTTGCGACTGGATGAGTAGCTTGGGAGTATAGCTGAGGATATAGGTTTTATGGGTAATAGTGTTGAAAGGTTTGTGGCGAAGGCGAATATTGTGCAGCCATAGTTGTTGGGTGCACAATATTGGAGCTTAGGGATGGGAAAATTGGGCAATATGGTTGTATGGTTTGAGAGTTGTTGGACGAAGTTGATGTTGGCTTCGTTTGGTTTGCTTGGATTTTGTCTGCCTTCATCTTCTCTATTGTTTTCTTGATGTCTCGGTACTGCTCGGTGTCATGAGTGTGATTCTTGCCATGATATTAGCAGAACAGTTCTAGGCCTGAAGGCAGACCCCTTCCTCTTTCTCAGCCTCAGCCGGTTCTTCCTCCTCTTTGAGCAGGCTCACCTCTTGGGTTTGAGTATTGATTTTCCTGATGGAAAGGTTTGTTCACATGGAATGAAGGTGGACTCTCAACATTCATGAAGAATTGAGAGGATTGGCGCTGGTAGTGGTTTTGGTTGTAGTAGTTTTGTTTGGCTTGGGAATCAGGTTGATTTTTCTTGATGGCTTCTCTGGCTAGTCTTCTTCGGTTATCATTGTCAGATCGACAATACTTATTGAACTCTTCTTACAAATCCCCCAGGGTTGCTGGTGTTTCTCTTGCTATATGCTGTGCAAATGGACCGGGCCGAAGCCCCTGGATTGCTACAAATTTGGCAGCTTTGTCAGGAATATGAGGAGCTTGTGATGTCAGGGTTACGAATATGTGAAAGTATTCTTCCAAGGGCTCCTTCGGTTGTTGATGTACTCTCAACTCTGCATATGATAATGGTTGATCCCCCATGATGCTGAAGTTTTTGATGAGCTCTTTTTTCAGTTCATACCAGCTATTGATGGACAAGCCTGGTAGCTTTGTGTACCAACTCATTGCAGTACCAACACAGACAATGATGAATGATTTTGCTAGTACTATATCATCTCCTCCGGCCGAAGCTATTGCAGTTTCGTAGCTCATTATGAATTATTTGGGATCAGTGAGGCCATTGTATTTTGGTAGAGTTATTGGCTTGTATGAAGGCGGCCATCTTGCCAACTTCAGAGCTTCTGATAGGGGACATGCGTGATCTATTAGTCGAGTGTGCAGTATCTGCTGAGCGGTTCCCGATGTAGAAACATGGTTTGCCCCTGCATCGGCGAAGATGACTGGTTCATTGAGCCTTTCCTAGCTCTACTCGAACCTGATTTGCTCTTGTGTTGCTTGTTCTTCTCTGCTTCACTTGTCTCAGTTCAAACAGCTGTTCTTTGATTTGCAATAGCTCCTGCTGTTGCTCCTCTTCCTCTTCTTGCATTTGCTGTTGCAGCTCGCTCTGGGCGGCATCGAACTCTTTCTGCTTCTCAATGCGCTGAAGGCGTAGCCTCTCCTCCAGCCTGCGCAGCTTTTCTTTGTTTGTGAGGTTATCTTCGCCTTCTTCTTGATCTTCTATGGCGGCTTCAGTTTTGACTTGAGTAGAGTTTGGTAGAATTGTGGTTTGGGTTTCAGCTTCTTCGGTTTGGGTAGTCTTTTCGGTGATTGGTTTTGGTACTCTCTTAGGTGCCATGGTGGTGTTCGTGGGTTTAGATCGTGCTCACCACCCACGGTAGCGCCAATTGTTGGGATATAGCCGAAGGCAATATACGCAAATAATAGCAAAGACAGAGAACTGGAGACAGGTAACAATAAATTACTCCTCAACAGTATTCTCCGGAATCTGCCCCCCACATGGTTGGTGAGGGGTCCCTTTTTATAGGGAGGTTAAGAGACATCTTTACATTCCACTTATGCCCTTGAAAACCAGGCATCATCCTCTAGACTATACAACTTGGATGATTTAGGGACATAGTGGTATATTTACATCTCAAGGTGTGAAAGATCTGACTATTGCAGATGTGTTTGACCATCCTTCTTGTGGCTTCGTGCCGATGCTGGAGGCTCTAATCGCCTGTATTGTTCGCAACACTCCCGGGCCTTTGGCTTCCTTCCCTGCCGATCGCAAGTCGATCGTTTACTAGTGTCGACCTGTCATATGATTGATCGAAGGAGACCCCCTCATATCAAAGTAGAGCAGAGCTCAGGATTGCCTTCGATCCTCCTAATCACGCCTCATCATTATACTACGAAGGCCATGATTGCAACGCCGCCTTAGAACAGTAAACAAAGGCAAACCACCTGTTCTTTTTAGCAACGAAGGCAAATGTGTGTTAATACACCTTAAATCTACTGAAGGAGTTTCTTGGTAGGCCAATCCCCCAACAGCCGCATAAAACGGTGCATTAATTGCACTAAATGGGCCCAGTTTGCTACGTTATAAAAGCAATAATGAAATGGTCCGAAACACACCCACACATGGTTTTTAGTCTAATAGAGTGGTTTGAAGTCACCCTTTGCGAAAAAATTGACAGCAAGTTCTGCCGCATAAAACGGTGCATTATTTACACTAAACGGGCCCGTTTCGCTATGTTACAAAAGCACTAACGAAATGGTCCGAAACTCACCAAGACATGGTTTTTGGTCTAAGGCCCTGTTTAATTCAGCAAGATAAGTTCAGGAAATTTACTGTGGCAAAACTAAATTGAAGATTAGGAGGGCTAAACATGATCTAATTATAAAACTAATTACACGGATGGACGGAAAATCGCGAGACGAATCTATTAAGCCTAATTAATCTGTCATTAATCCATATTTAATACCCTTAATTAGTGTCCTAATATTTGATGTGACGGGATGAATAGGGAAAACTTATGGAATTAAACATGGCCTAATAGCGTGGTTTGGAGTCATCCGTTGCGAAAAATTGACAGCAAGTTCGGCTGCATAAAATGGTGCATTAATTGCACTAAACGGACCTGTTTCGGGGTGTCACAAAAGCACTAATGAAATGGTCCGAAACACACCCACACATGGTTTTTGGTCTAATAGAGTGGTTTGGAGTCATGCGATGCGAAAACATTGACAGCAAGTTCGGCCGCATAAAACGGTGCATTAATTGCACTAAATGGGCCCGTTTCTCTATGTTACGAAGCAGTAACTAAATGGTCTGAAACTCACCCAGATATGGTTTTTGGTCTGAGTGGTTTGGAGTCATTCAGTGTGAAAAATTGACAGCAAGTTCGGCCACATAAAACGGTGCATTAATTGCACTAAATAGGCTCGTTTCGCTATGTTACAAAAGTAGTAACGAAATGGTCCGAAACTCACCCAGACATAATTTTTAGTTTAATAGAGTGGTTTGGAGTCATCCTATGCAAAAAAATTGACAGCAAGTTCTGCCGCATAAAACAGTGCATTAATTGCACTAAACGGTCACATTTCGGGGTGTCACAAAAGTAATAACGAAATAGTCCGAAACTCTCCCAGACATGGTTTTTGGTCTAATAGAGTGGTTTGGAGTCATCTGTTGCGAATAAATTGACAGCAAGTTCGGCCGCATAAAACGGTGCATTAATTGCACTAAACGGTCCTATTACGGTGTGCCACAAAAGCAGTAATGAAATGGTCCGAAACTCACCCAGACATGGTTTTTGGTCTAATAGAGTGGTTTGGGGTCATCCGTTACGAAAAAATTGATAGCAAATTCGGCCGCATAAAACGGTGCATTAATTGCACTAAACGGGCCTGTTTCGCTATGTTACAAAAGCACTAACGAAATGGTCCGAAACTCACCCGGACATGGTTGTTGGTCTAATAGAGTGGTTTGGAGTCATCCGTTGCGAAAAAATTGACAGCAAGTTCCGCCGCATAAAACGGTGCATTAATTGCACTATACGGACCTGTTTCGGGGTGTCACAAAAGCACTAACAAAATTGTTCAAAACTCACTCACACATGGTTTTTGGTCAAATAGAGTAGTTTGGAGTCATCCGATGCGAAAAAAATTGACAGCAAGTTCAGCCATATAAAACGGTGCATTAATTGCACTAAATGGTCCTGTTTCGCTATGTTACAAAGCAGTAACGAAATGGTTGGAAACTCACCCAGATATGGTTTTTGGTCAGAGTGATTTGGAGTCATCCAGTGTGAAAAATTTACAACAAGTTCGGCCACATAAAATGGTGCATTAATTGCACTAAACAGGCCCGTTTCGCTACGTTACAAAAGCAGTAACGAAATGGTCCGAAACTCACCCAGACATGGTTTTTAGTCTAATAGAGTGGTTTGGAGTCACCCTTTGCGAAAAATTGACAGCAAGCTCGGCCACATAAAACGGTGCATTAATTGCACTAAAAAACGGTGCATTAATTGCACTAAACGGTCCCATTTCGGGGTGTCACAAAAGCAGTAACGAAATGGTCCGAAACTCACCCAGACATGGTTTTTGGTCTAATAGAGTGGTTTGGAGTCATTCATTTTTGACCATCGTCATCCCTCCTTTCTTAGGTACCACCTGCACCGGACTCACCCACTCGCTGTATGGCACAGGATAAATAATCCCTGCATGAAGTAGTTTGAGGACTTCATTCTTAACTACTTCTCGCATCGCGTTGTTCAACCTTCTTTGGGGTTCCCTAGAAGGTGTGGAATTGAGATC
>CM014271.1:51386909-51444397 GCA_004135705.1 Alloteropsis semialata
CGTGGTGAGGCTGGCACTGCGCAGTGGGCCCGTTGAATGGTCAAACAGATGATGCCGGAGAAGGAAGCCAATGCAGGAAAGGGGGTCCGATAAGCAGGAAAGTCCGATCTAATGATGAATGAAGAAAGGCGCATTGGCTAAGAAGGAAGCGTAGCATGAGCGGGGACTATTTCCTTTTCAGAAGGCGTATTGAGAGTCCCATTTTATATTAGATTTAGTTTACTTTATCTGCAAGTTAGTCAAGTCCGATCAGGACTCCTCATGACCAGGGTATAAATATAAACCCTCGTCCATTGTAAAGAACTATTCTCACAATCAATACAACCCGGCTTCACGCCAAAACCCTAGGAGTAGGTTAGAGTAGATCGACGAACTCATTGGTGGACGGGCTGCATCAGTTCCTGATCTCCGGCTTACCAGTAAGATTGTCAACTTATCGAACTAGTGTAAGCTTTGAATTGAGGCGCATCGCCCTTTCTCGTTTATACTGTTCAACCGATTTATCTTTGGATCATCAAGATTGGTCTAGATTCCCTGCGTCGGAGCTGGATCTCTATTGATTATTCAGTAGTTAATCGTTTACCGAGTTGTTCTTTTAGTTTTCGGGCTTGATCTAGATTCCCTGCGTCGGAGCTAGATTCATCTTGCTTATTAGAAGGCAGCTTATGCGGTTGTTTGGAGTTGCTAGATTGATTTAGATCTGCGCCATGTGAATTAATCTGATTCGTCAACAGCTATGAGCATTGGTTTAGTCCGATTTGAGCAATACTTATCTTACAATATCGCTCTAGGTTCGATTCATCTTCACAGCTTTATCTGGTTGTTCTTTGGGTGTTGGGTTTGATTTAGATTTCCTGCGTCGGAGCTAGATTCTCGCAACATACTAAAGATTGATCTTTGATCGTCAAGATTGATTTAGATTCCCTGCGTCGGAGCTAGATTCCTCTTGACTATTCAAAGATAGCTTTGAATATCGGAACGATCTTGTTATTGTTTTATTGTTTATTTGCTTAATCTGACTAATTACCTGTGCGAGCATCTTGTTTAGTTGTTGGGATTGGTGAGTCGAGTTTGATTGTTTAGCTATCTGGTCTGATCATAGCTGGAGTATGTGCGCTACATCCGTCTGTGAAAACCGTGTCGAAGCAGTTATGGTCCGATTGGTTAGCTAGATGGTCCGATAAGATGAATCAAAGCGGCAACTAGGCAGGATGGACGACGTATCGGCTCACACTTTGATTATTTAATATCTTGCTCAAAGGCATAGCTGATCCGTTACTTGCATATCGGCCATATTTTATGCTTTATTTTATTATTCAAAGGCTGATCTGTTACATTAATCAAGGCCCGATCCTGATTAGTCCGATTCTGAGGTCCGATTCGATGTCTGACTGACGTCCGATTACATTGGTCCGATTGATGTCATCTATGAAGTCCGATTTTGAGGTCCGATTGGCATCGGCCGATACAAGTCTGATTGGGTCTTGGCTAAAATCCAACGTGCATCTGCCGTCTGGAATAGAACCGGCACAATCAAAGAGTAATTTAACTGTTTATTCCCTTGTCAATTTCAGGTCAAATTGACTGCCACGCCGCGAACCTGGACAAAGTGCAGGACCAGCACCGGAGTGAAGCAGATCTCCTTGGCCTTGTTATATTGCTCGCTGAGGATACGACCGCCGATTTTCCGCGTCAACAGTTTCTTAAAAATTCAGTGAGTCTCTCCTCCTCTTCTTGCTCAAGATCAGAGCCGATAATCACCTTTCTATTGAAGACATCGGGCTGCAGCTGCACCTGCTTCGTTTCTACTACTTCTTGCATTTTCTTGCTACTCTTATCAGTGCTTGGCTTCTCCTCTGGATATACTGGTTCTTTTTCTTCGAGCAGGTGTATATTGCGCTGTCCTGGGGTGTTGGCATATTCAATGTTCCTTGCTTCTTTCTGGTCACCATACATAGTGATGACCCCTTTGAGTGCTGGCATTTTCATGCAGAGGAAAGCTTGGCTTATGATAATGTCGAAGGCATTTATGACTCCTCTGCCGAAGATAACATTGTAATCAAAGAACATGTCAACGACGGCGAAGGTGATGTATTCAGTTCTTGCATTTGAGGTGTCACCAAAAGATACTGGCAGGGTAATTTTCTCCTGTGTTGATGTACGCTTCCCCCCGAAGCCGACTAGAGGTGTGTCTGATGGTTCTTAGTTATCTGGGTTGATGTTTGTCATTGACCTCAGAGTCTTTGCGAGGATGATATCTGTTGAGCTGCCTGTGTCCATTAACATTTTCCCAATTGTCCAGCCAGCAATGTTGGCTTTGATTGACATTACGTCGTTGTGTGGGAAATTGCGCAGCTTTAGATCTTCCTCGGTGAAGGTAATTGGAATTTGTGACCATTCTGATTTCTTGTAAGGTCCATCTATTGAGATATTATTGACCTGTCGAAAGTAACTCTTTCTCTATTTCTTGGTTTCGAAGGTGTGGGAAGATCCTCCAGTTATGGGAAGGATATGTCCATAACTTGGTAGAGGGTTAGGTGGGTTTGGGTCCTGTGGTTTTTGTGGGGGTGGTGGCAGCTCTTCTATTTTGATGTCTTTGGTTGCGACTGGATGAGTAGCTTGGGAGTATAGCTGAGGATATAGGTTTTATGGGTAATAGTGTTGAAAGGTTTGTGGCGAAGGCGAATATTGTGCAGCCATAGTTGTTGGGTGCACAATATTGGAGCTTAGGGATGGGAAAATTGGGCAATATGGTTGTATGGTTTGAGAGTTGTTGGACGAAGTTGATGTTGGCTTCGTTTGGTTTGCTTGGATTTTGTCTGCCTTCATCTTCTCTATTGTTTTCTTGATGTCTCGGTACTGCTCGGTGTCATGAGTGTGATTCTTGCCATGATATTAGCAGAACAGTTCTAGGCCTGAAGGCAGACCCCTTCCTCTTTCTCAGCCTCAGCCGGTTCTTCCTCCTCTTTGAGCAGGCTCACCTCTTGGGTTTGAGTATTGATTTTCCTGATGGAAAGGTTTGTTCACATGGAATGAAGGTGGACTCTCAACATTCATGAAGAATTGAGAGGATTGGCGCTGGTAGTGGTTTTGGTTGTAGTAGTTTTGTTTGGCTTGGGAATCAGGTTGATTTTTCTTGATGGCTTCTCTGGCTAGTCTTCTTCGGTTATCATTGTCAGATCGACAATACTTATTGAACTCTTCTTACAAATCCCCCAGGGTTGCTGGTGTTTCTCTTGCTATATGCTGTGCAAATGGACCGGGCCGAAGCCCCTGGATTGCTACAAATTTGGCAGCTTTGTCAGGAATATGAGGAGCTTGTGATGTCAGGGTTACGAATATGTGAAAGTATTCTTCCAAGGGCTCCTTCGGTTGTTGATGTACTCTCAACTCTGCATATGATAATGGTTGATCCCCCATGATGCTGAAGTTTTTGATGAGCTCTTTTTTCAGTTCATACCAGCTATTGATGGACAAGCCTGGTAGCTTTGTGTACCAACTCATTGCAGTACCAACACAGACAATGATGAATGATTTTGCTAGTACTATATCATCTCCTCCGGCCGAAGCTATTGCAGTTTCGTAGCTCATTATGAATTATTTGGGATCAGTGAGGCCATTGTATTTTGGTAGAGTTATTGGCTTGTATGAAGGCGGCCATCTTGCCAACTTCAGAGCTTCTGATAGGGGACATGCGTGATCTATTAGTCGAGTGTGCAGTATCTGCTGAGCGGTTCCCGATGTAGAAACATGGTTTGCCCCTGCATCGGCGAAGATGACTGGTTCATTGAGCCTTTCCTAGCTCTACTCGAACCTGATTTGCTCTTGTGTTGCTTGTTCTTCTCTGCTTCACTTGTCTCAGTTCAAACAGCTGTTCTTTGATTTGCAATAGCTCCTGCTGTTGCTCCTCTTCCTCTTCTTGCATTTGCTGTTGCAGCTCGCTCTGGGCGGCATCGAACTCTTTCTGCTTCTCAATGCGCTGAAGGCGTAGCCTCTCCTCCAGCCTGCGCAGCTTTTCTTTGTTTGTGAGGTTATCTTCGCCTTCTTCTTGATCTTCTATGGCGGCTTCAGTTTTGACTTGAGTAGAGTTTGGTAGAATTGTGGTTTGGGTTTCAGCTTCTTCGGTTTGGGTAGTCTTTTCGGTGATTGGTTTTGGTACTCTCTTAGGTGCCATGGTGGTGTTCGTGGGTTTAGATCGTGCTCACCACCCACGGTAGCGCCAATTGTTGGGATATAGCCGAAGGCAATATACGCAAATAATAGCAAAGACAGAGAACTGGAGACAGGTAACAATAAATTACTCCTCAACAGTATTCTCCGGAATCTGCCCCCCACATGGTTGGTGAGGGGTCCCTTTTTATAGGGAGGTTAAGAGACATCTTTACATTCCACTTATGCCCTTGAAAACCAGGCATCATCCTCTAGACTATACAACTTGGATGATTTAGGGACATAGTGGTATATTTACATCTCAAGGTGTGAAAGATCTGACTATTGCAGATGTGTTTGACCATCCTTCTTGTGGCTTCGTGCCGATGCTGGAGGCTCTAATCGCCTGTATTGTTCGCAACACTCCCGGGCCTTTGGCTTCCTTCCCTGCCGATCGCAAGTCGATCGTTTACTAGTGTCGACCTGTCATATGATTGATCGAAGGAGACCCCCTCATATCAAAGTAGAGCAGAGCTCAGGATTGCCTTCGATCCTCCTAATCACGCCTCATCATTATACTACGAAGGCCATGATTGCAACGCCGCCTTAGAACAGTAAACAAAGGCAAACCACCTGTTCTTTTTAGCAACGAAGGCAAATGTGTGTTAATACACCTTAAATCTACTGAAGGAGTTTCTTGGTAGGCCAATCCCCCAACAGCCGCATAAAACGGTGCATTAATTGCACTAAATGGGCCCAGTTTGCTACGTTATAAAAGCAATAATGAAATGGTCCGAAACACACCCACACATGGTTTTTAGTCTAATAGAGTGGTTTGAAGTCACCCTTTGCGAAAAAATTGACAGCAAGTTCTGCCGCATAAAACGGTGCATTATTTACACTAAACGGGCCCGTTTCGCTATGTTACAAAAGCACTAACGAAATGGTCCGAAACTCACCAAGACATGGTTTTTGGTCTAAGGCCCTGTTTAATTCAGCAAGATAAGTTCAGGAAATTTACTGTGGCAAAACTAAATTGAAGATTAGGAGGGCTAAACATGATCTAATTATAAAACTAATTACACGGATGGACGGAAAATCGCGAGACGAATCTATTAAGCCTAATTAATCTGTCATTAATCCATATTTAATACCCTTAATTAGTGTCCTAATATTTGATGTGACGGGATGAATAGGGAAAACTTATGGAATTAAACATGGCCTAATAGCGTGGTTTGGAGTCATCCGTTGCGAAAAATTGACAGCAAGTTCGGCTGCATAAAATGGTGCATTAATTGCACTAAACGGACCTGTTTCGGGGTGTCACAAAAGCACTAATGAAATGGTCCGAAACACACCCACACATGGTTTTTGGTCTAATAGAGTGGTTTGGAGTCATGCGATGCGAAAACATTGACAGCAAGTTCGGCCGCATAAAACGGTGCATTAATTGCACTAAATGGGCCCGTTTCTCTATGTTACGAAGCAGTAACTAAATGGTCTGAAACTCACCCAGATATGGTTTTTGGTCTGAGTGGTTTGGAGTCATTCAGTGTGAAAAATTGACAGCAAGTTCGGCCACATAAAACGGTGCATTAATTGCACTAAATAGGCTCGTTTCGCTATGTTACAAAAGTAGTAACGAAATGGTCCGAAACTCACCCAGACATAATTTTTAGTTTAATAGAGTGGTTTGGAGTCATCCTATGCAAAAAAATTGACAGCAAGTTCTGCCGCATAAAACAGTGCATTAATTGCACTAAACGGTCACATTTCGGGGTGTCACAAAAGTAATAACGAAATAGTCCGAAACTCTCCCAGACATGGTTTTTGGTCTAATAGAGTGGTTTGGAGTCATCTGTTGCGAATAAATTGACAGCAAGTTCGGCCGCATAAAACGGTGCATTAATTGCACTAAACGGTCCTATTACGGTGTGCCACAAAAGCAGTAATGAAATGGTCCGAAACTCACCCAGACATGGTTTTTGGTCTAATAGAGTGGTTTGGGGTCATCCGTTACGAAAAAATTGATAGCAAATTCGGCCGCATAAAACGGTGCATTAATTGCACTAAACGGGCCTGTTTCGCTATGTTACAAAAGCACTAACGAAATGGTCCGAAACTCACCCGGACATGGTTGTTGGTCTAATAGAGTGGTTTGGAGTCATCCGTTGCGAAAAAATTGACAGCAAGTTCCGCCGCATAAAACGGTGCATTAATTGCACTATACGGACCTGTTTCGGGGTGTCACAAAAGCACTAACAAAATTGTTCAAAACTCACTCACACATGGTTTTTGGTCAAATAGAGTAGTTTGGAGTCATCCGATGCGAAAAAAATTGACAGCAAGTTCAGCCATATAAAACGGTGCATTAATTGCACTAAATGGTCCTGTTTCGCTATGTTACAAAGCAGTAACGAAATGGTTGGAAACTCACCCAGATATGGTTTTTGGTCAGAGTGATTTGGAGTCATCCAGTGTGAAAAATTTACAACAAGTTCGGCCACATAAAATGGTGCATTAATTGCACTAAACAGGCCCGTTTCGCTACGTTACAAAAGCAGTAACGAAATGGTCCGAAACTCACCCAGACATGGTTTTTAGTCTAATAGAGTGGTTTGGAGTCACCCTTTGCGAAAAATTGACAGCAAGCTCGGCCACATAAAACGGTGCATTAATTGCACTAAACGGTCCCATTTCGGGGTGTCACAAAAACAGTAACGAAATTGTCCGATACTCTCCCAGACATGGTTTTTGGTCTAATAGAGTGGTTTGGAGTCATCCGTTGCGAATAAATTGACAGCAAGTTCGGCCGCATAAAACGGTGCATTAATTGCACTAAACGGTCCCATTTCGGTGTATCACAAAAGCAGTAACGAAATGGTCCGAAACTCACCCAGACATGGTTTTTGGTCTAATAGAGTGGTTTGGAGTCATTCGTTGTGAAAAAATTGACAGCAAGTTCGGAAGCACAAAACGGTGCATTAATTGCACTAAACGGGCCCATTTCGCTACGTTACAAAAGCACTAACGAAATGGTCCGAAACTCACCCTGACATGGTTTTTGGTCTAATAGAGTGGTTTGGAGTCATCCGTTGCGAAAAAATTGACAGCAAGTTCGGCCGCTTAAAACGGTGCATTAATTGCACTAAACGGACCTGTTTCGGGGTGTCACAAAAGCACTAACAAAATGGTCTGAAACTCACTCACACATGGTTTTCGGTCTAATAGAGTGGTTTGGAGTCATCCGATGCGAAAAAATTGACAGCAAGTTCGGCCGCATAAAACGGTACATTAATTGCACTAAACGGGCCCATTTTGCTACGTTACAAAGTAGTAACGAAATGGTCCGAAACTCACCCAGACATGGTTTTTGGTCTAATAGAGTGGTTTGGAGTCATCCGTTGCGAAAAATTGATAGCAGGTTCGGCCGCATAAAACAATTCATTAATTGCTCTAAACGAGTCCATTTCGCTACGTTACAAAAACAGTAACGAAATGGTCCGAAACTCACCCATATATGGTTTTTAGTCTAATAGAGTGGTTTGAAGTCTTCCGTTGCGAAAAAATTGACAGCAAGTTCGGCCGCATAAAATGGTGCATTAATTTCGCTAAACAGTCCAAAACTCGAACAGAAATGGTTTTTGGTCTAACGGAGTGGGTTAAAATATCCGGTGCCAAAAACTAAACATGCATTTCGGACGCACAAAATGGTGCATTAATTGTACTAAGTGGGCCCATTTCGGGATGTTGTAAAAACCGGTGACGAAATGGACCGAAACTCAAACAGACATGTTTTTTGGTCGAACGGAGTGGAGCGGAAACATCCGATGCAAAAAACTCAACATGCATTTCGGACGCACAAAATGATGCATTAATTGCACTAAGCGGGCCCATTTAGGGATGTTGTAAAAACTCGTGAAGAAATGGTTCGAAACTCAAACAGACATGGTTTTTGGTCTAACGGAGTGGAGTGGAAACATCCGGTGCGTGAAACTCAACATGCATTTAGGATGCACAAAATGGTGCATTAATTGCACTAAGCAGGCCTGTTTCGGGATGTTGTTAAAACTGGTGACGAAATGGTCCAAAACTCAAACAAACATGGTTTTTGGTCTAACAGAGTGGAGTGGAAACATCTAGTGCGAAAAACTCAACATGCATTTCGAACGCACAAAATGTTGCATTAATTGCACTAAGCAGACCCGTTTCGGGATGTAAAAACTAGTGACGAAATGGTCCGAAACTCAAACAGATGTGATTTTTTGTCTAATGGAGTGGAGTGGAAACATCCGGTGCGAAAAACTCAACATGCATTTCGGACGCACAAAATGGTGCATTAATTGCACTAAACGGGCCAGTTTCAGGATGTTGTAAAAACTAGTGACGAAATGGTCTGAAACTCAAACATAAATGGTTTTTGGTCTAACGGAGTGGAGTGAAACATCCGGTGTGAAAAACTCAACATGCATTTTGAACGCACAAAATGGTGTATTAATTGCATTAAGTGCGCCCGTTTTGGGATGTTGTAAAAACTGGTGACGTAATGGTCCGAAACTCAGATATAGATTTTGGTCTAACGGAGTGGAGTGAAACATCGCGTGCGAAAAACTCAACATGCATTTCAGACGCACAAAATGGTGCATCAATTGCACTAAGCGGGCCCGTTTCGGAATTTTGTAAAATCTGGTGACAAAATGGTCTGAAACTCAAACATATATGGTTTTTTGTCTAACGAAATGGAGTGAAAACATCCGGTACGAAAAACTCAACATGCATTTTGGACGCACAAAATGGTGCATTAATTGCACTAAGCGGGTCCGTTTCGAAATGTTGTAAAAACTGGTGACGGGAAACATCCGGGGCGTGGGCATCGCGAGGAGGCCGCGGCTGCCACCACGGCAGCATGGGACGAAGTTGTCGTCGACGGCTCCAAGGCGGATGACGAGGTACTTTTCAATTTGTTGCTGCTTGACGCTGTGGGGGCGGCAGAATAACGGGATCCGCCGCAGCGATTGAAGAGGGCTCGGCCCCCGGCAGAGATCGACATGGGTGATCTCCTCGGGGGCGCGCTAGGAGGCCGTCGAAGGGGCGCCCTTGTTGGGCACCGTGGGAGAGGACCGACGGTGCACGAGTTCCAACAGGCGGCAGCGGAAGGTTTAGCCTAGGATCTCAAACCCATCTCATGATATCATGTAGGAAGAATAGATTGCGTATAATGGATGGATTATATTGCATTGAGGCCTCGGCCAGTATATATGTGAATACAAAACTTGGGGGATAAGACAACCCCCAGATACATATGACAGTCTATGATATGAATATCTAAACAAGCAAATATACTCTAATACAAACTTCTCCACTTGAATAACATGAACCTCCAGGAAAGCGTATTGTTCCAGAATTCTCAAGCTACGTTTTCTCCCGCTTCGTTTCGGGTAGTACTGTAGGAGAGCGTAACTTCTACCCTTGCTCCTGCTTCGTTTCGGGTACAATAAATCAATAATTAGAGGTTCATTGGCTAGTTTCAAAAATCAGCTTCATCGCTTGAATCGTTTCAAAGTTAATAAACAGTTGAGCGACAATGAAATAAGCTTTAACATAACATGGGCAAAATTATAAGAACTACAAAAATGTAAACCCCTCCTTGGAACCAGGTAAATTGTTTCAGAAGATAATGCAAAAAACGAGAGAACCGTGATCAGTGCAGTCACAGGCTGCAACTGATTTTGGTAGACGCCCATGAAGGCATTACATTTAGTGCACATAAATCATGAGACCCCCTGAACACTTGGTCACAGGTATTCCACAGGCTGTATGAAGTACATAGGGAGATTCATCATAGCTAAATATTAGGAGTAAATTATGTCATATGTCATTAGGACATAAAATTAACAGATTTTCACAATAGCCACTCACAGCACACACTGAGTGGTCCAACTATTCAGCTAGGCAAACTAGCGTAACTGATACACACTACAACAAAGGGTAGCAGGTTAAAGCTACATAGTTAGGAAAGAGCACCTGCACCTGGCTCTCTCCATTAGTGGATATATGGTACCTGGTACTGAACTGGGTAGCCATTACCATAATAATGTGTGTGGGCAGGCTGGATCGTGTAAGGTGCTGAGCTCATCATTGGAGGATGATGGGCCTCAGCACCATACACAAAGTGCCTCTCGTAGGGGTAGGCGGGATGCCTCTCTGGGGTTGCAGGATAAAAGCTCTTGTCAGAAAAGCCAGTAGCACGGGGTGCAAAGGCCGATCCATTGGCACGGGGCCTCTTGGACTGTGGCTTTGCTGCTTCAACAGCCCTCCTCTTGTCCGCCTTCGCTTTCTCTAGCTGCAAAACCCTTTTCTGAAGTGGATCCACAGGGTATTGCTCCTCAAGTTTGTGTTCCTCAATGCACTTAATGACAGCTTTTAGTGCAGACAACTCACGCTCATTCATCTCATTCTGGAAACATTAGCAATCATTAACAATTTACATCACATACTATGTATTATGCATGTCACATGCACATGCACATGCACACAAAAAATAAGAGAAAAAGTAACACAAATGCTTTACAGCTAATTGTGGTACTGGTACTGGACAAAAAAATGCAAAAGCAGAAGGCACCTGCAAGCAAGCTAAGCTAGCACTAAGCAATCTAATATCTTACTTATCCATAGCCTAACTGAAGCTCCTTGAATCCAGCAAAAGGGAGTTCAATATTCACTCTGATGACATCAGGCCCAATACCAAACCACTTCAGAATTATCTAATCAGTTATAAATTTATAATTCAAGTAAAAACATAGTATTGGATTAAACAGTTGAAACAACCAAACGCTTGGATCAAAGTATGCAGCAGGAACTTCTTATAGCCAAACTATTAAAAGGACGAGTGTTGAGGAGTGATATAAAGTTGTTGCCTTATAACATCAATGTGCTCCAGTGAAGGTGACATGACTGGTCACTATGTCATAAGAGGCACGAGTGAGACACGGATCGAGATCAGCAGAACATGTTTTCAAGATTTGAATGGTGCCCAAAATGTGTAACCACTTTCAACTTAGAACATATAAAGGTCGAAATAAACATCAGATCCTCGATTCAAAAATTATTAAAGCACATTCCAGATAAAAAGAAGCAAGTATTCTAGCCTATTTCCTTCTTGACAAATAATTTACTTTAGTATGAGAAAGTACTTCAAACAGAAGGTTGATCTGGCAAAAAAAATTAAGATGCTAGTACATTAAAGCAACAGTAAACTAAATACTTTACTAGACTTCTGAGATACGAAGAGGGGGGCTTCATAACCAAAAGTTTTACACAAGTTTTGAAGACTTGACATTCGGTTATGTACAGGTGCACTAAATTCTATTACAGAAAATATTACAAAATTTGAAACTGAAATGACTTAAGGTTACCTGTGCTCCAGGAGACATTTTGACATTCTTGGCATGTGAAACTTTCTTAACATCCCTCAGGTATGCTTTAAGCAGTTGCACTGGTTCAAACTGTCCAGTAAGCTCAAACGCATAAGCCAAATTAATTGCATCAATAGGTTTTCCACTTTCCACGAGAATTCCAATGACACCTGATTTCAAAAAACTACATCAGTAAATCACTAATTGTTGAAAGAGAAAACCATCTAATATGTGAAAAATTAAATACTAGAAGGGTAAAGTCACAGAACAAAAAAAAAGGCAGCAGAGCAGGAAAAAATATTAGCAACAACATGAAAATATTGATGAATACATTGTTAGGCTTGTACCTAAGAAAGATACAAGAGAGCAACACACTCTGCAATGCAGGCTTTTCCTATCATACTATTCCCTCCATTATTATATGACATTAGGACAAGCTAATTAGGTCACAAATTACCTCATGTATTTAAAAATAGAAGGACCTTGACTAATTAGTTTCTCCTAAAAAGTGAAGGGAGTATAAAGGAAGATTTCGTATTTCTAGAGTAGAGAACATGTTCAGAAGCAAAGGTACACCAATATGTGAAACGATAAATTGAAATCACTTGATTGTTTGTGTATGAAATCTATAAGAATGAACGATAAGTTCGATGGTAAAATCAGTGAAAGATGGTTTGAACAAAGCATTGCTTCTTATGCATGATAGAGAAAGAACTATGTTATGAGAACTAAAGATCCTAAACCCTAGCTGTTATAATGAAGTAATGCACGGAAGACATGCAAAAGGACAGAACACATTAGGCTAAACGACAATTACGAGGATACATTTGGAAGACTAAATAACTCTCAAAGAACAAGTAATCACAATAATTATAAAATGTTTGCAGTCCTGTGACCAGATAAGACTATCTTGGCACACGTTATTGCAAGGGAATAGCTAGTGTTTAAGGATGTAGCTCATGCGAAGTTCTTATATCAGAAGAAGTAATATTGGAAACTTTGATGAGGTTATTTTTAGTCGTATAATGTTCACCATTCTTCACAACATCCAGTCATCCACTAACTAGTAAGCTAGAACATCAAACAACACAGAAATTGGCAACCAGAGTAACATAAATTAAAAAAAAGTTTCCTATGAATGTTTTTCAAGCATTTCAAAAAGCTTAAAGAAAAACAAATCTTCAGCAGATGTTCAATGTTGTTTAGTTGACCACAAGCACTGACCTGGCATTTTCGGTGACAACCCAAGCAATCGACAAAGTTCAGGTGCCTGACGACGACGACTGACATATGGCAGCAGTTTGCACAGGTCATCTTCATTATACTCAGCAGAAATACTAAAGGTTGCCAGGAGTTGAAGAAATGCATGAGCTTCCAGACAGTTCCCATTACTAGCATCAATATCAAGACTATCCAGCTTGGACTTCCACTCAAATGCAGTCTTTTTTGCTCGCTCTTTGATATCAGATGCAAGCATGTGCCCCTCCGAAGAGAAAAGTGTCATATCGTCAGTTTGCAGCTGTCCAAGTGACTCCATCAACATCAGGCACGTCCTTCTAACACCCAGAAGGTCTCCATCCTTTTTGCCGTCCAATACAAGATTATCTCCAGCATAAAAGTCTTCCAGGGAATCCAACACCAGGCCATAAGGATGAGATGCTTTCTTCAGTGCACTGGGAATTTCTTCACGGATGGTTGCCAAGTTCTTCCTGTTGTCTGATATGAACTTATGAAGCCCCTTCACATTCATTTCCTCACAGAGCAAGACAAGCTCAGAACGAGGCTTCAACGCAGCACTGTCAACTTGCACGAGTGCACTCTCTTCAGAAGCCAGTTTAGGCCATTTGAAACCAAGATTATCCAGCGCCTTGTCCATTGGGTTGATGGCAGGAACAGGTAAGGATAGCTTGGACTTGCTAAATATCATTGCTAACGCAGCATTCCTTTTCTCCTGCAACCTCTCCAAAGATGTCAGTTCCTTGACCACAACAGCTGCCTCCCGCTGCTCCAGCATCTGCTCCGATTTCGCAATGGTCTCCTGGAACTCTTTCTCCTGCTCTTTCAGCTCATTAAACTTTTTCTTGAGTGACTGCTCAAGTCCACGAAAGTGATCCTCAAGCTGCTTCCACTTGAGGTTCATGGAGATAGCACTCTGCCTCTCAAGCTCAGCAAAAGCCTGCTGAAGCTGCTGTATTTTAGAGCTTGTCGACTCCATAAGGGCAGCCACAGACTCCAATTCAGACATGGTGAAAACTCCTGCAAAGAAGACAACACAACTTCTCGATGTCTTCATCCAAAATAGGGTATTAAATCCATCCGAACAAATAAAAACACCCAAGATCTTAAAAAAATCGTATTAATTTCTCAAATTAAGTCAACCAACTATTTTAATACAGGAACAAGACACCAAAGACAGACATGTACATGGTGTACCTAGTTTTCCGCAGGCAAAATAGCCAAAATCGTCCCTGAACTTTATACAAGAGGTCAGGTTGGTCCCTGAACTTTCAAAAGGGTCAATCTAGTCCCTCAACTCTTATTTTTGGGTCAAACATGTCCCTGTGTTGATGTGGCGCTATATGGCGGCATAAGATGAAGATGAAATGTCCTTTTTACCCTTAGCTCTTCCATAATGATAGATAGGATCCACAAATCAGATTTTTTTTCTTTTTTTTTTACTCTTTGCATCTCTCTGCTCGCATCTCTCTCTCTCCTTGGCGTTTCTCTGGCTTCGGAGGTGGTGCAGAGAGGGCAGCAACCTCACGCTCTGAAAGCTGATGGCACCACAGGCAGCCTTGCCGCTACATTCTATTTGTTGAAGAAGGCTTGTGCGCTGCAGCATGAAGCACAATGTTCACTTGCAACCTGCGGAAGACCAGAGTGCCGTGGAGCCGATTTTTTTGGCGGATGAAGCTTCTAGCACCACTAACACTTGTATGTTTCTATGGGCATTGCAATGGCACGAGTCCATCAGTGAAGTTTTCCATCAAAGTTCCATATCTCTACTTTGAGTATTGATTGGATTAGATTAGAGATAAAAAGACAGATTAGAATCACAGCAAGGGGAGGGAGAATGAGGGCAGAGGACTGACGAGCGACACCACTGCGCTGCATCAGCCGCAGACAGAACTGCCTGCTCAAGGGGGGTTGCCTACACAGCTAGGCTGTGTGCTATTCTCACTCACAGCGGCGCCGAGGCCGCCCGCCAACCCCTCCAACCCGAGGCCGCACGGCTCATCGCTCCACCGTCGCTGCTCCGCACGCTGCGCCTCTGCGTGCTGCCCATGCTTGCTGCGTTGAACTAAGGGCAAAAAAGACATTTCATCTTCATCTCATGCCACCATGTAGCACCACATTAGCACAAGGATGTGTTCGATCCAAAAACGAGAGTTGAGGGACTACATTGACCCTTTTAAAAGTTTAGGGATGAATCTAACCCCTTGTATAAAGTTTATGGACTACTTTGGCTATTTTGCCTTTTCCGCATATAAACATAACATGGGAATGGAGCTCGGCTCATCAGAGAGAGAAAAAACATTGCCGAATTCGGGCAGTACAGCTTTTTGATGGGCTGGTTAGATGCTGGGCAATTTATCACGGTTAACTTATTTGACGAACACATCAAGGGTAGCTTTGAAAACACCCTCTAACTAATATCCTCTAGCTAAAATCATATGAGTTTATGCATAATGCTTCGCCCAAACCGTTCAGATCTGAGAGTCCAAATAAGGGATAGAAGATACCTCGGCTTGGGGCAACAGGATTTTGCGTCGTGGGAGCGGAATCCGGATGGCAGTGGACAGGTCGACGTCGAGGATGGCGCACGTCGGGTAGGACGAGGCGGGCCGGCGTTGGTCCTGGCGGAGCAGGGTGTGGGAGGAGGCAGGCCGGCCCGATGTGGGCGGAAGTCCTGCTGCGGGAGGAGGCGGCCCGATTCGCGCCCTCCGGCAGGCGCACGGAGGTGGGTGGAGGCGGCCGCCGGCGGGGCAGGGCCGAACCCTAGTCGCCGCGCTTCCACCCTTGCGTCGGTCCGTCGGTTGGCGACCGAATGGGTAGGGGCGAAAGGGAAGACGAAGGATTCGGCCTTTTAGTGGATGGCAGGCGTTGAGTAAATAAGAGCAGACCCAATGCTGGATGGTGGCTTCGCGATGCCACATGGCACAGTGCTGATGTGAAGGAGAGCAACAAAAGTGGTGGCTTAAAAAGTGACACTGTAGTTTGCAGAGGTACCAGTGGCTTGAAAAAAAATGTCATGCTCCTAGAGAGAAAAAACAAGCTCTATAAGCACTTTTTAGGTAGTTGTGTGTTGTAGATGTAGAACTTGATTGGTGAATTCAATTACATGGCACATCCTCTCTCCTGAAACCCCATGGATGGTGGCTTGCATTGGGCCTGCCCTAACTCACAAGTTCAGTGGCACCTTTATTTCTGCAAAGCCGCTGCAGATGGTACACCGGAGCATTTGTGCCCCGGGCGGCGTGTTTGGTTGCAGGGACGTTATGGGACGAGACAAATCCATCTTTTCAAATGTTTGGTTGAGGGACAGTTGTGACAAGATAGCATCAAAAGATAACATTTTAAAAAAATAGGTGATGGATCGGTCCCTGCAAATTGGCCGGACCCATTGGTCCCTTCCAAATGACGTCCCTCTTCATTTCCATCTTCCTTCGCCTTCTTTTCTCGTGGAAGCAGGGGCCCTCTGCGCGCGGAGATGGCGTTGCCACCGGACGCATGCGGCATGCACTATGGTCGAAGGTATAGATGGCCAAATGCGCGGGCCAATTTGGGCGGCCCGAGGCACGGCCCGCTTTGGCACGGGCCATGGCACGACACGGCCCAATCCAGTTTGGGTCGGGCCTGGGCCGAGGGAGAGGCACGTGGCACGGCACGAGGCACGGCCCGTTCAAACATGCAGCCCGATTCGGCCCGATGTTTCTAGGTGTATATTGAAATCTATGACATGTCGAAATAATATATGACGAACTCTTCAATATTTGAAGTTATAATATTGTGAAGTTATAATTTGGTAAGTTATAATTTAACAATTTATAAAACTTTGAATTTGCATTTTTTAAATATTTATTTGGTCAGTGGGCCAATGGGCGGCCCACGGCACGATGGGCCGACGGGCCAACGGGCCAGCCCGGCCCGTTTAAACAGGTTACGGGCCGGGCCTAGGCCGCAGAAGAGGCACGATGGCCGGCACGGCACGGCCCGCACTTGTGTTTGGGCCGCCCCGGGCTAGGCCAGTTTGGGTCGGGCCGGGCTGGGCCGCCCATATGGCCATCTATAGTCGGAGGGCGCACGTTCGGTTCATGGCCAACGACGGGGCCAGGTGCACCGGCGTGATCTAGGCGTGGCCGGCATCCGACGCCAACTCGAGCATCGAGTTCGGCGCATCGTTGGATCTTGTGCGTGAACTTGTTGGGATTCATGCTACCTCTTCTACCGTACAGCCTACAAGCTAGAATTTTCTCGATGTGATTCGCTTGGTGTCTGTGGTTTTCAGTTGGGTATCTGGAATTTGGAGAGAGACGCGCAGATTGATGTGGAATCGGAAGGTAGACGCGCCATGCCCGACCTCAAGCTTGACGTGTGGGTCATTGGTCTCAACAGCAAGCAGTCGCAGGGCCAGGCCAGCATGGCCAGGGATCCGCGGGGGCCAGGCCGACAGCCGGAGATGGGCGGTCGCGGGGTGCACGGTCGGGGATCCGAGCTTCCCCATGGCCATGTCCGATCTTCTGCTAGTTGTTGATGCGTGAGTCCATGTGTCCAGTGTCGATGACATGTGGACCATGGAACTGATGCATAGATAACACCGTTACCTCCACCCGTCCCTCGTTGCTCCAACCAAACACAAAACTAGGACCGTCCGATCCATCCAACGAAACATCTGGTGGTATCATCTCATCCCTCAAAGCAGGGATGATTCTGTCCCGTCCCTCCATGTCTCTCAACCAAACACACCCTAATGGGATGGGTATCGACAGAGCAAACGGAGCCTGAAAACAATTTCTCGGCCCAAGCTTGGCCCAAACTATTTCAATAAATTATTTTCTCATTGAAAACAGCAGGGATCTCGAGCCCGACTAGGGCCTAGCCCTAGACCTAGTATTGGATTGGGTCTTGTCCAATATCTAATTGGATTTTGCACTTGGGTTCTATTGGACTTGGATCTAATTGAATATGGACATCCGTTTGCTTCTCATCCATTTGCTTTGGGCTCTGTTGGACAAAAATGACTAGGATATCATTACGAGTTGGACTAGGATATACACCCCGAAGTGATAAGGCACTAGCCGATCTTCCGAGAGGTAGGGGTAAATCCGATTGATGGAGAAGTCGATGTTGGCGATCCGGCTTCAAATCAGACACGATTTGAACCTTGCAACCATTACATCACTGCTCTGTTGGTTATCAATCAAGTACAACTTGATTAACCTCACCAAAATGGCTTTCCCTGCAAGTGAATTGAAAATCACAAACAAAAGAATGATAAACTCGTAATCTGAAATTGCAGATATGTATTAAGTGAATATGAGAGAGATTCAAAAACTCGGTTCGAAGAACAGGGGACTTGGATCACGGTAAAAGGACTTGTCGCCACAGTTATAATGAGTCTATCATAGTTTCAACTTCGAAAACTTGAACTAAACAAAACCCGACTCTAATGTGGCGGCGGCTACTGAGTTTATAGTCCTAAGGGGGCGCACTAGGGTTAGAGGCGATCAGGGGGCGCCCATAACTTGGACTGATGGCCTGAGACGTTACAAGGCCCGACATGGCCCACAAAGGTGACACAACACCTTGTCGTGGTCACACAGAATGATCCGCGAACTTTCTGGAGATAGGACCAGAACCAAAACGATAGCGTCATCATCCCCTTTCCTAGGCATCAATGAATGCCTTGTTTCAATGTTGTATGAGGGAGATATCGCCAAAACCGTGCAAGGGTGTCGACTGAATCTGAACTGAACGTGACGGCTGAGTTGGGGACGAATTGCAACTTGGAAAAGACCATGGCACGTGTGTGTCCAGCATGGTGATGTCCTCATCATGAAGCGTTGGCAGGAGCGAGCCCTCTGCGCCGCCGCACGCCAGCCGCCGTGGGGCTACTCGTCGGCACCGCCATTGCCACTATCGGATTGATCACAGAGCCGCCATTCCTCGCCTGTCCCGCGTGCGTGCGTCCTCTCTCACTTGCCCCCTCCATCCAATATGCCAAACCCTATGATAACGGTCAAATTAATCCACAACCTACGGGGATGTAGCACTACAGGCCAGCAAGGACCCAATCCTACCACGCCGCAGCCCGCGCTAGGGTTGGCGGCAGCGCCACAAGAGGACAACTTGTGCTGCCTCCAGGGCATCAAGTGTGGGCTCCTAGACCCGAACGACCGCCTCACCTCCTGGGACTTCAAGAACTCCTCGGCAGTCGCCGTCTGCTCATGCAACTGCATCACATCCACACTCCAGTACTACCCCTCAGCCACCACCCTCGACCTCTCATCTTCAGCCACCGACGCTACCACCGCCTCCACAACACATCGGGAGGCAATCAACAATCAGGGAAGGGAGAGGTGAGAAGGAAGCAAGCTCAGGCGAGGTTTTCAAGAATGCAAGTTTCGATTGCTTGATCTTAAGGGTAAAATGTGTGCTAAATATGTTGGCATTTCTATTAGTGCTACTAAAAAGAAGGTCGTTTAGTGCCTAAAGTCTTGGTTACTAACTTCCAAGGACTCAAGAAAATTTGGGAACCTAAAATATCTTATTTACATTACAAGGCCAATGGAAGATACTGGGTACTTGATAGTGGGTGCACTCAACATATGACCGATGATGAAAGTATATTCACATCCATTGATGAAGAAGTTGTTGGTTATGACAATATCACATTTGGTGACAATAGCAAGGGTGAAGTGAAAGAAATGGGTAAAATCAATCTCCAATGAACACTCCATCTCTAATGTGTTGCTAGTTGATTCTCTCAATTTCATTCTATTATCGGTTGCTCAATTGTGTGATCTTGGTTTCAAGCGCATTTTCACTAGTGATGGTGTAGAAGTTACTAGTTTAAATGGAAGTGATTGCATTTTCAAGGGTTTTAGGTATGAAAGCTTATATCTTGTGGATTTCTCTTCTAGCCATGCAAACTTGTCTACTTGCTTATTCACCAAGTCTTCTTTGGGTTGGCTATGTCATAGAAGGCTTGCTCATGTTGGAATGAAACAACTCAACCGGTTATTGAAACATGATTTGGTTGTTGGGTTGAAGGATGTGTAATTTGAAAAAGATAAGTTGTGTAGTACTTGTCAAGCCAAAAAGTAAGTGCCTAACTCTCATACATCCAAAAGTATCATGTCAATCAAGAGGCCATTGGAATTATTGCATATGGATTTATTTGGTTTGGTCCTACTTATAGAAACATTGGTGGAAATTATTATTGCCTTTTTGTTGTGAATGATTACACTAGATATACTTGGATATTCTTTCTTCATGATAAGGGCTAAAAATGAATTTGAGAAGAAGATAAAAAATGTGAGACGTGATAATGGGTCTAAATTCAAGAATACTAGATTTGATATCTTGTGTGATGAAAAGGGTATTAAACATGAATTCTCAACCAAGTATACCCCACAACAAAATAGTCTTGTTGAGAGGAAAATGGAACTTTGATTGATACGACATGATCAATGCTTCAGAATACAATGTTTCAGATAGTTCTGGGCGGAGGCAATCAACACTACTTGTCATGCTTCAAATAGGCTTTATTATCATAGATACTTGTTGAAGACTCTATATGAGCTGCTCATTAGAAGAAAGCTAAATATCTCTTATTTTCTATTGTTTGGAAGCAAAAGTTATATATTGACGAAAGACAAAAGGTTGTACAAATTTGAAAGCAAGAGTGATGAAGGATTTCTTCTTGATATTCGTCTTGTAGCAAGGTTTATCAGGTTTACAACCAATCTCTTGGTATTGTTGGCGAATCTTATGATGTTGATTTTGATGAAAGTAATGGCTCTCAAGATGAGAAAGAAAATCTAGATGACGTGAGAGATGAAAGTTTAAGACATGCCATCAAGGTATGTCAATTGGTGTTATTAAGGCAAGAGAAGAACATTAAGATGATGATCCTTCCATCTCTTTAAGGGTTAATCCCTCTTCTTCTACTCCAAGTGATCAAAATCAACCAATTGATGTGAATGATAATATTAATGATTGTCAAGCTCAAGATCAATTGGTCTCTACTACTACATCATCCTCTACATCAACATAAGAGCCTACAGTCACACCAAGAATTCATCATGCCATTGCCAAGGATCATCCCATGGATCTAATTGTTGGTGATAATAGTAAGGGTGTCCAAACTCGATCTCGTGTTGCTTCATTTTATGAACACTATTCTTTTGTATCTTCTAGTGATCCTAACCATGTAGATGAAGGATTGAATGATCTGGAAAGACAGTGACCAGTTCAGAGAAGAATCACCAGGACAATAGAAATGTACTACAGACCAAAATTCAAAGCTGAAAGGTGCAATGACAGGGCAGGGTGCAAAACGCCAACTTAAATCACACCTATTAAATTATAATGTGTGGTTATGGCAAAGGGCAGAGGTAATCATATCAGAAGTAACATTACTAGAAACTAGCAATTATGAACTCATCTTACTGCAACAGATACTATATCTAGTCGCTGCAAGAAATTTCATGGCAGTAGCTAACATAGTAGTGACCCAGTTTGTTCATGAATTTCACCAGTAGCTAACATACAAGAATTTTGACGTATGAGTATACTTTGCGGGCATTTGATCGAACATGTGCCGCCTGGGCAGTCATGGCAGGTGGTGGTAGTTCGGCAGAAAGGACAGGAAGTGGTCGGGTAGTCGTGGAGGCGTTGCCCCCAACCTAGAAGGCCTCCGGCGCGCCCATCCACGTTGGGCCAAGGGAAGGTCGGGGGTGCCAGCCACCGCCACGCCCAAGCCCCGCGGCCTGGTGCCGCCTCCTCGCTGTCGTGGACGCCGCCGGGAACTCCGATGCCGCTCGCTCTTGTGCACGCGCTACCATTGGTGAGGCGGCCATCGGCGACAACTCAACTCCAGCGCCAGTCAGATGAGTCGGGGGAGGGGCCTCTCCACCGCCGCCTCTTCCTCCTCCTCCTTCCCCTTGACTTCATCGCCAGCCTCCTCCAACGGCGCAGCTGCTCCGCCTCTTCGGCGGGCAAGGCGGCGTCCGAGTGAGGTGCTCCTCCGTGGAGACCGGCACCTGTCCCCGCTCTCTAGCAGATCCACGGGTAGCTAGATGAGGGGCAACACGGGCGAGGGGCGAGCTTTCCATGGCTGCGCCGGCGAGCGATCTAGGGTTTGGCGCCAGAATACTGGAGGATGGGGAGGACGGGGGAGAGGACTCGCCGATTCAGGCGATGGGGAGGCCGATCCATCGCCGGGAGAAGCGGACGGGGGCACGGTGAAGGGTGGCAGCTAGCAGTGGATCTGAGGAGATGGAGAACAGGAGATGGGAGGCAGTCGGCAGTGGAGGCCGAGATGCGGCCGGCGGGTGGCGGCAGAGGGGGAAGGGCCAAGGGACACGAGCTAGGGTTTTCCACGGACCGCTGGTGTTTTATATATCCATGGATGCATGTGAATCGTTGGATTGGAGATGGACGGTCCCGATGAATTGGGCCTTCAGTACAAAACAGCCCAGGTATGGTTGTTGGCCCATTTAGCCAATTTTAACTATTTTAATTAACTAATTACCTTGTGAAATAATTGGCAAAACATTTACCTTATGTACACCAATATATTTTTTTGACATTTAATAGACAACATATAAGTTATCATGTATAAATTTCAAGAATTTTTGAATAGATTTGGTATTTTCTATCATTTAGTTGAATTTTTGCATGCTTACCGAAAGTAATTGCAAGTTGAACTATGTGTACCACCAATAAGATTAAAAAATTACACAAAAAACATATTTAGGCTCACATGTTTCATTCTAACCCGTGTCCTAGAGTTATATGAAAAATTCAATTGTCTTCAAGGGAGAATAAAAACTTCTATCTCCAAATTACCGTAAAATAATTGTGATAATATCTAAGTTTGGTCAGAAATTTTTAAAAATTCATGTGGCAGCACATTTTTGGTTCATAACTTTGTCTTAAAAAATTTAAATATTTTGATAAAGTGGGACAATACATTGGTCATGAAATAATACATCTCTCACATAGTTTCTTATAACTCAAGTCATACTTTGAGATTTGAATACCTCATAACATTTTCAAACTCGTATATACCTCAAATTTGGACACGACTTAAATTTTACCTTAACATTAGAAAATATGAAGTCACGTTAGCAATTGCTATGCAAAAACATATTTTATAATTCTCACTAAGGTGAAAGAAAACAAGCCATAGAGAAAATTTCCCAGAAACAACAATTAACATATAAACAAATGGCATAAATGAAAAAGGCATGATTTTAGAAAAAATTAGAAAAAAGAACTATCAAATTTTGGAGTTCTTATGAGTGATACTAGCTATAAGTTTTAATTTCAGATTAAAAAGTGAAAGATAACCATACCACCAGTGCCTGACAATTGTCAGAAATGAGCATGTGGTGCAGTGGTAGTCCTCCTCCTCCTCTATCATAAGGTCGCTATTTCGATTCTTAATTGAAGCACTTTTTGCTTCTTTTTATTTTTTTGTTCCGCAGTTTGATCCAACGTACAGTCTATTTTAAACCTTAATTTCGTAGTCCCACCACAACTGCATTGCTAGGTAGTGGTAAGGCATGCGCTTGCCTTCTATGGTGTCCTGGGTTCGAACCTTCTCTACGCCACATTTTTTTCGGTTTTGTTTTTTGTTTTAGTCGTTGACAATGGTGGCCGGGTGATGTGGCAATGGGGCAGTTGGTGAGCAGGCGTTGGTGGCAATTTTTTTATTTTTATTTATATATTTTTGCTTCAAAAAAATTTGTGATGTTTAAGTGTTGGCCTTAATGACAAAATGAAATTTGTTATGATTTTGGCATTGAACTAGTTTACGACGATTTCTAGTGAGTCTCGACGAAACCTCATTTTTGTCACTAAGTTATACTGCCTCATACAGAACGTCATAAAACCAACCATCATAATGATGAATAGACCTAATGTCATGAGATATTTGTCACAAAAAGTGATATTTGTTGTGGTGACAATTCCCGATCGGAATCAGAGATTCACAAGTTAGAATCAGACTCGGCTACAACCCTTGCTTCCCAGCATCCATTAAACATAATATTCCTTTTATGCCAACCAAGTCAAAATCTGGTGTCAACAGACCTCAGGGTGCGAAACCCTCTGCTATCTTGATGCGTATTCTGGATACCATCAGATCGCGATGAAAGAGTCCGACCAGCTCGCGACCTCTTTCATCAACCCGTTCGGTTCGTACTGCTACAAAACGATGCCATTCGGGCTTAAAAACGCGGGAGCTACATACCAACGATGTATGCTCAAATGCTTCGATGATCTCATCGGGCAGACTGTAGAAGCATACATGGACGACATCGTAGTCAAGTCCAAGCAAGCCGACCAGCTCGTGGCCGACTTGCAAAAAACGTTCGATAAGCTCCGGGCGAATGGCATCAAACTCAACCACGAGAAATGCGTCTTCGGGGTGCCGAGAGGAATGTTGCTTGGCTTCATTGTGTCCCAGCGAGGGATCGAGCCCAACTCGAAAAAGATCGAGGCCATCGAGAAGATGGGCCCGATCCAAAATCTTAAGGGGGTGCAACGGGTCACGGGGTGCTTGGCCGCATTGAGCCGATTCATCTCGCGACTCATAGAGCGAGTCCTCCCCTATACCGCCTCTTGAAAAAATCTGAGCGATTCACTTGGACTCAGGAGGCCCTTGATCAGATCAAAGCCATCCTGACGAAGCCGCCCATCCTGGTTCCCCCGACCCCGGTCGAGCCGCTCCTGCTCTACATCGCAGCAACGACACAGGTTGTAAGCGCGGCACTGGTGGTAGAGCGGGAGGAAGAAGGACACGCCCTCAAGGTTCAGCACCCGGTTTACTTCATCAGCGAGGTACTCGGTGACACGAAGACGCGTTACTCGCAGATTCAAAAGCTGCATACGTCGTCTTGATCGCTAAAAGGAAGCTGCGCCACTACTTTGACTCACACCCAGTCACCGTGGTGAGTTCGTTCCCTCTCGGTGAAATCATCAACAATCTCAACTACACAGGTCGGATTGCGAAATGGGCGCTCGAGTTGATGGGTCAAGGGATCACGTACGCCCCTCGGACGACGATCAAATCCTAGGTCCTCGCCGACTTCGTCGCCGAATGGACTGAGACCCAAATGCCGCCGATACTGGCTGACCAAGAGTACTGGATCATGTACATTGACGGGTCGCTGGTAAGGACTCGCGCAGGGGTCGAACTAGTCTTCGTCTCCCTGCTGGGGGTGCGATGTAGTACATAGTTTGCCTACACTTCCCGGCTTCGAACAATGCGGCCAAGTATGAGGCACTCACGGCCTAAAAATGGCAATCGAGTTGGGAATCCGACGCCCTGAAATCAGAGGTGATTCTCAACTCGTGGTCGATCAGGTCATGAAAGAGTCGAGCTGCGAAAGTGAGACCATGGCCACATACTACCTAGAGGTTCGGAAGCTCGAGGACAAGTTCGACGGTCTCGAGCTCAAACACATCAAGTGGAGATTTAACGAAGCCGCCGACGAGCTGGCTAATTAAGAAAGCATCCAGCCAAGAACCAATCCCGACCGGCATCAGCATCCCTAGCCTGGTGCAGGCAAACACGACGTCGTCCACCCAAGACTCGGCAAAGCCGCCCATCCAGGGCTCGGGGGCTGACAACGCCCTGAACCCGATCCCGACCGAGGTTATGGAAATCGAGCACACCGCGGCCGACGCCGACCCGACCGACCAAACTTTGACTAACCTCTTAGCTTTGGCAATGGCAATGCTAACCCAGGGCGAGGCCAGCGAGGCCAACCCACGGATTGGCGTCAGCCCTTCCTCGACTATCTCCTAAGAGAAAAGCTCCCCGAAGACAAGGCCAAGGCTCGGCGCATCGCACGTTGTGCCAAATCCTAAGTCACCGTGGGAGAAGAGCTCTACAGACGGAGCCACATTGTTCTCGAGCGCTGCATTCCCATCGAGCAGGGAAAACAACTGCTGAGAGACATCGACGGTGGGACATGCGACCATCATGCCACCCCCCAGAACCTCGTTGGAAACGCGTTCCGACAAGGTTTTTATTGGCCAATGGCAGTGAAAGATGCCGTAGAAATCGTACGCACCTGCGAGGGGTGCCAATTCTACGCAAGGCAAACTCACATGCCCGCCCAGGCCCTCCAAACCATCCCCATCACATGGCCATTCGCGGTCTGGGGTCTGGACATGGTCGGGCCCTTCAAGAAGGCGCCCGGGGGCTTCACCCACCTGCTGGTCGCCACCGACAAATTCAGCAAGTGGATTGAAGTCCGCCCCATCACAACGATATGATCCGAGGAAGCAATCAAATTCTTCCTCGACATCATCCATCGCTTTGGGGTCCCAAATTCCATCATCACAGACAACGGTACATAGTTCACCAGGAAAAAATTCCTGCGATTATGTGACGAATACCACATCCGTGTGGACTGGGCTACTGTAGCGCACCCTCGCATGAACGAGCAGGTCGAACGCGCGAATGGCATGATCCTCCAAGGCCTCAAGCCCTGAATTTTTGAATGACTGAAGAAATTCGGCAGCCGATGGGTCGAGGAACTCCCCGCTGTGGTCTGGAGCCTAAGGACAATGGCCAGCCGGGCAACCGGGTTCACCCCATTCTTCATGGTGTACGGGTCAGAGGCCATCCTCCCGACTGACCTCAACTATGGATCACCACGAGTTTGGGCCTACGATGAGGCCGGCAACCAAACCTCCCTGGAGACACGGCTGACCAACTAGAGGAGGCCCGTGAGGTCGCACTGGCGCACTCGGCCAAGTACCTACAAGCACTACGGCGGTACCACAGCCGCTGAGTACGAGAACACACATTCTACGTTGTCGACCTGGTCCCGCGCCTAGTCCAAAGCAACAAGGACCGAAACAAGCTCTCGTCTCCCTAGAAAGGCCCATACATAATATCCCAGGTCCTCCGACTCTGCTCATACAAATTGCAGAACGCCGATGGCGAAGAGTTCACCAACACCTGGAACATCGAACAGCTACGTCGTTTCTACCCTTAATCCTTCTTCAATTCTGTACATACTTCCGACACACTCCTCTGACTGCTTACAAGCGAACCCCGACCCCGTTACACAGGGTTGAAGGTCACTTGGGGGCTAGCCAGGGTCTCCATGGGTAATAGGTCTAGCCAACATCCGACTTCTCCTTCGCCACGGGCAAAGGGAGGGGTAAGCCACAGTGGTATGCACTCAGGCATATTGGTCGGACCGTGGAAAGCCAAAGGCCTTGAAGGCAACGGCTCAGATGCTCACCAATCGTGCCGTGGTCCACTCCGCCTCGGGGAAAACCACAACGCGCAAGGCAAAAGGAGAACTCGGGGGCTGGCACACACCATACGTATGACGCACAGAACTAACAAAATATAAAACCAAATCTGGCCAACCCAGAAGCACGCCCTGCTCGGCCATAAGTCTGTTTACAAATCAAAAGGGGCACAGCAGCCCCGAACATTACAAGCAAGAAAAGAAAACTAACTAAAACGGCCCATGGCCTGGCCTCCTCCATGTTTGCAGCAAGGATCGCCGCCAAGGGAGCCACGTCCTGCTCAATCGTCCGCAGATCGTCAACAGAATAGCCCGGCGCGAAACCGTTGGCAAGGTAGGCCAGCTCGATCTGGACAAAGTGCGAGTGGGCCACGGCGAAGGCCCGCCGCACGCCGAGGTATAACGCGTCCGTCGCCAAGGCTCGCGCTCGGGCAGGGATACGGGAGACTTTGGTTGGCAGCGAGCTTGACCCCACGTTTGACTTCATCCCGAGGTCACCGAGCGCAGTATTGACGGCAACACACAAGTCGTCGAACTCGTCGCCCTCCTGCTGGGATGCGGCCTTGAGCTGGTGAATTTCAGCCTGGAGCCGGGAAATCTTCGCCTGATCCGCCACCGCCGTGGTAGCCAGATCGCTGCACACGTGCTCGGCGTCCTCCCGAGCTTCCTTCTCGACCTCTAGGGCCGCGTGAGCACCCACCGGCTCGTGGGCCCGGATGCTGGCGAGTCGAACGGGGTTGTCCCGCTCCGTCTGAGCAGCCGCGAGCATGTGCTATGCCTCTTGCAGGACATCCGTGGCCTGATCCCGCTCGCCGCGGAGACGAACTTGCTCCTCCAGCACTTGGCAACGGTCCTCATCGTGGGCGGCCGTCTCCGACACCCATGAGGTGAGCATCTCCCTCTTCCACGCCTCAGCATCTTCGGCGTGCTGGTGTGCCTCCTGGGCCCGCACGCGGGCATTGTCCGCCTCTCGCCGGGCGGCAGCGAGCTGCGCTAAGAGCGCCTCGCGCTCATCCCTCTCGGCCGCCAGCCGATCCCAGACGCCCTTCTCCCGATGAAGGAAGAGGGACTTGTTTCGGCTACGGTCCATTAGAGACTGTGGAGAGACAATGGGGATCAAGGTCACTCCCCTCGAGAAAAAACCGAAATCTAAAAGAAAGAGAAGAGCCTTACCTCGCCGGCGGGGACGACCACGTTATGGAGGGTGTTCAGCACGGTGTGCAGGGCTCCGACCACCGAATCGACCCTGGCCTCGATCCATCGGATGTCCTCCTGCTCCGTGATGTCATCTAGGGCGAAGACGGTGGTGTCCGGGTTCTGCCAATCGACCCATCGGAGCCGAGGACCCTCGAACACGAAGGCGTCCCTCTCCAGCCGCAACACCTCATGACCTCCGGTAATCTCCACATCCGAAGAAGTGTCTCGACCCAGGCTCGACCCTGGAGCCCCGTCCAGCCCCCCCCGAAGACACCAACTCCACCTCCGGCACGACATCGGCGGCGGTCGTGGAGCGCACAGCTTCCTCGGTGACTTGGTTCGGCAGCGGGACCAAAGGCGCCTCAGCCTGCGCACCTTCCAGCGACCCACTCAGGGGCTCTGCGTGTAGACCGACGACCCCATCCTACGGATTGGGGGACACCCGGTCGACCGCGACACCGGAGTCCGGGGTCGGCAGTTCGGGCTCTACCGGCTGCTGGTCCAAAGCCTTGGCACTTGGGATCGGCTGATCGGGTGCGGCCGAGTCACCAGCGCTCGGAGCCTGTGGTCCGGACTCCGTCGCGGGAACCAGCGAGGACAACGGCATAACCCTGGTAACAAACGAGCACTGGATTGGCCACCCGTGCCCATGATGCCAAGCGCCTCCCGTGCCAGGGGGTCGGTGAAGCTTATCCCCAAGTCCAGTGCGGCGGACACCACCTGCCACGCAATCACCTTCTTAGGCGCCGGAACGAGGGGCACAGCCCGGCTCTTGACCCTACATCATGAGTTAATCTGAGATGCCAGACGTAATTGGGGACGAACTGGACTAAAGAGCACGGGGAACGCACCTGGATGCCATCGGGAGCACTGAGCTCAACTTCTTCTATGGTGGCTCTTCCACCGAATCTGTCCTCTCGGACCTCGGGCGCTTGCCCTTGTTGACCCCCGAGGTCGGCGAAGACCGGCCAGACCCGACTCCCGGGATGGTGAAGCGCCAGGGGGCGCAGCTCCCGAACCCGGCTCGGGGTCGGATCCGGTGTCGATGACAGCAGCGGCTGGGGGCGATGGCGCCCGCGCCCTTTCCGCGGGATCATCCTTGCACTCCATCTCCTCCCAAGGAATAGGGGATCTATCGCCGTCGTTATCGGCATTTCCTCCAGAGCCCTTGGCGTCGTCCCCCTCGGTCTCCGTCTCGGAGAACCCAGACACGCCGAAGTCGTCATTGTCCTCGTCGGCGGCCTCCTCGTCGACAAATGGGCCCTGGCTCTCATTCCACATCCCTTCTATCTTCGCGAGTGTGCGGCGGCGGCGGTACTCTTCTTGTTTCTTCTCCTCGGCGGCTAGTTTGGCCTTCTTCTTCCGTCTGGCATCGTCCTTTGCCTTGTTCTCGGCCTCCGGTAGTGGCATGGGAGACTCAACATAGTTGAGGATGCCCTGCAAGCCCGAGGGGTGAAAGCCCAGTCAGCGGCCACCGTCCACAGAAGAATGAAGGAAAAAAGGAACGATAAGAACGAAGAGGCAAGAACTCTCACCACAACGACGGAGTGGTTGCCGGGTTGTATCGGCGGGTGCTCGATCGGGTACTCCACCTCATCGTGGGCTACGGCCTCGCGGATACGACGACGGATCTCGTCATCCGATAGCGCGGTACGGGCCATCATCGTTCCGGTCCAATCCATGTTGGGCCTCATGTCGAATATCGCCACCCGAAGAGCCATGAGCGGGAGGATTCGACGCACGTGATACGACGCGATCACTCCCGCCCCGGTCACCCCCCGATTCTTCAATCGATCGATCCCCATCCAGTAATCGGGGAGTATCTTCTTCTCCGCCACTTCCGGGCCCCAGAACCATATGTCTGGGTGCTTGGTGAAGATGCACCCGGTGAAGGTCGGGAAGGAGGTGCCAGGGTCACTCCTCAGGTAGAACCATGAGGAGTGCCACCCCTTGTTGGAAGAGGTGGGGTGGAGTGTGAAGTAGCCAGGCACCGGAGCCTCGCGGAGGCATATGCCGGCACACCCAATCGGGGCTAGACGCCCCTCCTTCTTGACGAGTTCGACGGTGAAGAACCACTTCCACAGCGTGAAGTGTGGCTTCACCCTGAGGAACCCCTCGCACATGGCGACGAACGCCGCGAGATGTTAATCCCCGTTGGGGTTGAGGTGCTGCAACTCCAGCCCGTGATGATGCAAGACCCCCCGGAGGAAATCGTGGGGCGGATACCTGTGACATCCTAGCCCAAGGCTTAATAGGATTGATAGAATACTCATACAAACAAGTTGCAACTTCTTTTCTGAAAGCTCATCTCGAAAGAACACCAAGGTTAAGTGTGCTTGGCCTAGAGCAATTTCGGGATGGGTGACCGACCGGGAAGTTCTTCCCGGATGCGCACGAGTGAGGACAAAGTGTGCAGAAAAGACATGTGTTGGTCTGTGAGGGAAGTCTTGAAGCCCTAGAGTGCTGCCAGGCGTAAGCGAGCCCGGACCCGGGCGGTTGTTGGGTTAATAGCCGAAACTAATGAGCCCAATCAACAGCAAAGACAGAGAACAGAGACAAGCAACAATGAATTACTTATCAACAGTGTTCTCGGGAATCAGCCCTTTACATGTTGGTGGGAGGCCCCCTTATATAGGGAGGTCAAGAGGCACTTTTTACATTCCCCTTATACCCCTGAAAATCAGGCATCATCCTCTAGACTAAACAATTTGGACCTTCCAGGGGTATAAGAGTGCATTCGCACGTCTCAATGTGAATGCGTAGACCAGCAACTCTGTCTTTGACTTGGTTTGGACCTGGTCCACGCCGCCTTCACCGTGCCGTCAGTGACTTTCGCCGCCTTCACCTCCCGGTGTACCTTTGATCGGACAGCGCCTTCTCCCGCTCAGAGAAGGAAAGGAATCGCCTCGCCACCACCCGAGCTTGTCTCAGACCTGTGTAACAAGACGAACCAAGTGTATGCAGATAATATTTGTAGATTACCAACGCAACTGCCTAAAATCTGACCAGGAGCGCGAAGGCAATAAACTAGCTCATAGTGCCTTCGCGTCCGTTTCTGGCGCCATTTAGCACTGAGGGCAGTGGACCACCCCTCGGTGCCCAATCTCCTAGCGAAGGAGAGAGAAGCGAAGGTAATAGATCACAACACAACGCCCGGTCACCTGCGAAGGCAGCGAGCTTTCATGTACATGTAGCGAAGGCAAATGCCTGGGGCTCAAAAGCAAAATAAGGGTGAAGGCGTTTCTTTGATAGGTCAATCCCCCAACAGTAGCCCTCGCGGACAAGGGCTTTCTCCAACAGGTCGATGTCCTCGAAAATTCTGGATTGCCTTCACCTGTTCCAGAGAAACGCCTCCTCCCGTTGGAGTAAGTCCCGAGTCGGTGCCTTCGCTTCAACATTGCCTTCGCGTTCAGTTTTATTTTTCATTTTGTTTTTATTTTTATTCATATTATTTTTTGGATTTTCTGAGCCTTTTTGATTTCCAAGCCGCGGTAACGGTCGTATTTTTTACTGCCCTATAAACAGGACCGAAGGGGTCCCCCCTTTTTGCCTTTCTTTGCTTTCGCTTTCAATCGCTTTCTGCTGCGGAAGCTTCTTCACTCAGATCATAACCTGATATCTGCTTTTGCGTTCGCTTCTCCTAGCGATACCTACTTTTGTTCAAGTAAGGTTCTCTCGTTATATTTTTATACTTTTGTTTTTTGTTGATTTTCTTCGCTTAGATAATGACAATTGTCGTCATTCCTGCAGCGGCGCGCATCAAGCAAACTGCTGTACTTATTGATATGGCTGGCAAAGGCAGCTCCGATACCCAACAAGCAGGAGCTTCTCCCCGTTGTGGGATGGATGATACTGAGGCTGAGCAGTTTGCTCGGCAGATAGAAGATGAAACTCCGACTGTGGAGGAAGCATCTGGCGATGATCACGCCGAGGATGATGAGGGTGGCGAAGATGAAAATCTTGATGATGTTGAGGCCGACGTGGAGGATCTAGTAGATCCCATCAAGAGGGCGAAAACATTTGTCTTCGGCAAGTCAAAGGTTGGCGAAAATGACATCAAATTTTATGAAGAGAAGGGATACTTTCCTGAGGGTTGGGGCCGTGCGCCCGGAGCTGATACTACCCCTAACCCTCGCGATGACGAAGTTGTAGTCTTTACAGATTTTTTCATCGCTGGCCTGAAGATGCCTATTGACAATATTATTGAGAAAATGATTGTGTCATATGGCCTGTAGCTGCATCATCTGACGCCAAATGCCATCAGCCATCTCCTTCGGTTCTTTTGGGCTGTGAAGACGCATGAAGCGGCAGTTACAGCTGATGGTTTCCTTCGGCTATATGAGGGGCATAATCAAAGCAAGTCATCTAACGTCGAGGGCGAGTTATTCACTCCGGACTTTGGATGTGTGACTTTCACTGGTCGGCGCCGGGGTTCTCATTTTGCGAAGGTTGAAACTTCCTTTGCTAACAGAAATAAATGGACCAAGGACTGGCAAAAATATTGGTTTTATGTGAGGGTGCCTTTGGAAGAGACCACTCTGGAAGATGGGACCAAGTCTGTTTCTTACCCTCTGCACAGCCATATTGATTGGTTTAAGTTTGTTTCCTGCCCGGTTTTTGACGCAGAAAGCCCTGGGTTCACCGAATGTTGGAAGGCCTTTCAAACGGCTTCGCAAACGTTTTGCAGTCGTGATATAATTGAGGAAGGTATCGCCGCTGAACTTGCCTGTGGAATTTATTTCCTGTCTGCCGATTGGGCGCCTTACAAGGTTGAGTGGAGGGCTTTTGGTTAACACACCAAGGATGCTTTCCCTCATTTTGGGGCGAGGATCTCCGAAGGTATGACTACCGCGGATTTTGTTGCCACTGTTGAGCGGCAGGACAATGACATTCTTGGGCCATACAATTCCAAGGAACATCGCAGTTCCGAAGACAAATTCGTTCATGTCAGGCTCAACAGGGTTTTTGAAGAATTGAAGGTCTCTTATGGTGCTCGTGAGGTCCCTGTCTCCACTAAGGATAAGAAGAAAGAGAAGAAAGAAAAGAGGAAAGGGAAAGCTAAAACGAAGGAACAGGATGAAGATGAATCTGCTCCTTCGCGCGCTCCTCGTGGTGGTGGTCGGTCTAGTCGTGGTGGAGGCCGTGGTAAAAAAGCTGTTGCGAAGACAACTTCCTCTTCCGTCCCGGCCAAGCGTGGCAGCAGCAGCTCCCATGAGTCTGCGGAGAAAATGCGTCGCCAAGAGCCGATTGCTGCTGTTCCATTGTCGGTTGCGGCTCCACCTGCTAGAGCCACTTCTACAGCTTCGCGTGGTCGTTTGACTACTAGAGCTGCTTCTTCAGCTTCGCGCGGCGGTCGTCCACCTCTTCCTCCTCGTGTGCCAGCGGCGACTCCAGCTCCAATGCGGTTGCTGGTTTCGTCGGTGACTGGCTTCGAGAGCTCAGCCCCCCGGAGTGGGGATGATATTTTTCTAGGTGAGATTGCTCTCTTTGGGAATTACTTTCAGGGCACAAGTGTTCCTTTGCTAGGAAGCTATTTGGCGTAGAATCCGATGATTGATGTCAATATTACTTGTGAAGGCGTTGCTGAAACAGCTGAGGATGTTCGAGTTCCAGATCCATTTAATGATGGCATAGATATTAGTCAGTTTGAGGACACTTCCATTCGGGATGCTCCCATTATTGAGAATGTGCCCGAAGAGGTTCGTGTCGAAGCTAACGTTGAAGAGCCTACAACCGAAGCCCCTGTGGACATTCCACCAGTTAGCCCTCCATCGCCTGCTTTGGCCTCTCCCCCTCCTGCTAGAGACTCTTTGGTGGTTCTGGCTCATGCTACTAGGACAGTTGAAGTGGATACACAGGCTAAGGGGAAAGAAGTTGCCGAAGCTGGAACTTCCGAAGCCGCTGAGAGGGTTACTGCTTCTCAGGCTTACATGGATGTTGATATGGGGGGAAGCATTCCTTCTATTTCCGAAGGTACTTATTATATTGCCTCTGATTTTTTCCTTTAGCGACATTAGTTATTCTGCTGTTTGGTGCTAATGCGAAAGAGTTTTGTTTAGTAGGTGGCGAAGAAGAGGGGCCGGCTCGCATGCGCGAAGGTGGGCCTCTTCGAGACTTTGATTGGGAAGGTGTCTTATTTGATCGGGCTTATAGCTAGTTTTTTTTTCTTTAGCTATTTTTTGTGAAGATAATAATGTTGACATTATTTTTTGTAGAATATCAACGTCTTGTGCGAACCTTGGATCCTGAGAGTATCAGTTCTAATATTTTGGCTGCGGGATTAAAGGTGTGAATTCCATGCCTTCGCTTTCTGTTTTATTACTGACTTGGCTTCAAGTTGCCGAGCTCATAGTATTGATCGAGGTGATTGTTTTCTCTCCCAGGTTGTTGTAGCTATCAATGAACTGCATGCTCAAGTTCCGAACCTCAACTTGGTTGCTGCTGAGCGCGCGGAGCTGGAGAAATTGCGAAGGGAAAAGGCTGAGCTTCTCTAGATCCAAGCAACTGTTGACAGGATTAAGGAGGATATTGAAAAGGAGAAGAATATGTTTCGCCAGGACCGGGAGTCCATTATTAATGAGAACAAATCTTTAAAGGATAGGGTTGCATCCCTGGAAGCTCAGGTTGGCGAAGCCAACTTGCTTAAGGAGAAAGTGGTTGCCTTGGAGGCTCAGGTTTTGAACAAGGATGATACCTTAGAAGGCCTTTGCAAGAAGATTGTCGAGGATTCAGATTTGATTTCTATCCTAAAGGGCGAGGTAAACACCCTCACGAGTGTTAAGGAAAAACTTTCGCGTGATGCCGAGTCATATCGGTCTCGTAGCGAGAATTTTGAGCATGAGGCCTTGTCGCTTCGGACTGCAAATCTTTCCCTTTGCAAGGAAAAAGAAGATGTGATCAATGTTGCGTGGGAACACGGTCTGAAGCTATATCGCGTTTACAAAGAGGCCCTGTGGCAATTTGGAGCAGAGCCAGTGCCCTTCCCTACTAAGGAATACAGCTTGGACAAACTTTTTGACTGGATTGATAATGAGTTTGCTTCGCTTCCAAATGTCATGGAAGTTGTTAGTGACTTCGCAGTGAACCTATGTTCATGCAACCTATTGAAGATTCTCTCGGACAATGGCTGTGATCACTATAATTCCTTGGTTCGGAAAGGCTATCCTTATCCAGCGCCCAGAGATCCTGCTGATAATGATTATTTTGCTAAAGAAATTTTGCTTGCGAAGGCACTCTTCCTGAAGCATTTCTGGGTTGCCAGTGGACGTCAGGCGACTCAGACTATTATTCGCGACCGGCTTGCGAAGATACTTTGTTAGTTGCCATGGTGGTCAACTTTGATTTGTTTTGTTTTTGATTTTGAGGTGTTATTTTTGACAGCTTTTGTATTCTCAGTCGAAGGAGCTAAAGAAACAAAAAGCTGAAGCCGAAGCCACCGCAAAGGAGGCCGCTGAAAAGGAAACTGCTGAAGCCGCTGCTGCTACTAATGCTGCCTCCTCTGGTGCTGCTGCTGGTGAAGCCGGCGCTTCTTCCTCCCAAGGGAAAGGTGGCCAGGGTGCCCCCCAAGTCGATCCACAGGTCTAAGGACCTTTTGAATTGTAAATAGAGTTGGAGCTTTTGGAGCAGGCAGTTCTTTTGAACTTGTACATTTGTGTATATTCAGGGTGATGAAATGCTTGAACTTACGCCGTTAGCCATGCGTGACGGGCCTCTTTGTATTTCTGGCTTCGCGTGGAAGGAGTTTTGACGGCTTTATCCGTACTCTAGTCATGGTGACTTTTTGGAGTATTGCCACGAGTTTTACCGTCGCACTGAGTTCGGTGTTTTTGATTTTTTTCACTTCATTTATTGCTCATGGCTCGGATCGAGTAGAGCTCGCTGCGCAAAGAAATGCCGAAGCTGTTTCTCTGGGCATTCCTAAAGTGGAGCCATTGGAAGGTAGTCCTGATAAAGACTTTGCATGCGTTTACAATGCCCCTCGCTTTAGGAGATCTGGCGAGCAGTTTTATGGCTATGTGTTTGAAATGTTTTGAGAAGTACTTGGTTGTAAAGAGATGCTGTAATGACATGTTTTGTATGAATGAAGATGAACTCAATTTGTATTTTCTTTTGAGAGAAACGCCTCCTTCTTCCAAAGCGAGTTTATGTTTATTCGTGCAAAGGCAGAATATCTTCGTATGTTTTGGAATCTGATAGTGCAGTATGCAACGTGTTTGAGTGAAAGAGATTGAACTCGATTTGCCTTTGAGAGAAATGCCTCCTCCCTCCAAAGCAAGTTTAAGCTTTTCGTTCAAAATTATCAATTAAAGATCGTTTTGCACGTGACAATTCAGAATTAGCCGAAGCCACTCTTATTCTCCAATGAGCATTTTATATGTTTAAAAGACAACTTGAGCTGAAGCCCCTTTTACTCCTTAGAGCAAGTATTTTGTGTGTGTAAAATGTAATCTAAGCTGAAGCCCCTTTTACTCCTTAGAGTAAGCATTTTAGATCTGAATTGGCCTTACCTTTGGTAGGGTCAATTTAGTTCTATTTTGGTTTATCGAATACCAGCGATTTGGTCGAAGCCAATCGATTTCGATGCAACATTTTTGGGGAATAGCTCGTTTATATATTTTGGACGAGTTACAATTAGCACTGCCTCGTTAAAAACCTCACCCCTTGGTAAGGGTTCCCCTGTGAGTAAAAGAGTAAGGGCTTTTTTGAAGGAAAAAATGAAAATCTATTCTATCAATTGACTTCGTTTATAGATTACGAAGCCAATTGTTACATGGTGTTCACAGGTAATACCTTCGCAAGCTGTCCGCATTCCATGAATGCGGCAGCTCATTGCATCACCCAGGTGGAATGATCCTGGCCTATTGCTTTTGGTTACAAGGAATGGGCCTTCCCATTTGTTTTGCAGCTTCCCCGAAGGCATACTCGGATTCTTTCTTAGCACCCAGTCGCCTATCTTGATGTCTTTCCTTACCACTTTCTTGTCACACCATTTTCTTGTTTCTTCCTGGTACTTGGAGATGTTTTTGGCTGCTTGCAACCTGTATATTTCTGTGAGGTCTTTGTCTATAGCTTCGCTGTCTTTGGGCGCTTTCTGCTGAATGCGAAGCCCCTTATGAAGAATCTCCTCCGGGCACACTGCCTCTTTGCCATAAAGTAATTTGAAAGGTGTGAACTGGGTTGCTCTTGAGGTGGTTGTGTTGTGAGCCCAGATTACCTTTGGCATTTCCTCCACCCATTTGCCTTTTTTCTTACAATTTGCAAGGTATTTTCTGATGGCAGTGAAAATGATGCCATTTGCTCTCTCGACTGCACCATTGGACTGTGGGTGATATACTGATGCGAATCTTGCCTTCGTCCCAATGGACATGCAGTACTGCCTAAATTCGTCACAGTCAAACTGCTTCCCATTATCCACTGTAATTTCCCTTGGGACTCCAAATCTGCAAACGATTTGCTGCCAGAAGAATTTGATAACTGTCTTCACTGTGATATTTGCCAATGGCCTTGCCTCAATCCACTTGGTGAAATATTCCACTGCAACTATTGTAAATTTCAGGTTTCCTTGAGCTGTTGGAAGAGGGCCCACCAGATCGATGCCCCATCTCTGCAATGGCCAGGTTGGAGTTATCAGCTGTGATAGCTCCTAAGGCGATTTTCTGATTGCTGCACATTTTTTATATTCGTCACAAGTCTTGACAGTGTGTGTTGCATCGTTGATGATTGAAGGCCAATAAAACCCTTGTCTCATTGCCTTTCCCACAATTGCCCTCGCTCCAAAGTGAGCTCCGCATAAGCCGCTGTGTATCTCTTGTATTAATTCTCTGCCTTCACTTATGGACACACATCGAAGCCAAGGAGCCACAACTCCTTTCTTGTATAGAATATTGTCAATGATTTGATATGACCTTGCTCTCTGCTGCATGGTTTTGAGGTCGTCTTCGTCAATTGGTTCATAGTATCCTCTGAGATATGCCATTATGGATGATCGCCAATCCTCTGAGTTTATTGCACTAATCAATTTTGGTTGCTCATCAGGATCTTTGATCGAAGGCGTTGTATTCTACTGTAAAACCCTTGAATTTTTCCCCCTTTGCTGCTGCTTTGGCCAATGCATCAGCTTCTTCATTCTTGGCCCTCGGGATGTATTCTACTGTAAAACCCTTGAATTTTTTCTCCATTGCTTAAACTGTAGTCAGATACTTGATCAGCTCTGGTTGTTTTGCAACACTTTCTTTTTCGATATGATCTGCTACCACCTTCGAATCAGTTTGCACAATGAAGCGCTGAGCCCCCAGCGCCTTCGCTTTTCTGAGCCCCAATAACACAGCTTCATATTCAACAACATTATTTGTACTTCTGTCGCTGTTTTTGCAGAACTCAAGATTCGCTGCATATCTCATTTTGACGCCCGAAGGTGATTGTACAATAGCCGCGATGCCAGCTCCTTTGTCTCCCCAAGCACCATCACAATGTATTAGCCAGTTTTCTTCTCTGATTGGACTTTCTGCTGAAGGCGATGTCCACTCGGCTATGAAATCAGCCAAGAGTTGTGATTTCACGGCTGTTCTTCGCTCGAAATCTACCACATATTCAGACAGCTCTGCGGCCCATTTTCGTATTCTTACCGAGGCTTCTTTATTACTCAGTAGCTCTTTTAGTGGTTGATCTGTTAGCACTTTGATGTTGTCCCCCTCGAAGTAATGCCTTAGCTTTCTGGATGCCATCACCACAGCATAAATCATTTTCTCAATTTTGGTGTAGAATAGCTTCGACCCGTTCAATGCCTCAGAGACATAATATACTGGCTGCTGTATCTTTCTGCCTTCAATTAGCTTCTCCGTAATGAGTGCAGCACTAACGGCTGATTGCGAAGCTGCAATGTATAACAGTAAAGGTGCCTTTGGGTCAGGTGTTGTTAGCTTCGTGAGCTGCATCAGATATTGCATTAGCTCATGGAATGCCTTCTACTGCTCTTGTCCCCATTCAAACTTTGTTGCATTTCTGAGGGTTGTGAAGAAGGGTACACTGCGTTCAGCTGCTTTTGCAATAAATCTGTTAAGTGCTGCGATTCTTTCAGATAATTTCTGCACTTCTCTAATGCATTTGGGCTCTTCCGTGTTGAGAATTGTATTGATCTTTTCAGGATTGGCTTCGATTTCATCGGCTGACACCAGGCAGCCTAGAATCTTCCCTTTGGTTGCTCCGAAGACACATTTCTCCGGGTTGAGTTTGAGACCCGCTTGTCTCATTCTTGCGAAGGCAACTACTAAGTCTGAGACATGATCTTGTCTTTTGATACTTTTAACCAAGATGTCATCAACATATGCAAGAATAGTTTTGAAAAGTTCTTCTTTGAATACGGTACTTGACATGCGACAGAAAGTGGTACTAGCGTTTCGAAGCCCCTCGGGCATTCTGATGAAGCAAAATGTGCCAACGGGAGTGATGAAGCTGGTTTTTTCTTCGTCTTCTTTCTTCATCCATATCTGATGATAACCGGAGAAGCAGTCTAGCAGAGGCATCATCTCAATTGCAGCAGCTTGATCAATGATTTTGTCAATTCGTGGGAGTGGGAAATCATCCTTGGGGCATGCCTTATTGAGGTCGGTGAAATCAATACACATTCTCCACTTGCCATTTTTCTTTTTCACTGGCACCGTGTTTGCTAGCCATTGGGGGTATTTGACTTCGCATATGACATTTGCGTCTAGCAGCCTTTGCACCTCAGCTTTGACTGCACTCATTTTTTCTTCGGACATTTTCCTCAGTTTCTGCTTCTTCGGCCTCATCTCGGGGCTGATTGCGAGTTTGTGCTCGATAATGCTTCTGTCAATGCCTGGTAAATCTTTACTTGACCAAGCGAAGACGTTTTTCTTGTTTCTCAAGAACTCGATGAGTCTTTCTTCTTCGTCGGGCTCAAGATCAGAGCCAATAATGACTTTCCTGTCGAAGACATCAAGCTATAATTGTACCTCTTTTGTTTCTGTTACACCTTCCATGCTTTTATCTTTCCCAACGGTTGCCTTCTCCTCAGGGTAAATGGGTTCTTTTTCTTCGAGCACATGTACCTTTCGCTGGCCTGGAGTATTGGCATATTCGATTCTTCTTGCCTCTGCTTGATCATCGAAGACGGTGATGGCGCCTTTGAGAGCTGGCATTTTTATGCACAAGAAAGCTTGCCTTATGATGATGTCGAAGGCATTTATGACTCCTCTGCCGAAGATAACGTTGTAGTCGAAGAACATATCAACGACGTCGAAAGTGATGTACTCCGTTCTTGCATTTGATGTATCGCCAAAAGATACTGGCAATGTGATTTTCCCCAAAGTAGCAGTGCGCTTTCCCCCCGAAGCCAACCAAGGGTGTATCTGATGGCTCTAGGTTGTCTGGGTTGATGTTGGTCATTGACCTAAGTGTCTTCGCCAAGATAATATCTACAGAGCTGCCTGTGTCCACTAGCACTTTCCCAATTGTCCAACCAGCAATGTTGGCTTCAATCGACATTGCGTCATTGTGTGGAAAGTTGTGGAGCTTGAGATCTTCCTCGGTGAAGGTGATTAGCATGTGAGACCATTCCGATTTCTTGTAAGGACCGTCAACCGAGATGTTGTTGACTTGGCGAAAGTAACTTTTTCTCTGTTTCTTCGTTTCGAAGGCAAGTGAAGATCCTCCGGTTATAGGCATAATGAGACCATAGCTGGGTAAGGGATTTGCTGTGGTTTGGTCTTGTTTTTGTGGTGGTGGGGGTGGAGGCGGCAATTCCTCTACCTTGATATCTTTGTTTGGGATAGGCTGGCTAGTTTGAGGGTAGAATTGTGGGTACAGGGTTTGTGGGTAATAATGCTGGAATGTTTGCGGCGAAGGCAAAAATTGAGTCGCCATTGCTGTTGTAGGATGGACAAAGTTTGAGGTTAGGGAGAGATATACTGGGCAGTATGGCTGGGTTGCTTGGGTTTGTGTTTGGATTTGGGAGTTGGGGTGCGAAGCCGTGGATGGCTTCGTTTGGGTAGCTTGGATTTTGTCTGCCTTCAACTTGTCAATGGTTCTCTTGATGTCTCGGCACTGCTCTGTGCCATGGGTGTGATTTTTGCCATGATATTGACAAAACAGCTCTGGTCCCGAAGGTGGACCCCTTCCTCTTCCTCGACCTCTGCCGGTTCTTCCACCCCTTTGGGTGGGCTCATTTCTTTGGTTTTGGTATTGGTTTTCTAGGTAAATGGGTTTGTTTTGTGGGAGCGAAGGCGGGCTCTCCACATTCATGATGGTTTGGGATGGGTAGTTTTGGTAATGGTTTTGGTTGTAGTGGTGCTTCTTGTTCTGGGAGTCATACTGGTTCCTCAAAACGGCTTCTCTAGCAATTCGCATTCTGTTGTCATTGTCGGATCGACAATATTTCTTGAACTCCTCATATAGATCTCCAAGGGTTGCTGGTGTTTCCGTTGTAATGTGCTGCGCGAAAGGACCTGGCCGAAGCCCCTGGATTGCTGCAAATTTGGCGGCTTCGTCAGGAATATGAGGAGCCTGAGATCACAGTCCCACAAACCTGCGAAAGTAGTCCTCCAAAGATTCCTTCGGCTATTGGTGTAAGGTTAGCTCTGCGTATGAGAGTGCTTGGTCTCCCATTATGCTGAAATTCTTGATCAGCTCTCTTTTCAGATCATACCAGCTGGTGATGGATAACCCTGGAAGCTTGGTGTATCAGTTCATTGCGGTGCCATTGCAGACGATGATGAAAGATTTTGCCAATACGACATCATCTCCCCCTGCCGAAGCTATTGCAGCTTCATAGCTCATGAGAAATTGCTTGGGGTCGGTGAGGCCATTATACCTTGGTAAGGAGATAGGCTTGTATGAAGGCGGCCATCTTGCCAATTACAGATTTTCTGAGAGAGGGCAATTGTGATCAATAGGACGAGTGTGCAGCACTTGGAATCCGGTCTTGGATGTGGACATGCGATTTGGTCCCGTATTGGCGAAGGCAGTTGGATCATTGAGTTCTGCTTGGAGTTCAGCAACTTGTTTCTTGGCCCTTTCAAGTTCTTCTCTGAGCTTCGCAGCTTTGGGATTTGCAGTGTTTAGTCTTCTTTGTTTCACTTGCCTCAGCTCCTCCAACTGCTTTCTGACCTGCAGCAGTTGATGTTGTTGTTGTTCTTCTTCTTCTTCTTGCATTTGCTGTTGCAGCTCGAGCTGAGCAGCTTCGAGCTCTCTTTGCTGCTCCAGTCGGCGAAGGCGGAGCCTGTCCTCCACCCTGCGCAGCCTTTCTTCGGTGATGAGAGCGTCTTCATCGACTTCCGTTTCCTCAGTGATGGCTTCAGTTATGGGTGGTAGTGTGGCTGGTGGAATTGAGGCTTGAGCATCGAGTTCACCTGTGGTGGTTGTCTTTGGTGGTATTTCTGGGGTTTCTGGTAACTCTTTTGGCTAGTGGCATGATGGTGTTCGTGGGTTGTCTTCGCGCACAGCACAAATGATGGGCGCCAGTTGTTGGGTTAATAGCCGAAACTAATGAGCCCAATCAACAGCCAAGACAGAGAACAGAGACAAGCAATAATGAATTACTTATCAACAGTGTTCTCGAGAATCAGCCATTTACACGCTGGTGGGAGGGCCCCCTTATATAGGGAGGTCAAGAGGCACTTTTTACATTCCCATTATACCCCTGAAAATCAGGCATCATCCTCTAGACTAAACAATTTGGACCTTCCAGGGGTATAAGAGTACATTCGCACGTCTCAATGTGAATGCGTAGACCAGCAACTCCGTCTTTGACTCGGTTTGGACCTGGTCCACGCCGCCTTCACCGTGCCGTCAGTGACTTTCGCCGCCTTCACCTCTCGGTGTACCTTTGATCGGGCAGCGCCTTCTCCCGCTCAGAGAGGGAAAGGAATCGCCTCGCCACCACCCGAGCTTGTCTCAGACCTGTGTAACAAGACGAACCTAGTGTATGCAGATAATATTTGTAGATTACCTTCGCAACTGCCTAAAATCTGACCAGGAGCGCGAAGGCAATAAACTAGCTCATAGTGCCTTCTCGTCCATTTCTGGCGCCATTTAGCACCGAGGGCAGTGGACCACCCCTCGGTGCCCAATCTCCTAGCGAAGGAGAGAGAAGCGAAGGTAATAGATCACAACACAACGCCCGGTCACCTGCGAAGGCAGCGTGCTTTCATGTACATGTAGCGAAGGCAAATGCTTGGGGATCAAAAGCAAAATAAGGGTGAATGCGTTTCTTTGACAGGTCAATCCCCCAACAGCGGTCGAGACGTTACAATTGGTATCAGAGCCGACTCTCACGGTTTCACGGGCGCATGGGGTCGCAGTTGCGCAGGTATGGTGCGCATGGCTGGTGTGAGCCCAGAGTGGTCACACAGTATGGCACATGCGCTGGCACTGGGCACACGGACGTGGCCAAGAGAGGACGTTCCTGGCTTGGGGTTGATCGACGAGGACGTCGGTCTTCTAAGAGGGGGAGGATGTGACATCCTAACCCAAGGCTTAATAGGATTGATAGAATACTCATACCAACAAGTTGCAACTTCTTTTTTCGAAAGCTCATCTCAAAAGAACTCTAAGGTTAAGCGTACTTGGCCTGGAGCAATTTCGGGATGGGTGACCGACCGGGAAGTCTTGGAGCAATTTCGGGATGGGTGACCGACCGGGAAGTTCTTCCCGGGTGCGCACGAGTGAGGACAAAGTGCGCAGAAAAGACATATGTTGGTTTGTGAGGGAAGTCTTGAGGCCCTAGAGAGCTGCCAGGCGCAAGCGGGCCTAGACCCGGGGGTCGGGACGTTACAATACCCCACCCCCCACTCGTGGAAGGGGAGGAAGGAGATGACGTAGCCCTGCGGCGGGACCGGCCGATCCTCGTCGCCGGGCACGATCCACTCCACCGACTTCGTCTGTGGGCATAAGAGCCCACGCTCCACCAGGCGATTCGGGTGAGCCTTTACCACCGATGACCGCATCCAATGCCCAATCGCAGGTCGGAGCTTGACGCGGAGCAAAGGAGGAAATGGAGCAGCGCGGCGCAATGGTGGTGACGTGAGCAAATGAGGGGGCTGGGCGGCGGAGCGAACCGGATTCAGACGCGAGCGACGGAGGCGAAGGCAAGCGGAGGGGCTGTACGGTGGCGCGCGTGTGGATTAGATGCGAAACGGTGGAGAGAGAATGAGGGCGAGGGAAAGAAAGACCGGCGACCCCTCCTTTAAGAAGGCGGGGCTAAGACGTGCCCAGGAAGCGCGCCGTGCTCCATGCGCACGTTTTCTCTCCCACGACCACGTTCCTCGTGCCACGCCTCACCACCATGCTGCCCGCAATGGCTCACCGCCAACGGCCTCATGGGCCCAACAGGTAAGTGGCCTAGGGTGAGGGCGCCCCGATAAGGCTCAAATAGTCGAAGAGTTCGGAGGCTGGCCCACGTAGGGTCCAACGGCCGCTCCAAGGCGTCCCAGAGTGAGGGGCGGAGATGGGTGGGCCCGCTAGCAGCCACTACCCCGGTGGACGACCACCAGAGGGTGCCCCAACCTGCGTTCGAGCCTAAGTGTGCACCGACCCCAAAGTTTCTTACCGCAAAGAGGCGCCGAGCCCCTGCGGTAGGTCGAACGACTGCGGGAACTATAAGGGGTCGGGCGCCAGGGATTTAGTGAGGTCAATCGCAAGACGATCCGTCTACACCCCCCGAAGGGGCGTCGAGGCCTCACTCGAACTAACCCATTCACAACTCAACGAGAGCCTATGTGGCAAAGTGTGACGCGTCTCTAACCCTCCATCCTACCGCAAGGAAAGTGTGAGGGGAAAATGTAAACAAGTTGAAATGATCGCCCGGCCGGACACGCATCCTGGAGCGAAACATGGGGGTCGGAATCGAAGACAGAGACCAATAGCACGGTCACAGAACTCACATACAATGCCACAAAATCACACATGTGCATATAAATAAGGACAAAGTACACACGGCCCACGACCGTGGAAAGGTACAAACGGAGGTCGCCACTCTTGGGTGGCGACACGGGGCGTCTGAGAGGAGGAGTCCTCCTAAACCAAGCAGGGGGCCGCACGAGCTTACGTCGTGGGCCTTCCCCTGGCATTAGCTCCATCAAGGATGCATAGACGAGAGAAGGTGCAGGAGCAGGACCCTCGGCATCAAGTCGGGACCAGCGGCACACGCCAGCCTCCTCCACCTCGAATTCAGCTGGCGCCGGCGGCGGGCACCGGCGATGGAGGGTAAAAGGGGCAGCGGCGCGCCGGTGGCTGTACATGACCCCGACCACCTCCAAGTCCTACTGGTAGAGTGCCCGTGAAGCGCAGGTACCAGTAGTGACAAGTGGGGGGTCGACGACGACGCCGATGACCCATGCACCGCACGACAGCCCACCACACCACCACCTCCCACTGGCAGGTGCCAGCAAAGGCAGGTGGGAAGGAAGTCGGCAGCACTAGGGGTCCGTGCAACACCGAGGGCGCGTCGCACCATGCACCTTGACTCTCGGCGCTCGCGAGGATTCCTCTGGCATCAACGAGTGGCGCCTCAAGTCCGGACCTCAGGGGGGCGGCCGAGAACAGGGCCGACACACATTTTCTCCATATAGGGAAGAAAAATGGAAGAGAGGTCCATGTAGATGAATGGATGGCCAAGGGAAAAGACCCCTATTTATAGGAAGGGGCAACACCTTGTGACATCCGCGATGCAACTACAGGAACACGCTACATGGCTCGACCGAGCCCCAGTTCTGAATATGACAGAGCCCTCACGGGAGAAACAGCGGCGTGTACCTCGAAAAGGACCGACAAGACCGCTCGGGTCAAGGTCAGGCGTGGGAAACACGCCGCGCAGCAGACCGTGGTAGGGGGTCATGGGTCCCTGACAGACAAGCGCAGCCTGCGTCAGACCCTCAAAAGGAGCAACTTAGCTCAGCAGCGATATGATCCCTCAAGCAGGCGAATCTCAGCCCCTGAGCGAATTTATTATTCGCCCAGTGGCTCGGGGGCTACATCCACTGGGTGCGCTCGTGCGCCCCTGGTGAGAAATAACAAAACGACTCACGAAACTGACCCTCCAAGCGAGTCCACGACTCGCCCAATGGCTCAGGGGCTACACCCGGTGGGTGCGCTCGCGCGCACCCACGGGATGATCACCGGTGTAGGGACGATGAGTCCCTATGCAGGTCAGCACAACCTCCGCAAGGACTCAGGGGCTACTGTCGGATACCGATATCCGGGATGTCTTAACAAAATGGGTTAGGACATGCACTATGAGCCTTCCCATACGATGGGTTGTAAAGGACAAAGCCCTTCATTAGAAACGCCCATTTACAGGTCGGCCCAACACACGAAACCCCACCTCGCCCGACCCCCGATCCTTCAGGACAAGAGGGGAGAGCCGTCTGCACAACACCTCCGCCACGCCCGACCACAAGAAGGGGGGTCGGGAACAGGGTCCTCAACAGACAAGCCGCTCCGCCTCGCCCGACCTCGGTCGCACGGGTCGGGAGGCAGGACCCACTATAGGTTTACCTCCGTCTCGCCCGACCTCCTCAATGAAGGTCAACGATTCGCTCGGGATGCTGGGCCCGGGGACAGCCCAGGGCATGGGCGGACACGATGGGCATTAATTGCCCCAGACGGCCGTAATGGGTGCCATACACCTAACACAGTAACCACTCCGTCCTAACGAATGATGGAGCACTAACGCACGGCGTGGAGATGTCAAATAACCCAGCTCGGCACGCCGCAGGGTACCATTCTTGATCGTTGTCCACAGTACCCTAGGAGGGGGCCCCAGGAGTAGGTAAAGACCGGAGACCCGGACGCCTTCCTTCCGCGAGAAGCCTTCTCCCCTCTCCTCTCTCACCCTGTCTTTCTCTCTCTCTCGTGTAAACAGCCTAGCCCATTTTCTTGAGCTATAAAAGGGAATGGGGGGCTTCCTTAGCACGGGTTCAAACCACCTGACTCACACATTTATGCTCATAGAGACTTGGGAGCTCGTTCCCTTTCTCGACCGCTTGTAACCCTACTACGAGCAACGCGAGTAACATGAGCAACCCTGAACTGGACGTAGGGCGTTCGTGCCTGAACCAGTATAATTCTCGTGTCCTCTCGCGAACCATCCGAGCCTAAACACGCAATCCACTAAATTCAGTAGTCGGTGATTTCACGCACCGACACAGGGAGAGTGGAGCCACATTCGCTCGAGGATTCCAGCATCTCTCCATGCTGAAAAGGCAGTGGATCAATGCACGCGATGATGCGCCAAGTCTTCTTGTGGAGTTGCGCCAAGCTTTGGCTTGCGTCCCTGCCAATGGGTGAATCTCGCTTCTGGAGTTGAGGTGATCATGAGTCTGACTTGTTTCTCGCCCAGGGGGAGTTCGTCAAATTCGACCAGAGATCGGAGTTGCTTTGATGACGCCGCCTGGTAGATGGAGGCGGTTCCCGTGGGACTGAAGCGAATTCAGCTCGGGGTATTGGCCTCACGTCGAGCAGTGGCCAAGCCCCTCTTCTTCTGGGTCTTGGATTGATTGGATTTTGGCATGACCGATGGTTTCAAAACAGACTTGGACTGCCTAGTCCGCTTTGGAAAATTCTCAGTCCGATTTGAATTCGAACTGAGGCTTGAAGTTCCCCGAGTCAGAGTAGATGTCGAGCTCGGGGGCTCGATTCGTCGAGCTTGTTGGCGAGTTGCTCCGAAGTCGCCGACTTGAGGGCGCGATGGGAGTTGCCCGCGCCTTCCGCCATGCAGACCCAGGAGCCGAAGACAAAGGTGGTGCCCTTCTCAAACGCCATGTCGCCGTTGCAGGAGATGATGACCAATGCCATCGAGCTTGCTTGACGATTCTCGACAAGGGCCCCTACCTGGCACGCCAGCTGTCGGCTTTTTATACCGCCTAGCCTACTATAAGGGGTCCCTGAGTAGTCGAGCTGTTAGCAAGGGCCTCGCCGGAACCAGAAGCACAATGGTGAACATGAGATGATTTAGACAGGTTCAGACCGCCTCGAAAGTGAGCGTAACACCCTATGTCCTGTATGGTGGATCGCTTTGTATTGATGGTTATGATTTTACAAGGGGTCCCCGCCTCACATTATATACTCGGGAGACAAGGTCTACAAGGCTAATAATACAGATTCTTAGTCGGATACTAAACTTAAAGTCCTAACATGAGTAGGTCGGGTTGTTTCCTAGTAGCCGACCAGTTTCCTTAACCTATACGTCTCTTCCTTGTATCTGTCAGAGTTGGCGGCCCAATCTCCTCGTGGGCCTGCAGCCCATAAGGACTCCCATGGATCTTGGTCCTTCAGTATGTGTAGGTCATTTAGACTGCCATGCTTAATAAGGACCCGATAGAAGTCGAGTGATCGCCTTGTCACTCGCGAGATATAGGTTTTTACCTTATGTTGGAATAATGAGAATCGGCAGGCGGGGCTTGTGTGATAGTCCTGTTAGGTTGATCGTCCCGCTTGCACAGATGAATTGTGACTAAGGCATTGATTATGTGGTGATGTTGGTCAAGCTTTTGAAAGTACTAATCGTATGCCGGGAAATCTGGTAAACTGGTAAACCTATGTACCTGATTCAATCTGACATCTGACGGGTTTTCTTACTCCTTTGGGCGAGGGGATGATGGCAAGTGTAGCAGTGGCCACGGCATAGGGTTGCTTTGTGCACCTGGGGTCCGTTGGGGCGTGCACTCGATTGGAGTGGGCCCTGATAGCAGATGGCAGGGAGAGATGGGAACGGTTGCCTCATGAGTTTCTGGGTGTTGCTTGGGTGTGCGATTAGGTTGATCCATGCATGGTTATAAATCAACTGAAGTTCTCCATCCTTCACGGTTACATGAAGCTGCTTGATCTCTTGTCACACAATAGTAAGAATGGGGAATGATGGTGTTGTTGATGATGATTAATATTGTTAATTTGATAATTAATTGCTTTTCGATGTTGATTGTTATTGGTTTGCGTTGCTAATATAGTAAATGGTTAGGCTCACATTACATGAGCTAAAATATTGAAAGTAAGGATCAGCTTGTAGTTGCTTTTGGCAAAACAAACCCCTCAGCCAAAAAGTCTTGCATGTCTGTTGGTATTTCTTAACGTTTACATTATTCTGCAAGCGCACAGAAGTACGTTGTAGCATTTCACCCGGGAGTATTCCAAAGTATCATTATTTGTTTATCCACAGGGAAAGCGTTTAGTTAAAGAGAGATGCAATGTATTTACTTACAACACTTCCGGACCCATTGGAATGTGGGTCGCAGACAGGGCGGAGTAGTCATGGATCATTCTCGGCCATGGCTTCTTCTGGTTGTGGTGCTACGGGAACGGGTTGTTCTCTCTGGTTGGAGGATTCTCCGATGACTGGTTCGGTCTCTGACAAGAACACTTGAGGGATTACGACATCCGAGCGTACTCTCCTGCCAATTGTGTTCGGGTTCTCGACGTAGTTGGATGGTAATTGAAAACCAGTCATACACTACCCTATTTCACGTCACAGAGAAATAGAGCAAAAGGATAAACCTTCTAGATTACTGGCGATTAATTATGCTGCATTAAATACATGGATGATCAAAACTATTTAACCATTGCTTTCCCCGGCAACTGCGTCAGAAATTCTTGTTGGTATTACTTAACCTTTACTGTTGACGCTCCTTAGCGACACCTTTTTACCCTTGTTTATCTTCAATAATGGCATGAATTTGATATCTAAACTATTGATCATACTCTATAATCGGGACGTTTTCATATATGCATGTGTTTTTGGAGGATTTCTGTTTACGTAGGTTTTTGGGCTAAATTGGAGCACATATGGGCAAGGCTTGTGACTAAGGATGACACGGTGAAAGATAAAGGCCAGAAGCCCGAGGAAGAGGGTAGACCGGCCGGCCTATGGTGTTTCAAGCCCCGTTCGTGCTCATCTTTGGTGAACCATCCTCCAAGAATATTTGAAAGGCAAATGCTTCAAGATAAGGTCAAGAGACTTCGGGGTCAAGGCAAATCAATTGGAGAATTTGGAAGGTCATCCACTTCCCATTCTTATCTCGAAGATATCCCGAAGCAAACGATGACCAAAGGCCCACATGCATAGATGGAACAACTACTGAAGCTTCCAGAAGACTTGGGAAGAAAGATGAGGATGAGGCAGCCAGGAAAGAGGCCAGGCCGGCCGGCCGGCCTAGGGCCCCCTGGCGGCACCTCGCCCTCTCCTTCAACCTAGGGTTTCCTCAGGGTATAAATAGCCCCTGTGCCCCCCTGCCACGCATAAATTCATCCATCATTCGATGCCGAGGAGCAGAGGAGCTAGAGGGACACCTTACGGAGAGCTGAGGGTCGTGCTAGTTGTCTAGGGTTCTACCCTACCCTACCTAGTAATGAAGGAAGATTACTAGGGCAACCTCAAAATCCAGAGATGGCAAAAGCAATTCAAACTCGCTCGGGGAAGGAGACCGAAGATCCCGAACACCCGGTCGGAGCAAGGAAGCCTAAGCCAAGTATTGAAGCCGAGATGACATCAAAAGAGAAGGCGCCTATTCCCGCACCGAAAATAGTAATCCAAAAGCCAGAGTTTGAGATGATCTATGAAGATACCAAGATTTTTCCTCTGAGGCCACGTTACCACAAAGGTAAAATTGATGAGCATTTCGAAAAAATTTGTTGAAGTGGTTCGCAGGTTGAACATCAATATGCCGCTCTTGGACGCTCTACAAGTTCCAACATACTCTTGCTACGTCAAAGTCATCCTTTCAAACAAGCGTGAGATGCCGCCGCCAAGCACATAAAGATGACATTAATGCCATCCGGAGGCATACGGACTGACTAGAAGATGGAACCGTGGGGATTGCATATCAAATGGGACTTCTAGCATTGGCGCCACCGGAACAATTTGAAGGAGGAGCCTCGCTAGTGTACTATGACCAAGGTTACAATGCAAGACAGCCACCAAGCCAAGCGGAGTGACCGATGAGGATCAAGAATAAATTACTCGCACGTGTGGTTTGAGTTTTCTCCTTTCTTTTATTTATTTTTCAGCATGTGTGCAAGCTTGTGTGTGCGTAGCAATTTTCTCTTTTATTTATTTTCAGCAAGTGTGTTAGTGTGTACTTTTGTTTTTCAAAACCATGATCACTATATATATCACCTATGCTTTCATTATATGGTTATTAGTGATGATAGAAAGTTTATGCCATGTTGAAATATGATGATCGTTGCCGCTTTGTCTATTTTTGCGCTTGGCTTATGCATGATTAGACTAATGCTCTCCCTAACATGATCTAAAAATTATCTAAATACCGACTCAATCTTTTGTGGAGATTATGATAATTTAATACTCATATTTATTATTCTTGTTCTCTCTTTTAAATTTATCAAGGGATGTTTAATTGCTGAATTTTATTGAGCTAGCCTTGTCATTAATACCTTTTGCAATTGCTCTACCTATCCAAAGCCTAAATGTTATATCATGATGAACAGTAGTATAAGAATTATTTTCAAGTGAGTTGATTCAGGACTTATCTTCTATAGACTAAGAAGCTGACCATTCCGTTTTGCGTACCTTCTTTTTGCTAGCCTTTCTATCCATGCATTGTGAGTTTCTACACCGGAAACTTCACAAACTTCGCTGGATATCCACCCTAAACCAAAATTATCTTTTTGTGAAATACCTCCTTGACCACAACCTAAATTTGAGTATGGATCATTATCTTGAGAAATTCTGAAGAATCAAGAGCTTTATACAAGGAACATATATATGGGAGGCATCAAAGAGTACATAGCGAAAAAACCAGAAGAAACGGAGGTCCACCGAGAGTGGGCCGGCCAGCCCAAACACCCTGAGCCGACCGGCCTACCCCCTATCCTCCTCCAATCGCTTCAAAATTCGACGAGAAGATACTCCCTGAAGATTCAAACCTTTTTCCAAGAAGATCAAGATGGATACTTACTTCAGCATTAGCCATCACCTCTATGCTCGTGGAAGAGCAATGGTTTAAGCATTGGGGGGGTGCTGAGTAAGTACTATTGTTGCTAGAAGTTCTAACGAGCAAAAAAGAAAGAAAAAAGAAACAAATGATGAAAAAGGAAAGAAGAAAAGAAGAAAAACATAAAAAATAATAATAAATGCTCCTCGGTTCTTTTTGCTTCATTAATTCCATGAGTGCTTTGAAGACTATTCCATACTCAAATATTCCAACCATGTGCAATCCGATAACGAGGACTTCATTTGTGCCTCGGGATCAACCTTTGCCATTTGTACATGTCCACTATCTAAAAGCGTGTGTTCCGTTTCCCCCCTCTCCACAAAATCAATTATTTTTCATGGTCTTTTTTATGAGTCTCGGTAATCCCATGAGAAGTATTTCTTGTTTTGATAATATCTTGATTATAATATCTTTTGTTAAGACTAACCTTTCCCATAGCTCCAGATAAAGCCTTACACATACATTTGAGAAAGGAAGGTGAAGAGAGTTCTAGCAAGTTTGAGAGACAAGATGAGCTGAGAGTTTCCATGAACAATTGCAATGAGGTTTAAATTATTGATCTTGGTTTAGCAATTCTTTTGGAACTTACTTCTTAATTTCTGAGATTCGTTTAGATTAGAGAGCATGTGTTTAAAGTCTTTGTGGGGAACACTTAATTCATATCTACCCTCCATACTAGAAAGAGCTGGTTACAGCTGGTTACACTTTATTGAAGACTTACTCGAGGACGAGCAAGGTTTAAGCATGGGGGACTTGTTGCCGCTCCTTAGCGACACCTTTTTACCCTTGTTTATCTTCAATAATGGCACGAATTTGATATCTAAACTATTGATCATACTCTATAACTGAGACATTTTCGTATATGCATGTGTTTTTGGAGGATTTCTGTTTACGAGGTTTTTGGGCTAAACTGGAGCACATATGGACAAGGCTTGTGACCAAGGATGACACGGTGAAAGATGAAGGGCAGAAGCCTGAGGAAGAGGGTAGGCCGGCCGGCCCCACATGTCCTAGGCCGGCCGGCCTATGGTGTTTCAAGCCTCGTTCGTGCTCATCTTTGGTGAACCATCCTCCAAGAATATTTGAAAGGCAAGTGCTTCAAGATAAGGTCAAGAGACTTTGGGGTCAAGGCAAATCAATTGGAGAATTTGGAAGGTCATCCACTTCCCATTCTTACCTCGAAGATATCCCGAAGCAAACGACGACCAAAGGCCCACATGCATAGATGGAACAACTGCTAAAGCTTCCAGAAGACTTGGGGAGAAAGATGAGGATGAGGCGGCCAGGAAAGAGGCCAGGCCGGCTGGCCTGGGCCTCTCTGGGCCGGCCGGCCTAGGGCCCCCTGGCGGCACCTCGCCCTCCCCTTCGACCTTGGGTTTCCTCAGGGTATAAATAAACCCTGTGCCACCCTGCCACGCATAAATTCATCCATCATTTGACACCAAGCAGCAGAGGAGCTAGAGGGACACCTTTCGGAGAGCTGAGGGTTGTGCTAGTTGTCTAGGGTTCTACCCTAGCCTACCTAGTAATGAAGGAAGATTACCGGGGCAACCTCAAAATCCGGAGACGGCAAAAGCAATTCAACCTCGCTCGGGGAAGGAGACCGAAGATCCCGAACACCCGGTCGGAGCAAGGAAGCCTAAGCCAAGTGTTGAAACCGAGATGACATCAAAAGAGAAGGCACTTACTCCCGCACCGGAAATAGTCACCCAAGAGCCAGAGTTTGAGATGATCGATGAAGATACCAAGATTCTTCCTCCGAGGCCATGTTACCACAAAGGTAAAACTGAAGAGCATTTCAAAAAATTTGTTGAAGTGGTTCGCAGGTTGAACATCAATATACCGCTCTTGGACGCTCTATAAGGTCCAACATACTCTTCCTACTTCAAAGACATCCTTTCAAACAAGCGCAAGATGCCGCCGCCAAGCACCATAAAGATGACTGAAGAATGCAGCGCGGCCATCGCCGATCAAGCTCCCGAGAAGAAGAGGGACCCGGGGTGTCCAACCATCCCGTGTTCCATCGGATCATACATGTTCGAGAGGGCATTGTGTGACCTTGGTGGTAGTGTGAGCATCATGTCGAAGGCCGTGTACAAGAAGCTACGCTTACCGGAGCCGAAACCCACTGCCATGTGCCTTGAGTTAGCGGACAATTCCATTCGCTATCCTTTGGGCATTGCCGAAGACGTACCTGTGAAGATTGGAGAACACCTATTCCCCCGTTGACTTTGTGATTCTTGATATGGGAGAAGGGACAAAGTCGCCACTCATCCTTGGGAGGCCGTTCCTCAAGACCACAAGGGCGAACATCGATGTTGGCAAAATGGAGATCAAGTTCGACATCAATGGCACCATGAGCGAGTTCAAGTCTCGCCCACACCTTGAGGTATGCAATATGATCAATGTTAAATATATTCCACATCACCGTCGTGACAACGAGGAGCCAAAGAAGAAGGAAGCGAAGGAGACCAAAGAAATTGTAGCGTCTGTCGAGACAAAAGCTCAACGCCCGCTAGTGAAGACCAAAAAGATGACTAAGCCGAAGAATAATCCTGCACCCAAGCCAAGGATCGTGCAAAAGTGGGTACCCAAGACTGCAACGCCACCACCGAGCATTGGTCCAAAGTGAAGAAAAGGAAAAAAGTCTAGCTATAGACTATAAATGAAGCGCTTTGCGGGAGGCAACCCATTCGTCGAGTCAAGAATAAGCTGCCAGGAGGACAACCCATTCGTCGAGTCGAGGGTAAGCTGCTGGGAGACAACCCTGAAGATATTTGAGTAAGTGAGTCATGAATTTCGCTATGCAAGACTTGATAAACATTTGTTAAATTGATCGTTTGGTCAGACATTTAATTTAGAGTTGCTCGGTCGTTTTGAATTTATTTCTTATTCTAAACCAATGACTTGAGCCATTCCATGATTTATTCGCTTATCTTGAGAAACCCAAAACCAAAACTCCCAAACCCATTTTGGCGACCGTCCTTTCCATGATGGCCGGACCAAGTTGATCATTCCAAAGACATGAGTAGAGCCAAGCGTTGTTCTTAATTCTTTAAATTCCTTGACGCATGCTAGGCTCACACAACCTTAGGAATTTTCAGTTTTATTCCCCTAGAATTTGAATTTTTCCAAGCCCCATTTATTTTTATTCCTTTCAAAATATCTCTCTTTTGGCCAAAATTTAGAACCTAAACCCATAACCCACGGTTGAACTCGGGAATGTTTGCTATCAGATCATGAAAGTGAGCAATAACGGTGCAATCAAAATAAACGTAGTCGGAAAATATTTCTCGACTTGCAAGTGTTTATGATGCCCAAATTCCCCTCTATTTATTTATTCAAACTCATTGCTTGCTTTGAGTTGGTTTTTATTTGTCAAGATTAGAGGAAGAATTAAGCATCTAAACATACTTTGGAAGGGTTTATGAGCATGATCACTACTAATGACCAAGATTGAGTTCACAGGAAGAATTCTTGTGCTCTCCACCTCCTACCACAAGCAAGAGGGGGCAGCCATGCACGGTGGTATACTCATTTTTGCAGAATTGAAAGCAACATTTGGAGTGGAGTTGAAGCAAAGGACAAAGGCATGAATCAAGGTGGAGAAAACAATGAGCAAGTTGAAAACTTTAGCAAAGAATGAGTGGTTCACAACATTTGGGCGGTGCAAAGCATGTGGAGCTGTTGGACAATGATCAAGAATCAACTCAGGAGGACATGGGAGCAAGACCACGTGAAGAAGGCCAGGGAACACCCTCGACCGGCCGGCCCCAAGGACCTTAGGCCGGCCGGCCTGGTGCCCAATTAAGCCTCCTAGTGCTCATCTTTCACAGGTACATCTCTCACATATTTTTTAGTCTATGTTCTTCAAGTTCTTCCACCTAGAACACCAGCAAGAGCCCTAAAAATTTTGTGAATCAAAATCAGCCCCAAAAATCTCCAAAAATTCACCACAATTCCTAGTTTGCTCTCCTCTTCGATATATTGTTTTCCCACCGGCGAGAAACCCCATGTGTGTTGGTTTTTGCGTTTGTGCAGCAAGGCACCATGAGGAGGAGTGTCTTGAACTTCATCACGGGAAAGAAGACAAGGTCGTCGGCGTCCGATGCGCCATCGGCGAGTTCTTCGCGGAGGCACTCGATTGCTGAGTTGCCGCGAAGTATGGAGGAAGACAACCCCGCACCGAGGAGCGACATGCTGCTCCTTGGTGGATGCAAGACCTAAGAAGTACCTCCATGCGGTTCACCGAACCACGTGGACGTGCCGGCACACCACCTCGTCCACCTCGATGTTCCACAAGATCAACTGCACCACCACCATACAAGCCAAGAATTTCAGAATATGGGTTTGTCATCTTGTCGGAGGAAGAAGAAGCAAGGCTCAAGAATTTAAAAGGAAGGTTGAGAGCAAACACCAATTTTGATGATGATGCACTGCCAAGGTTGGGATTCTATGGTGACATTTATAGGCTATTGGATAGCCTTGGATGGAGGCAATTTTCCGATGGTGTTCCGGTGCATGTGCATGAAGAAATTGCCATGGAGATGATGATGACCATGAGAGTGGTGAAAAAAAAGATTGATGAGCAAGAAGTGCCATGCCTCGAATTTAGGTTGAAGAATGAAGAAAAGTCCATCAACTTTGAAGGTATTGGAAATTTGCTTTGTTTCAAGGGTGATGTACCGGAAAGAGCCGAAGTTGAAGAAGGAGGGATTGATAAATTTTGGAAGAAAATAGCAAAAGATGACAACCGCCAAAAAAAGAATATGAGCAATGTTATGCTTCAAATATTTCACTCTTGGATGAGCAAGAGAATCTTCGAAAGGATGAAAGAGTCCAAAGTAACCGATGTGGAGTTAAATTATTTATACGCCGCATTGGTGAAGAAGGAAGCAATTGATCCTACCTACACCATGATTGATAGGTGGGTATGTAAAGCAACATCCGACTCCAGAGATATTGGCTCGGGTTGTTATCTTACCATGATAGCAATTGCATTGAACCCAAGATTGGAGACAAATTCGGCATTCTACACGAAGGGAACCGACCTTGGAATTGAAGTTATGAGGTAAGATCACTACATCGGGGGAGATGAGAAGAATGGTTTCAAAATTACAAATACAAATATTTATCTCCCCAATGCAAGATTGAAATTATTTGCAAGAGGAAGGGTTGATTGGCGCGATGGGAAGATTTTGGTCAAGGCTAAGAAGAAGAAAAGAGGGAGGCATATTGGAGAGTCATCGGCACCGGTT
>CM014271.1:51444416-51483587 GCA_004135705.1 Alloteropsis semialata
TGAATTTCAAAATGCACCAAGTGGACAAGGACCTCCGGAAGGATGGAGGCAATAATGGGGAAGTGCACTAGCTCAAGCATGGGGGTATGGAGCGCCGGCGCCACCACCGGTGTATCCACCGCCACCTACATATAGCAATTATGGCTACCCACCGCCGCCATACCAAGGAGTGTTCCCGGATCCATCGTTTGGAGCTCAATTTGCACACCTACAACAACCGGAAATAAGCACAAGAATGATTGGAGCTTACGCCGATAGAAACTTGGAGGACATTAATGCCATCCGGAGGCATACAGACTGACAAGAAGATGGAACCGCGGGGATTGCATATCAAATGGGACTTCTAGCATTGGCGCCACCGGAACAATTTGAAGGAGGAGCCTCACTAGTGTACTATGACCAAGGTTACAATGCAAGACAGCCGCCAAGCCAAGTGGAGTGACCGATGAGGATCAAGAATAAATTACTCGCACGTGTGGTCTGAGTTTTCTCCTTTCTTTTATTTATTTTTCAGCATGTGTGCAAGCTTGTGTGTGCGTAGCAATTTTCTCTTTTATTTATTTTCAGCATGTGTGTTAGTGTGTGCTTTTGTTTTTCATCACCATGATCACAATATATATCACCTATGCTTTCATGATATGGTTATTAGTGATGATAGAAAGTTTATGCCATGTTGAAATATAATGATCGTTGCCACTTTGTCTATTTTTACGCTTGGCTTATGCATGATTAGACTAATGCTCTCCCTAACATGATAAAAAAATTATCTAAATACCGGCTCAATCTTTTGTGGAGGTTATGATAATTTAATACCCATATTTATTATTCTTGCTGTCTCTTTTAAACTTATCAAGGAATGTTTAATTGCTGAATTTTATTGAGCTAGCCTTGTCATTAATACCTTTTGTAATTGCTCTACCTATCCAAAGCCTAAATGTTATATCATGATGAACAGTAGTATAAGAATTGTTTTCAAGTGAGTTGATTCAGGACTTATCTTCTCTGGTAGGAGTCTAAGAAGTTGACCATTCCGTTTTGCATACCTCTTTTTTGCTAGCCTTTCTATCCTTGCATTGTGAGTTTCTACACCGAAAACTTCACAAACTTCGCTGGATATCCACCCTAAACCAAAATTATCTTTTCATGAAATACCTCCTTGACCACAACCCAAATTTGAGTATGGATCATTATCTCAAGAAATTCCAAAGAATCAAGAGCTTTATACAAGGAACATATATTTGGGAGGCATCAAAGAGTACACAGCGAAAAAACCAGAAGAAACGGAGGCCCACCGAGAGTGGGCCGGCCGGCCCAAACACCCTGAGCCGACCGGCCTACCCCCTATCCTCCTCCAATCGCTTCAACATTCGACGAGAAGATACTCTCTGAAGATTCAAACCTTTTTCCAAGAAGATCAAGATGGATACTTACTTCAGCATTAGCCATCACCTCTATGCTCGAGGACGAGCAATTGTTTAAGCATTGGGGGGTGCTGAGTAAGTACTAATGTTGCTAGAAGTTCTGAGGAGCAAAAAAAAAAGAAAAAAGAAACAAATGATGAAAAAGGAAAAGAAGAAAAGAAGAAAAATATAAAAAATAATAATAAATGCTCCTCGGTTCTTTTTGCTTCATTAATTCCATGAGTGCTTTGAAGACTATTCCATACTCAAATATTCCAACCATGTGCAATCCGATAACGAGGACTTCATTTGTGCCTCGGGATCAATCTTTGCCATTTGCACATGTCCACTATCTAAAAGCGTGTGTTCCATTTCCCCCCTCTCCACAAAATCGATTATTTTTCATGGTCTTTTTGACGAGTCTCGGTAAACCCATGAGAAGTATTTCTTGTTTTGATAATATCTTGATTATAATATCTTTTGTTAGGACTAACCTTTTTCATAGCTCCAGATAAAGCCTTACATATACATGAGAGAAAGGAAGGAGAAGAGAGTTCTAGCAAGTTTGAGAGACAAGATGAGCTGAGAGTTTCCATGAACAATTGCAATGACGTTTAAATTATTGATCTTGGTTTAGCGATTCTTTTAGGACTTACTTCTTAATTTCTGAGATTCGATTAAATTAGAGAGCATGTGTTTAAAGTCTTTGTGGGGAACACTTAATTCATATCTACCCTCCATACTAGAAATAGCTGGTTACAACTTGAAGAATTAAACGCAAAATATTTTGAGGGCATTATGTTTTCTCGTGTATGATCAAGTGCAGGGATTGGACACCGAAAGGCAACGCTGATTTTTATTGAAGACTTACTTGAGGACGAGCAAGGTTTAAGCATGGGGGGATTGTTGCCGCTCCTTAGCGACTCCTTTTAACCCTTGTTTATCTTCAATAATGGCATGAATATGATATCTAAACTATTGATCACACTCTATAACTGGGACATTTTTGTATATGCTTTGTGTTTTTGGAGGATTTCTGTTTACATAGGTTTTTGGGCTAAATTGGAGCACACATGGACAAGGCTTGTGACCAAGGACGACACGGTGAAAGATGAAGGCCAAAAACCCGAGGAAGAGGGTAGGCCGGCCGGCCCCACATGGCCTAGGCTGACTGGCATATGGTGTTTCAAGCCCCGTTCGTGCTCATCTTTGGTGAACCATCCTCCAAGAATATTTGAAAGGCAAGTGCTTCAAGATAAGGTCAAGAGACTTCGGGGTCAAGGCAAATCAATTGGAGAATTTGGAAGGTCATCCACTTCCCATTCTTACCTCGAAGATATCCCGAAGCAAACGACGACCAAAGGCCCACATGCATAGATGGAACAACTACTGAAGCTTCCAGAAGACTTGGGGAGAAAGATGAGGATGAGCCAGCCAGGAAAGAGGCCAGGCCGGCCGGCCTGGGCCGCTTTGGGCTGACCGGCCTTGGGCCCCCTAGCGGCGCCTCGCCCTCCCCTTCGATCTAGGGTTTTCTCAGGGAATAAATAGCCCCTGTGCCCTCCTGCCATGCATAAATTCATCCATCATTCAACGCCGAGGAGCAGAGGAGCTAGAGGGACACCTTTCTGAGAGCTGAGGGTCGTGCTAGTTGTCTAGGATTCTACCCTAGCTGACATGGGAATCCTGTGAGGAAGACCACGTCGGAGTTCTAGAGCTAGGATCATCAAGATCAAGGTAGGATCCCGGTGGTGATCTTGTGATGTACTATCATTCATGGTGAAGTTATTTGTGTTTTCGAATCTTGAGCTATCAAGTGCCTCTTTCTATGATTTCGTTCTATCTTGGTTTTGCTTCTTCTCCAATCAATTCTCGAGATAGATTGCTTGAGGTGTTCTTGTAGCCATGGTGGCTAGGGGTTCATACCAGATCTACCAAGTGGTTCGACACGTTCACTTGTGAACGTGCCCTTAAGTTACCCACGCCGATAAGGAGCATCGTGACAGGGTGTGGTCCCGTGTACGGTGGGGCTTTCGGGAGTTTGACCGGAGGTCGTGATTTAAAGATGCTTTTTATTGAGATTCACATCTATCTTACTTCACTCTATTTGGCTCGGAGCTACAACATACTCATGATCTAGGCGATCTAGATCGGTTATCTCAAACTCTCTCTTGCTACCTCCGATGTTTGGTGTTTAGTAGATTAGATCTGTTTTACAACCCTCTTCAAGATCAAAGGATTTCTACGCTAGTTGGATTGTTTCTTATATCTTTAGTTCCATGGATTGATAAATCTTGGGGAGTACTCTAAGGGAAGAGCTACAACTGATACGTGCGCTTGCGGTTCATGATTGACGCGTCTAAGGGTCGTCAACAAGCTTTTCTGGCGCTGTTGCCGGGGAACTATCGATTAAGATCTGATTTGATTAGCATTCGTAAATATTCTTTTTTTTATTTTCTTTTGATTTCTCTCTTTTAGATCTCTTATTTTCTCTTTTATCAAAAATAGATCTAATCCACAAAAATCAATCTAATCTAGTTTTGTTTTAATTCTATTTCATTCTATCTTTTTCTTTTAGATCTCGTATATATTTTGCTTTCACTAACCCTAACAGGAGATGGATGGCTACCTCTCCAACAAACCGAAAACTTTTGTGGATGATCCAGAAAAAGTTTACAGGCGAAGGAGACGTGAAGCACAAGCTAAGAAGCTGAAATTAGTAGATCCGAAAGGCAAGACCGGAAGTTCATCATCTACACCTCAAGAAACTCCACCACCAAGTCCAAAGAAGTCACCACCGCAACTCGAGATGGCGGAACATACGATCGGAGAGCTGTGCATCCCGGACATCAAGGATTTGCCTATCCAAGACCTCAATGATATTGGAGGGCTGTTCAAGATCAAGAATTCAACCATCCGTATGGTGCAAAGCTCGCCCTTCACCGAAAAAGAAGATGCCAACCTTCACCTTCAAGCATTCATCCAATTATGCCGCACCTTCGACATGCAAGGAGTAACTCAAGATCAAGTGAGAGCGAGGCTCTTTCCGTTCTCTCTACTTGGGAGAGCACTTCAATGGTTTCATTCTCTACCCTACCGGCGGAGATGGTGCAAAATTGGGATACCATGATGAAAGCTTTCATGATGGAGTTTTACTCGCCAGGCAAGACTCAGATTTTGCGCAACAAGATTGCTAGCTTCGCGCAAACCCCGACGGAGACTATTGCGAAAGCCTATGAGTGCTTCAACGACTATGTCCGAGCCGTGCCACATCACAAGTTTCCAAAGGAAGATGTAGTCCAGAAGTTCTACCAAGGCCTCATGCTGGCATCAAGGGCAATCATCGACGCATCGGCTAGAGGATCCATCATTGAGCTCACCCCGACGCAAGCTCTCAAGCTATTCAAGAAGGTGGCGGACAATGATGCGTGGGCATCATCGGGACGGTTGCACCCTTCACCGTCCGCGGGCGTTGCTAAAAGTGTATTGCAAGTGGAGTGTGAAGGAATACTAGAACGGAAGATCGATTCACTCATGAGAAGGTTGGAGAAGATGAAGGTGGACAAGAAGGGAGCCCATGCCATTGATTTGAAGGTAGCCGAAGCAAGGTCCACATGTGAAGATTGTGAAGAGTACGGCCATGTCCAAAAGAATTGTTCGGAGGAAACTAAAGTGCTCGAGGACATGAGGAAGGGGGATTTGTTCCCCCCATCCAATTTCCACTACGGACAAGGCAGACCTCAATTTAATGCAAGTTCATCCCTTCAAAACTCGGTGCCTCTTCGTATACAATTGAAGGAGTTCATGGAGGAGCAAGGCAAGATCAACAAGGACATTGTCACTAAGTTCAAGGCTATGGACAAGATATTGGAGAACATTGATGGCAAGGTGACGGAGGTCAGAATCTCTAACCATCAAGTGCTCAACATGATGAAGATGCTAGAGACACAAGTGACCCAGCTAGCCGGACGCCTACCTAGTAATGAAGGAAGAATACCTGGGCAACCTCAAAATTCGGAGACAGCAAAAGCAATTCAAACTCGCTCGGGGAAGGAGACCGAAGCTCCCGAACACCTAGCCAGAGCAAGGAAGCCTAAGCCAAGTGTTGAAGCCAAGATGACATCAAAAGAGAAGGCGCCTACTCCCGCACCGGAAATAGTCACCCAAGAGCCAGAGTTTGAGATGATCGATGAAGATACCAAGATTCTCCCTTCGAGGCCACGTTACCACAAAGGTAAAATTGATGAGCATTTTGAAAAATTTGTTGAAGTGGTTCGCAGGTTGAACATCAATATGCTGCTCTTGGACGCTCTACAATTTCCAACATACTCTTGATACTTCAAAGACATCCTTCCAAACAAGCGCGAGATGCCGCCGCCAAGCACCATAGAGATGACCGAAGAATGCAGCGCAACTATCGCCGATCAAACTCCCAAGAAGAAGAAGGACCTGGGGTGTCCAACCATCCCTTGTTCCATCGGATCATACATGTTCGAGAGGGCATTGTATGACCTTGGTGGTAGTGTGAGCATCATGCCGAAGGCCGTGTACAAGAAGCTACGCTTACCGGAGCCGGAACCCACCACAATGTGCCTAGAGTTAGCGGACAATTCCGTTCGCTATCCTTTGGGCATTGTGATGCATCCGGCCCAGGTGGGTTGGCCAAGGCCCGAGAAATTAAGGTTGCCCGGACCCCAACAGTTCTTAGGCCCACCTACTCGGGAAAAGGCCCAATTTCCCTAAAAGACTAGTCCAATAGGGGAAGGGTGGCTCTCCCTTTTAAGGTGGCTTTGTCCTCCCAAGCAAAGCAAGGTGGGATTATTCAGAGGCTCACACGGTTGCCGCCCGACTACAACTGGGCCACTTGGCCCCTTTGTTGCGTCTTTGCCAGTGGTTAATAGTGGAGAATGTCCTCATCATTCCCACCCCCTTAAACAAAGGCCCAGCTTTGATACCAAATGATGCATCCGGCCCAGGTGGGGTTGGACGAGGCCCAATAAATTAAGGTTGCCCGGACCCCGACAATTCTTAGGCCCACCCACTCGAGAAAAGGCCCAATTTCCCTAAAAGACTAGTCCAATAGGGGAAGGGTGGCTCTCCCTTTTAAGGTGGCTTCCTCCTCCCAAGCTAAGCAAGGTGGGATTATTCAGAGGCTCACACGGTCGCCGCCCGACTACAACTGGGCCACTTGGCCCCTTTGTCGCGTCTTTGCTAGCGGTTAATAGTGGAGGATGTCCTCATCACATTGCCGAAGACGTACCCGTGAAGATTGGAGAACACCTAGTCCCCCGTTGACTTTGTGATTCTTGATATGGGAGAAGGGACAAAGTCGCCACTCATCCTTAGGAGGCCGTTCCTCAAGATCGCAAGGGCGAACATCGACGTTGGCAAGGGGGGGATCAAGTTCGACATCAATGGCACCATGAGTGAGTTCAAGTTTCGCCCACGCCTTGAGGTATGCAATATGATCAAGGTTAAACATATTCCACCTCACCATCGTGACACCAAGGAGGAGCGAAGAAGAAGGAAGCGAAGGAGACCAAAGAAATTGTTGCATCCGTCGAGACAAAAGCTCAACGCCTGCCTGTGAAGACCAAAAAGATGACTAAGCCAAAGAATAATCCTGCAGCCAAGCCAAGGATCATGCAAAGGTGGGTACCCAAGGCTGCAACGCCACCACCGAGCGTTAGTCCGAAGTGAAGAAAAGGAAGAAGTCTAGCTATAGACTATAAACGAAGCGCTTTGTGTGAGGCAACCCGTTCGTCGAGTCAAGAATAAGTTGCCGGGAGGACAACCCGTTCGTCAAGTCGAGGATAAGCTGCTGGGAGGACAACCTAGAAGACATTTGAGTGAGTCATGAATTTCGCTACGCAAGACTTGATAAACATTTGTTAAATTGATCATTTGGTTGGACATTTAATTTAGAGTTGCTCGGTCATTTTGATTTTATTTCTTATTCTAAACCAATGACTTGAGCCATCCCATGATTTATTTGCTTATCTTGAGAAACCCAAAACCAAAACTCCCAAACCCATTTTGGTGACCGTCCTTTCCATGACGGCCGGACCAAGTTGATCATTCCAAAGACATGAGTAGAGCCAAACACAACCTTAGGAATTTTCAGTTTTATTCCCCTAGAATTTGAATTTTTCAAGCCCCATTTATTTTTATTCCTTTCAAAATATCTCTCTCTTTTGGCCAAAATTTAGAACCTAAACCCATAACCCACGGTTGAACTCGGGAATGTTCGCTATCAATTCATGAAAGTGAGCAATACCGGTGCAATCAAAATAAACGTAGTCAGAAAATATTTCTCGACTTACAAGTGTTTATGATGACCAAATTCTCCTCTATTTATTTATTCAAACTCATTGCTTGCTTTGAGTTGGTTTTTATTAGTCAAGATTAGAGGAAGAATTAAGCATCTAAACATACTTTGGAAGGGTTTATGAGCATGATCACTACTAATGACCAAGATTGAGTTCAAGGGAAGAATTTTTGTGCTCTCCACCTACCACCACAAGCAAGAGGGGGCAGCCATGCATGGTGGTACACTCATTTTTGCAGGATTGAAAGCAACATTTGGAGTGGAGTTGAAGCAAAGGACAAAGGCATGAATCAAGGTGGAGAAAACAATGAGCTAGTTGAAAACTTAAGCAAAGAATGAGTGGTTCACAACATTTGGGCAGTGCAAAGCATGTGGAGCTGTTGGACAACGATCAAGAATCAACTTAGGAGGACATGGGAGCAAGACCACGTGAAGAAGGCCAGGGAACACCCTAGGCCGGCCGGCCCCAAGGACCTTAGGCCGGCCGGCCTAGTGCCCTATTAAGCCCCCTGGTGCTCATCTTTCCCAGGCACGTCTCTCACATATGTCTTAGTCTATGTTCTTCAAGTTCTTCCACCTAGAACACCAGCAAGAGCCCTGAAAATTTTGTGAATCAAAATCAGCCCCAAAAATCTCCAAAAAATCACCACAATTCCTAGTTTGCTCTCCTCTTCGATATATTGTTTTTCCACCGGCGAGAAACCCTCGATGTGTTCGTTTTTGTGTTTGTGCAGCAAGGCACCATGAGGAGGAGTGTCTTGAACTTCATTACGAGAAAGAAGACAAGGTCGTCGGCATCCGACGCGCCATCGGCGAGTTCTTCGCGAAGGCACTCGATTGCCGAGTCGCCGCGAAGCATGAAGGAAGACAACCCCGCACCGAGGAGCAACATGCTGCTCCTTGGTGGGGTGCAAGACCCAATAAGTACCTCCATGCGGTTCACCGAACCACGTGGACGTGCCGGCACACCACCTCCTCCACTTCGATGTTCCACAAGATCAACCGCACCACCACCATACAAGCCAAGAATTTCAGAATATGGGTTTGTCATCTTGTTGGAGGAAGAAGAAGCAAGGCTCAAGAATTTAAAAGGAAGGTTGAGAGCAAACACCGATTTTGATGATGATGCACTGCAAAGGTTGGGATTCTATGGTGACATTTATGGGCTACTGGACAACCTCGGATGGAGGCAATTTTCCGATGGTGTTCCAGTGCACGTGCATGAAGAAATTGCCATGGAGGTGATGATGACCATGAGAGTGGTGACAAGAAAGATTGATGAGCAAGAAGTGCCATGCCTCGAATTTAGGTTGAAGAATGAAGAAAAGTCTGTCACCTTTGAAGGTATTGGAAATTTGCTTGGTTTCAAGGGTGATGTACCGGAAAGACCCGAAGTTGAAGAAGGAGGGATCGATAAATTTTGGAAGAAAATAGCAAAGGATGACAACCGACAAAGAAAGAATATGAGCATTGTTATGCTTCAAATATTTCATTCTTGGATGAGCAAGAGAATCTTCGGAAGGATGAGAGAGTCCAAAGTAACCGATGTAGAGTTAAATTATTTATACGCCGCATTGGTGAAGAAGCAAGCAATTGATCTGTCACACCCTGGTTTTTGGCCTTCTTAGGGTTTCCATTAAATCCTAAAAATTGGATACAATCAAATCAAAAGTGAATGTTGCTTTCATGCCAGGCTGCATAGTGTTTATTGTGTGAGTTTGTTTTTTAAAACCGAATAGGTTCTCGAATAGGTGCCTCTAGGAATTTTCTGGATTTTTGTGAAATTTATCCCTATTTTTCTAGAGCAAAATCCAATTTTTGGAAGCTACTAGAACCTTTTTCATGAGCTCCAAATATTTTATTTGGGTTTATCGTGTCAAACTTTATCTCTGGGATTTTTCCTGGAATTATTGGACACTTTGGGATATTTTTCACGGTTTAAACGGAATTATCTGGACTTTTTCGGATTTTCATTTAACCTGCAAATGATTATTCCGAAAGGAAAACCTAACCCTAATTGGGCTGGAGCCCAAACCCACCTGGACTCAAGCCCAGCCCGGCATTCCCCGTCTCCCTCTCACCCGCGGCCCAGCCCAATAGCCCCCGCCTCCCTTCTCTCTCTGCGCGGTGGACCCCACCCGTCAGTCTCCTTCCCCCACCGACATCCTGGGCCTGCCTGTCATCCCCCCTCCTTTTTCCTCTCCCGGCCGAACTCGAGCCCGAGCTCGACACGGCACCCCCGCTTCGCAACTGCCGCCGCGATCCCCGCTGCAGCCCCGTCCCCCTCCTATAAATCACGCGCCCCAACGTGCCCTAGCCTGAGGCCACCACCGAACCGAGCCCCTTCCCCCTTCTACGCGCGCACAACCACCAGCTGCCGGAACCGAGCGCCGCCGCGAGCTCTGCTCGCTAAGTTCGCCGCACGTGGAGGCCGTTGGAGCAAGACACAGCCACCCGAGGAGCCCCGGTCACGACTCTGACGTCGAACCGACTGGGAACAATGCCACAGCCCCCTCGACGCCAAGCACCACCGCCACCGCCCGCTCCTCATCGACGTCCGCCTCCTCCGCTACGCAATCGTCGAACTCGACCCTCGAGCAAGGTTCGCTGTGTCCCCCTCTTCCTCCTGGTTTAATCCACGCACAAAAAGGACCCCCTGTAGCCCCTGCGCCGTCCAAGTCCAACGAGCTGCCGCCGTCAACCACCAGCGCCGCCGCCCCTTCTCCTATCGCCGACGAGCTAAAGCCGGCGAGACGATCCGGACCGCCCGATCGGTAACCAATGGCTCAGATCAGAACCCAAATGCCCCTTCGCTGTTTTCTTAAAGAGACCCTCGGTGTTTGGAGAATAAGACCCGCAATTCAGCTTGAGTCCCAGGAAAACTTTGCTGCTAGCCCTCGAAGTCTATAGTTAATTACGATTAGGTCCCTGTAAACTTGTTAAGGCCCTAGATTGCGTGTTTTAGGTCCGATTTAATCCGTTCAAGTTGCGTTAGCTTCATTACAACCCAAAGTACGCGTTAGAGGTGTTGGTTTCCATAATACTTGTTTTTGGAAATTAGTTTAGTATTAAATTGATTAATGACTATTAAATACTTGTTTTCTAATTAAAAGCTACATAGGGTTTTACGCCGCCTCTTATGATAATGTTAATGTGATTAATGTCAACATAAATGTGTTCTCTAAAAAAACTTGACTAGGTTTTACTTCGCTTTGAAATTCTAAACTAAATTGAATAATTCCAACTTTGGGTATTTCTATGAATATCCACTACACGTGATTTATTTAATTAAAATAAATGCAGCATATAGTCTTTTGTTTCTCTCGCAGCTCTAGTGTTCCGTTAGCTGTGTCCTTTCATCCTTTTGTTTGCCATAATTCGCCTACACCTTGTATTCCCATCTTATGTTATTTTGTCATCTGGCTTAATAAATGTTTAGTGTATGAACCGCTATAATTCCAGCAGAGTATTTTAATATTGAATTCATATATGATGATCACATATGTGAAATCTTGATATTAAAATAGTATATTGAATTGTATGTGCGTATGCTAAAGTTTGTTAATCCATTTATACAAAATTCCATTGAAGCTTTATTCCAATATTCCACGATGACATCATGTTCATGCCTTGATGATGTGACAATCTATTTGTCGTCAACCAAAATAATCCCTGCTTATGTTCTTTGTACCAGTATGCCCTTGACCCTTCAATTGCCCATACCTTTTCAACTGTAGCTTTGTCTTTAGCGTTTCCTGCGTTCCTGAGTTCGTAGCATCTAGTGTTTCTAGTGTGCTTTTCAAAACTGTTTGTTGATTTGGTGTATTGCTTTATTAGATGAATCTTGTGTGCTGGTGTTGATCGTGCCGATCAGTGAGCTATTCAACATTGAAGGAGAGCAGGTTCTGAAGAAGAGAAATTACCGGCAATACTTTAAGAAAGGCAAGTATAACATGAGAAATTCCTTGCAACCTACACACCTTTAATATTCATATACATTCATGCATGAGTTAATCTGTTTAAGGTTATCCCTAGTGTTCTTATACACTGTTTACCTTGAACAACCTGGGTTATGCATCTTTGGGTAACAATGTGCTAGGCTATGCAACTTGATACCGCTGGACCAATGACACTTTATACTTGGTAATGATGATTAATTGTGAATGTTAAAACTGGCTTTTTAGCAACATGGTTAGGAAGCTAGAACATGTGCTATGTGCTTTGTTCTCGGCAACTCTTGCTCTAGAACATGTGCTGTGTGCTTTGTTCTAGGCAATTCACGATCTGGAACATGTGCTGTGTGCTTTGTTCTAGGCAATTCATGATCTGGAACATGTGTTGTGTGCTTTGTTCTAGGCAACCTTTAAACTGGAACATGTGCGGTGTGCTTTGTTCTGGGCATCACTTGTTATGGTTTCTATCTTAAAGTGACAACCCAGAAAAACAATGCAACCACGGGAATCAATGGGCTCTGGTCTTGACTAAGTAAAATGCACAACTCTAACTAGTTGAGGGTTACCAAAAGGCGTTAGGGGGAAACCACGGTTTAAGTATGAGCCTGATCTACTCGAGGACGGACTCACGTTGCGCCCTGATGTCCGTAGGCATTTGTTCACATTGCGCCCTGAACGCCACCAATCCACTCACATGCACCCATGTTTTTAACCTCAGCGGCCCTTAGCTTTTTAGAGGGACTTTCAAAAGATCTCGTAGTGAAACCCAGCCGCACACCTAAGGAAGTGTGAAATGGGCCTTGCAAACCCGGGCATCATGGGAATCACGACCAGTGGGGAAAGTGTACAACCTCTGCAGAGTGAAAACTGATATATCAGCCGTACTCACGGTTATGAGTGGCCTGGATCCTTTTTGAATAGTGACTGTTTACCCTGGTGATGATGATGATGATAGAATGATGATGGAATGATGATGAACGTGATGATACTTCTTTATATACTTAATTTGGGTCATAACCGGGTTTTCCTATTACATTGTAGTAATTTGGTTAATGTTAAAATTGAACCACTAAAAGTGCTTACCGTAGTTAAAACGTGTCTAGCCTTTTGAGCCTTCATACCTCGTGTTATCCTTGTTAAGTAAAGTTGGTTTACTTACACTTGCACTATTCAACAAAATCTCGGATGGGTACTCAGATGAGGTAGAACTCGAAGACTTTCCAGAAGTGTTCAAGGAACTCTAGGTTGTGGTTCACCAGCCGGCGTCCCTGTGGAATTGGAGGCTTCATCATGAGAGATAGCAATTAGACTTCCGTTGTGGTTTGTTTAAGACTCTTGTCTTTTGTAATAGTTTCTTTTGTAATTCGAGCACTGGTTTACTTTGATTTACCTTATTTTGGAGCTATATGTGTGTTTAAGACTTCCTGGGTACACATATAGTAGCATTCGGATTTCCTTCGTAAATTCGGGTGTGACAGAGTGGTATCAGAGCCAGGCTGACTGTAGAACCGCAACCTAGATAGAAATGGTCAATGTTAAGGTTATAAATTCTCTTTCTTTTGCAAAATTTCACCTCCTTGGCTTTTTGTCTCTCTTTTGCATCCTACACTAAAAGAGTTGCTTCTCCTTCACCCTTGAATATTCTTTAGCTGTCAACCATACCAGTCCACTACGTTCAGTGAAGATGTTGCAAAAGATATTAAGGAAGACACTACTTGACAAGCCATCCTTGTTTGAAGAATCTGAAGACTTTATCAAGAGAGCTTCAGGAACTACATCAAAGACCTCAAGATCACTCAAACCTCGAGCCCTCGATAGTATAGTGTTTTTATGTCATAGGAGTTGAACCTAAGCCTTTCTTTCATTGATAGATCAACGTTAGTAAGGTGGTGTTTGTTAACATGGTCTTCTAAGGTCGTGTGCCATGCTAGTATGCTATTGAGTGTTCTTGCTTGTCTGTTATTGTGTGTTGGGTTACTGACCGAAGCCAATGAACTCAGACAATAGAGAAGACAAAGGAATAGAGATAAGCAACAATATATTACTTATCAACATTGTTCTCAGGAATCAGCCCTTTACACGCTGGCCAGGGGTCTCCTTTTATAGGTAGGCCAAAGGGCACTTTTACATTCCTCACATGCCCCTGAAAACCAAGCATCATCCTCTAGACTATACAACTTAGGTGTTTCAGGGACATAATTGTACATTCGCAATCTTCAGTGTGAATACGTAGACTGGTTACACTGTGTTTGACTCGGCTTGGACTCAGTCCACCTTGGCTTCGTTGGCGATTAGGAGGGCGCAGCCACCTCTGTAGCCTGCTTCGGTTCAAACAGCAGCGATGACGACCGTTCTTGATCGAACCCGAAGCCATTTTCTCCTTGCAAACCCTGTCACTTAACCAGAGTCAAAGCAGTTAAGTGTTATAATCGTCGTGTTAGGAGCTCAGGGTTACCTTTGTTCGGCTAAGGTATTGCTTATAGCGCTCGCAAAGCCATATTCGGGTGTTCTCTATCGTACACAAGGACGAAGCCGCTCCTGTGTCGGAACGAGGAAACGAAGCCATTTTCATGATGCATTAGCATGATGAAGCCAAAAACGACCAGCCTTTTCATGAAACAAAGGTAATTTGGCTGGAGCAATGCCTTATATTTATCAGAGGTATTTCTCGGCAGGCCAATCCCCCAACAGTAGCCCCTCGCGGACGAGGGCTTTCTTCAACAGGCCGAGCTCCTCGAAAAGAAAAAGGATTGCTTTTGCCTGTCCGAGAAACGCCTCCTCTTGTTGGAGAATTGCCCGAGTGTATGTTTCGTAGCTTCGTTGCCTGTAATGCTGCCATAATTCTGCTTCGTACGTTTTTCGCTGATTTTTGTGACGGTTCATTTATCGAGACAGTTAACGGTCGGATTTTTCACCCGCCTATAAATAGGACCGAAGGGGGGGTGATTTTACTTGCTTCGTTTGAATTTTCTGCGATAGCTTGCTACTGACGCTTCTGTTTGCTTCGTCAGTTCTTAGCTTTTGAGCTTTGTTTTCTTCGTCCGTCACAAGTAAGTCAGTTTTCTTTGTTCCTGAATTGGGTTGCTTCGTTTCAATTTATATTTTTACTTTCTTGTTTCGTTTGCTGATATTCGTTTTTCTCCTTTTGTAGTGGCTCGCACAAAGCAGACCGCTAGACTAATTGGCGCATCTGATTCAGACAAGGAATGTTCTCACCATCCTGCAATCATGAACGATGACGAAGCTGTTGCTTTCGCCCAAGAGCTTGAGATTGGGGTTGCCATGGAAGTAGATGAGAGGGGTAAGGGCCCTGCAGAGGAGGGTGAGTTTGTGGAAGGTGATGATACTGAGGATGCCGAGTCTGTCGCGGACGAGGCTCTTGAGGACATGGAAGCTGATTTGTTAGATCTCACAGATTTTTGGAAGAAACCTCATACAACCATTTTCAAGAAGTCCTTTGTGACCACCAATTTGATTAAGTTTTATGAGGAGAAGGGTTATTTCCCTGTTGGACATGGGCGAGCCCCAGGCGATGAAGTTACCCCTGCTCCTCAGGCCGACGAAGCCATTGTCTTTAGGGACTTCTTTACTGCCGGGCTTCGGATGCTTATTGACAATATTATTGCTAAGATGTTTGGGAGATTTGGGCTCCAGCTTTACCATATTACTCCTAACGGCATCACCCATCTGCTTCGATTTTTCTGGGCGGTGAAGACGAATGGCTCTGATGTTAATATGGATGGCTTCGTCCAATATTTTGAGGGTCATCGTCAGACGAAAGGTGTTAAGATTGATGGATTTGAGTATGAGCCAGATTATGGGAGTGTCAGCTTCTGTGCTCGTCGGCGCCTTACTGACTTAGAGAAGGTAGAGCTTACCTTCAGCCAACGTAACGCCTGGGATCGTAATTGGCGCAGTACTGGCTTTATGTGAAAGTGCCTTCGTTGGAGCTTACTTTGGAGGATGGTACGAAGCAGGTGACCTTTCCCCTGCATGGCCAAGTTTTGCCAAGTAATTTCATTTCTTGTCCTCCGTTTAACCCGAAGGCGCCTGGCTACAGTCGCTATGAAACAACTTTTTTCAAGGCCCGTTGTGTTAGCAGTAGTCATGATCTTATCGACGAAGGGCTTGCTATGGGAGTAAATTTTCTTTCGGCTGATTGGAAGCCATATGCCGTTGAGATGAGGTCTTATCGTGGCTTGGATCATGTGTGCTTTCCTCTTTTTGGGGCCAAGAAGCCCCCACATATGTCAGACTATGCTTATGTTTAGTCCATCGAGCTTATGGATGAAACTATTCTTGGGAAATACACGTCGAAGGAGCATGACAGTTGTGTCGCTTTGTTGGACGCTGTCCGCTTCAACAGAGTGTTTGAAGAAATGAAAGTTAGCTACCCTCAACGTGCCGCCCCTCCCCCCCAAACCCAGTAAAAAGCTCACGGCTGTTGACCACCCTAGTGTGGCGCCTGGTACGAAGCCGGGCCGCGGCTGTATGAGGAGGGGTCATGGCTCAGGTCGTGCCGCGGGCGATGGTTCTGATGAAGGTGGAGACGAAGGTGGTGGCAGCAGTGCCATAGCTCCTTTTGGCCGTGGAGGTCAGGCAAGGACTCGTGGCACTAAGGCCACTCCTACTAAGAAGAGGGCGTCGACCACTGCTCTTGAAGCTTCGAAGCGACAGCGGCTAAGCGGGGCTTTGCCTATAACTCCTATCTCGAGTGTGCCTCCGCCGCCGCTGGCTTCGTCTGCTCCTCCTACTGCTGATGCTACCCCTGCACCCGCTGCAATGGCGGTGCCTTCTTCTGGGCCCCTGCTGCTGTTCCAGCTTCTGCCACTGTGGCAGTGCCTTCTTCTGTTACTGCTTTGGCTTCGATTTCGGCTGCTATTGACCTTACTTTTGGAGGTTAGTTGTTTTTGTTGTATTTTAGCTCTTTAAGTTAGTCTTTGCTAACTTATGATTGTTGTTTACATTTAAACCATCTGCTTGTCCTTTTCTTCGGGTTCGTATCCTAGGCTGTGTTGATCACGAGGAGGATGACGTCAGTTATAGCCACCTTCTAAGGGAAGATGAAACTAAGGATTTGGCTTCTGTGGACCTTGAAGTTTCATCGGCCCCAGAAATGCCTTCTTCTCTTGATGTTTTGGCGAAGGCGGCGGCTAGTCTCCTCTTGAGACTGTTCACGAGGATGCCGAGCATCCTAAATCTGTTGCTGATGTTGACGAGGGTTCGGGTGTTGTACATGTGGCTGCTGCCTCACCTGTTGCTCCTGTTCATGGGATAGAAACCGAGCCCTTTGCCGGCCCGGCCAATGTTGATTCCCGGCCTACCAATGTGGAAGGTAATTACTTGTTTTACCTTCGTATTGGTTCTCTTAGATTGAACTTTTGGCAGAAAAGCACTAAGTGGTTACGTGTAAAACATTTCAGGCACCGCTAATGTTGACGTTGGTTCCTTTGTTAATCGCCTTCGTCGAGATGGACTTCGTTCTATGAACGATGTCCCTGATTTTTCTCCAGATGGTATTTTTTGCTCTCTCTTGTTTTTCATCTGCCGTGAGCTTTTTTGGCTTCATTACTGACTGTAACGTTTTTGTAGAGTTTGAGAATCGTGTGAAGAATTTTGACCTTGATGTCGTTGTTGGGTCATGCATCACTGGCAACATGATGGTAACTGATGTTTCCTTCGACCTTATGTTTCTTTTTATTTTCGACTTCGACTGAGTTATTGCCTTTGTTTTCAGTCAATGATTTCGCTTCACGAGGTCTGTGCGCGCCTTCCGGTTCGTCTCAATGATATTGAGAGCGAAAGGGCTGAGCTAGAGACTTTGCGGAAGGAGTGCGAGAAATGGGCTTCGGAGCAAGCTAATGTTGCCAGTTTGAAGGAATCTCTTGAGGCTGAGAAGGAATAGCTTCATGTACAACGTGAAGGTGCTCATACAGAGATCTCTGCACTTAAGGACAAAGTTGCTAGTCTTGAAGCCGAGCGTACTCGCAATATTGAGACCATTGAAGGGCTTCGTACCAAGATAGTTGAAGATGCAACTTTAGTCCATGAATTGAAGAATCAGATAAAGAGTTTGGAAGGTGTGAAGGAGAAGTTCTCCACTGATGCTGAAAAGTATAAAAGAGATCTCCTTGTTGCTGTTGATATGAAGAACTCTCTGGGTGACGAAGCTAACAGGCTCAGGGCCACAGTTAAGAAGCTTCGCTCTGAGAAGGAAAAGATGGAGGAGGAAATTTATTGTCGTGGTTCAAAGGTCTACCTACGAAGCAGCTCTTAAGCAATATGGTGGAGAGCCCCTTCCCTTCTCGAACCAAGAGTATAGCTTTGAGAAGCTTTTTGATTGGCTTGATGATGAGTTTAAGTTCCTTCCGGACGTTCTGTCCAAAGTTGGGGACTATGCCGCTCGTACATGCATAACCAACGCCTTCAAAATGCTCTCGGACCAGGGCTGCTCTCGCTACAAGAATCTCTTGCGGAGGGATTATCAATTTCCTGCTGCGCTCAATCCGAATCAGAATGAGTTGTTTAGCGAAGCTATTATTGCTACTCGGGGCGCCTTCTTGAAGAAGTTTTGGTCTGCCACTGGTCGAGAATGTGCGCGTCGCACGGCTCATGATCGCCTTGTCAACGTTGGCTTCTTTGTTCTCTTCCAGTGTTTGTTTATTTTTCAACGAAGCTTTCCATTATTTTCTTCTGATAGCTTATTTAGTCTCAGGCTAAAGAGTTGTTCACGATAGAGATGTAGCAGAATGCTGAAGCCGATGTGGCTGCCGCTGCTGGCATGCTGCTGCTGCTGGAGCTTCCACCTCAAGGGCTGGAGCCAAAGCTGGGCAGGACGGAGCTAGAGCCGGAGCATCCGATGCTGACCCGAAGGTTTAGCTCCATTAGAGCTGATGACTTTGATACTTTTGTTGAGAGATTTTAAACTTTATAAATTTGTATATATTCAGATCCCTGACGGGGAAGATGTTCTTGAACTTGTGCCCTTGGCCATGCATGATGGTCCCCTTTGTGTTTCTGGCTTCGGATGGGAAGAATATCGACGTCGTTATCCAAATTTGTGCCTTAGTGATTTTTGGGAGTTCTGCCATGAGTTCTATCGTCATAACAAATTTGACGTTTTTGACTTTTTTACTTCGTTCATTGCCCAGCGCTCGGAGCATGTCGAGCTTGCCAGGAGGAGGAATGCTGAAGCTGTTTCTTCTCTTCCTGTTAAAATTGAGCCAGTGGACCATAGCACTGGTCTTGATGAATTTGCTTATGTCTTCAACACTCCTAGATTTAGGAGATCTAGCCGTCAATTCGATGGCTATGTCTTTGAGATGTTTTGATCATCTCTTTATGAATAATTTGTTGTAATTGACTTGAGTTAATGTGTTTTGATTGTGAGCGTATGAATGAATGGGAACTCGATTTGCCTTCGTTTTCGAGAGAAACGCCTCCTCCCCACAAAGCGAGTTTCTGTTCGTTTGAACGCGCTCTTGTTTGCCTTGCGTGATACGAAGCTGTTGCTTGAGATGTGATAATGATAAGCACAATGTGCTCCTTGAATTCCTTTGGGATTTTTTTTGCTTTTGGTTACAATTGGTCTCAATGAGCCATTTGCTTCGTCATCGTTTGGGTCACAGCCCCATTTACTCCTTGAGTAGGCTTTTTATACAAAGTGAATGTTATATGAGCCAAAGCCCTTTTCTCTCATTTAGAGTAAGCGATTTTGAACAACGGGAAAACTTTATGAGCCGAAACCCCTTTTATTCCTTGGACATTTTTAAGTAAAGAAAAAGCTTTTTTGAGCCGAAGCCCATTTTACTCCTTAGAGTAAACATTTTTAAGTAAAGAAAAAGCTTTGTGAGCCGAAGCCTCTTTTGCTCCTTAGAGCAAGCGATTTTATGTAAATGAAAAATTTATTGAGCCGAAGCCCCTTTTGCTCCTTAGAGCAAGCGATTTTATGTACATGAAAAATTTATTGAGCCGAAGCCCCTTTTGCTCCTTAGAGCAAGCGATTTTATGTAAATGAAAAATTTATTGAGCCGAAGCCCCTTTTGCTCCTTAGAGCAAGCTTTTTTAGATCTAAATTGGCCTTACCTTTTTGGTAGGGTCAATTTAGTTCTATTTGTGTTATCGAAAACCAGCGATTTGGTCGAAGCCAATTGCTTTCGAGGCAGTTTATGGGGAATATTTCGTTCATATATTTTGCACAAGTTACACTTAGCACTGTCTCGTTAAAAACCTCACCCCTTGGTTAGGGTTCCCCTGTGAGGAAAAGAGTACGGGATTTTGAAAAGAAAAATCTACTCTACTAATTGGCTTCGTTTATAGGTTACGAAACCAATTTTACAATCTTTTCACAGGTAGTATCTTCGCAGGGTGTCTGCATTCCATGAATGCGGCAGCTCATTGCCTTCTTCATCGCCTAAGCGAAATGATCCAGGCCTGTTGCTTTTGAGAACCAGGAATGGGCCTTCCCACTTGTTTTGTAGTTTCCCTGGTGGCATGTTTGGATTTTTCCTTAGTATCCAGTCGCCTATTTTGATATCTTTCCTCACTACCTTTTTGTCGCGCCACTTCTTTATTTCAGCTTGATATTTGGAGATGTTCTTGGCTGCTTGCAGCCTATAGATTTCGATAAGGTCCTTGTCAATAGCTTCGCTATCTTTGGGAGCGTCCTTTTGGGTGCGAAGCCCTTCATGGAGTATTTTCTCTGGACATACTGCTTCTTCACCATATAGCAGTTTGAAGGGTGTGAATTGGGTCGCCCTTGAAGTTGAAGTGTTATGAGCCCAAATCACCTTCGGTAGTTATTCTACCCATTTGCCTTTTTTCTTACAGTTTGCTAGGCATTTTCTGATGGCTGTAAAGATTAGGCCATTTGCTCTTTCAACTGCCCCATTGGTTTGCGGGTGATAGACTGATGCAAACTTTGCCATCATTCCGATTGACATGCAATATTGTCTAAATTCGTCGCAATCGAACTGCTTCCCATTATCAACTGTGATTTCTCTTGGGACTCCGAATCTGCATACTATTTGCTGCCAGAAAAATTTGATGACTGTTTTTGCTGTGATATTGGCCAATGGTCTAGCTTCGATCCACTTTGTGAAGTACTCTACTGCTACTATGGCATATTTGAGATTTCCTTGAGCTGTTGGAAGAGGGCCAACCAAATCTATGCCCCATCTCTGCAATGGCCAAGTGGGAGTTATCAACTGTGATGGCTCTGAAGGAGATTTTTGGGTTGCTGCGCATTTCTGGCATTGATCGCAGGTCTTGACTGTGTTTGTTGCATCATTGATGATTGTAGGCCAATAGAATCCTTGTCTCATTGCCTTCCCCACAATTGCTCTTGCCCCAAAATGAGCTCCGCACAAGCCGCTATGTATCTCTTGGATTAACTCTTTGCCTTCGTTGTATGATATGCAACGAAGCCAAGGGGCCACCACCCCCTTTTTTATACAAGACATCATCAATTATTTGGTAGTATCTTGCTCTTAGCTGCATGGATTTTAGATCATCTTCATCGATGGGCTCGTAGAATCCCTAAAGGTAAGCCATTATTGGTGATAGCCAATCTTCTAAACTTATTGCACTGATTAGCCTTGGCTGTTCATCTGTGTCCTTTATCGATGGTGTTGTTAGTGTTTGGAAAAATACGTCTGGTGGAAGCTTGTCCCCTTTTGCAGCAGCCTTAGCCAGTTCATCTGCTTCTTCATTTTTCCCCTTGGTATATATTCTACTGTAAAGCCTTTGAATTTTTTTCTCCATTGATCTCACTGTACTTAAGTATTTGATGAGCTCAAGTTGCTTCGCAACACTTTCCTTTTTGATGTGGTCTGCTACCACCTTCGAATTTGTTTTCACAATGAATCGTTGAGCACCCAATGCCTTTGCATTCCTGAGCCCCAATAGTACAGCTTCTTACTCAGCGACGTTATTTGTGCTTCTGTCACTGTTTCTGCAGAGCTCTAAGTTCGCCGCGTATCTCATTTTTACCCCCGAAGGCGATTGCACAATTGCTGCGATGCCAGCTCCTTTGTCCCCCCAAGAGCCATCACAATGTATCAACCAGCTTTGCTCTCTGGCTAGATTTTCTACCGAAGGCGATGTCCATTCTACTGTGAAATCAGCCAAGACTTGTGAATTGATTACTGTTCTTCGTTCGAAATCAACCACATATTCTGACAGTTCTGCGGCCCATTTGCGTATCCTTACCGAAGCTTCTTTGTTGCTCAGGAGCTCTTTAATTGGTTGGTCAGTGAGTACTTTGATGTTGTGCCCCTCAAAATAATGCCTTAACTTTCTGGATGCCATTACGACAGCGTAGATCATTTTCTCGATCTCTGTATATAATAGCTTCGACCCGGCCAATGCCTCAGACACGTAATATACTGGCTGCTGTACCCTTCTTCCATCTATCAGTTTTTCCGCAATGAGTGCAGTACTGACGGCTGATTGCGAAGCTGCAATGTACAACAGCAGAGGTGCCTTCGGGTCAGGTACTGTCAGTTTGGTGAGCTACATCAAGTATTGCCTTAGCTCGTGGAATGCTTTTGACTGTTCTTCTCCCCATGCAAACTTTGATGCATTTCTGAGTGTTGCAAAGAAGGGTAAGCTTCGTTCAGCTGCTTTTGCGATAAATCTATTAAGAGCTGCGATTCTGCCTGATAGCTTCTGAACATCTCTTATGCATTTTGTCTCTTCCATATCAAGAATCACGTTGATCTTGTCTGGATTAGCTTCAATCTTGTTAGCTGATACAAGACACCCAAGTATTTTTCCCTTGGTTACACCAAAGACACATTTTTCTGGGTTAAGCTTGAGGCCAGCTTGTCTCATTCGTGGAAGGCGACTGCCAAATCTGTGATATGGTCTTGCCTTTTGACACTTTTGACCAGAATATCGTCGACATATGCGAGTATAGTTTTGAACAATTCCTCTTTGAATACAGTGCTTGACATACGACAGAAGGTATTGTCTGCATTCCGAAGCCCCTCGGGCATTCTGACGAAGCAGAATGTGCCAACTGGTGTAACGAAGCTGGTTTTTTCCTCATCCTTCTTTTTCATCCAGATTTGGTGGTAGCCAGAGAAGCAGTCTAGGAGGGACATCATCTCGCTTGCTGCGGCTTGATCAACAATTTTGTCGATCCTTGGGAGTGGGAAATCATCTTTTGGGCAAGCTTTGTTGAGGTCGGTGAAATCAATGCACATTCTCCATTTGCCATTTTTCTTCTGCACTGGCACAGTGTTAGCCAGCCAGGTTGGGTATTTCACTTAGGGTTTACTTTGGGTATTTCACTTAGCCTTTGCACTTCAGCTTTCACAGCGTTTACTTTTTCTTCGGACATCTTTCTTAGCTTCTGTTTCTTCGGCTTCATATCGGGGCTGATTGCCAGTTTGTGCTCAATTAGGCTTCTGTCGACGCCGGGCAAATCTTTGCTTGACCATGCGAAGACATATCTGTTATTTCTCAAGAACTCTATGAGTCTGTCTTCTTCGTTTGGCTCCAAATCCGGGCCTATAATCACTTTTCTGTCAAAGACGTCAGGCTGTAGCTGCACATGCTTCGTCTCTGTTGCTTCTTGCATTCTCTTGCTATCTTTCTCGATGTTTGGCTTTTCTTCTGGGTAGCATGGTTCCTTTTCTTCAAGCAGATGTACATTTCTTTGGCCTAGTGTTTTGGCTCTCTCAATGTTTCTGGCTTCCTTCTGATCACCAAACACAGTGATTACTCCTTTTAGGGCTGGCATCTTCATACACAAGAATGATTGCCTTATGATGATGTCGAAGGTGTTTATGACTCCCCTTCCAAAAATAACATTATAATCGAAGATCATGTCTACAACATCAAAGGTGATGTACTCGGTTCTTGCATTGGCTGTATCACCAAAGGATACTGGTAATGAGATTTTGCCCAGTGTTTGGGTGCGCTTCCCCCCGAAGCCAACCAGTGGAGTGTCTGATGGCTCCAGGTTGTCTGGATTGATATTGGTCATGCTTCTTAATGTTTTTGCTAGGATGATGTCAGCGGAGCTTCTAGTGTCCACTAGCACTTTTCCAATTGTCCAGCCAGCAATATTGGCTTCCATTGACATTGCGTCATTGTGTGGGAAGTTATGTAACTTCAAATCATCTTCGGTAAACGTAATTGGCATGTGGGACCACTCTGATTTCTTGTAGGGACCGTCAACTGAGATGTTGTTGACTTGGCGAAAGTAGCTCTTTCTTTGTTTTTTGGTTTCGAAGGCGAGTGATGATCCTCCAGCTATGGGTAGAATGAGTCCATAACTTGGGAGTGGATTAGGTTGTTCTTGTGTTTGGGGTTTTGATTGTGGTGGTGGTGGTGGTGGCGGCGGTAGCTCCTCAATCTTAATGTTTTGCGAAGCCGCTTGCTGGGAAGTTTGAGGATATAGGTGAGGGTATATGGTTGGTGGGTAGTAATGTTGAAAGGTTTGTGGTGAAAGCGAATACTGAGTCACCATTGCTGTTATTGGGTGTACAGCACTTGAGTTCAGGGATGGATATATTGGGCAATATGGCCGAATAGCTTGAGTTTGTGTTTGGGTTTGGGTGTTGGGATGTGAAGCCGAAGGTGGCTTCATTTGAGTGGTTTGGATTTTCTCTGCTTTCATTTTGTCGATAGTTGTTTTTGATGTCTCGGCACTGTTCTGTGCCATGGGTGTGATTTTTGCCATGATATTGGCAAAAGAACTCCAGTCCCGAAGGTGGACCTCTTCCTCTTCCTCGGCCTCTGCCGGTTTTTTCCCCCTTTTGGGTAGGCTCATTTCTTTGGTTCTGGAATTGGTTTTCTGGGTAAGTGGTTTTGTTCTTTCGGAACGAAGGCGGGCTCTTAACATTCATGATAGTTTGATGGGAATAGTTTTGGTAGTTATGCTGGTTGTGGTGGTGGGGTCTGTTTTGGGGTTCGTGTTGGTTTCTTTGGATGGCTTCTCTGGCTAGTCACATTCGATTATCATTTTCAGATCGACAGTATTTTTTGAAATCCTCACACAGATCTCCGAGGGTTGCTGGTGTTTCTCTCGCGATGTGTTGTGTGAACGGACCCGGACGAAGGCCTTGGATAGCTGCAAACTTAGTAGCTTCATCAGGGATATGAGGAGCTTGAGCCCTTAGTCCTACAAATCTGCGAAAGTAGTCTTCCAGTGGCTCCTTCGGCTGCTGGTGTAGTGTGAGTTCAGCGTATGAGAGTGACTGGTCTCCCATGATGCCAAAATTTTTGATGAGCTCTCTCTTCAAATCATACCAGCTGTTGATGGACAAGCCTGGTAGCTTCATGTACCAGTTCATTGCTGTGCCATCGCAGACAATGATGAAAGATTTTGCCAGCACCACATCGTCTCCCCCTGCCGAAGCTATTGCAACTTCGTAGCTCATTAGAAATTGTTTGCGGTTGGTTATGCCATTGTACCTTGGCAGAGGGATAGGCTTGTACGAGGGCAGCCATCTTGCTAATTGTAGGCTTTCTGAGAGAGGGCATGTATGATCAATGGGACGAGTATGTAGCACTTGGAAGCTGGTTTTCGATGTGGAAATACGGTTTGGCTCATTGAGTTCTACTTGGAGCTCAGCAACTTGTTTTTTGACTTTTTGGAGTTCTTCTTGTAGCTTCACAGCTCTGGAATTTGTGTTGTTTAGTCTTCTTTGCTTCGCTTGCCTCAACTCCTCCAACTGCTTCCTGACTTGCAGCAGCTGGCGTTGCTGTTCTTGTTCTTCTTCTTGCATTTGCTGTTGTAGCTCAAGCTGAGCAGCTTCAAGCTCTCTCTGTTGCTCCAGATGGCAAAGGCGGAGCCTCTCCTCCACCCTGTGCAGCTTGTCAGCAGTGGTGAGAGTGTCTTCATCGACTTCTGTTTTGTCGATAACAGCCTCAGTTATGGTTGGTAGGGTGCTTGGTGGAACTATGTCTTGGGCATCAACTTCGCCGGTTGGGGGTGTGTCTTCGGTGGTGTTCGTTGGTGGTCTTGTTGCTACTCTTCTTGGTGGCATGGTGGTATTCGTGAGTTGTCTTCGTGCACAGCACAAACGGTGGGCGCCAGTTGTTGGGTTACTGACCGAAGCTAATGAACTCAGAAAATAGCTAAGACAGAGGAACAGAGACAAGCAACAATATATTATTTATCAACAGTGTTCTCAGGAATCAGCCCTTTACACGCTGGCCAAGGGTCTCCTTTTATAGGTAGGCCAAAGGGCACTTTTACATTCCTCACATGCCCCTAAAAACCAAGCATCATCCTCTAGACTATACAACTTAGGTGTTTCAGAGACATAATTGTACATTCGCAATCTTCAGTGTGAATACATAGACTGGTTACACCGTGTTTGACTCGGCTTGGACTCAGTCCACCTTGGCTTCGTTGGCGATTAGGAGGGCGCAGCCACCTCTGTAGCCTGCTTCAGTTCAAACAGCAGCGATGACGACCGTTCTTGATCGAACCCGAAGCCATTTTCTCCTTGCAAACCCTGTCACTTAACCAGAGTCGAAGCAGATAAGTGTTATAATCGTCGTGTTAGGAGCTCAGGGTTACCTTTGTTCGGCTAAGGTATTGCTTATAGCGCTCGCAAAGCCATATTCGGGTGTTCTCTGTCGTACACAAGGACGAAGCCGCTCCTGTGTCGGAATGAGGAAATGAAGCCATTTTCATGATGCATTAGCATGACGAAGCCAAAAACGACCAACCTTTTCATGAAACGAAGGTAATTTGGCTGGAGCAATGCCTTATATTTATCAGAGGTATTTCTCGGTAGGCCAATCCCCCAACATTGTGCTATGTAATGATTTGGATCTTTGTATTAATTGTAAGTATAGTTAGTTAGATGGGTTCCCTTGGCTCCCCTTCTATTTGTCTACCAGTCTTTGCCCAACCTTGTCTCTTTCACATCCTAATCCTCAAACCCGACAGAGAATGACAAGAGAAGCCCTCAAGAAAGTGTGACCAATGGTGAGATCAACATTTCATCTTTGGGCTCATCATCCCTAGACGACATGGAGCAATGGCTGATGAAGATGCTTGGATCTCTAAGGAGCTGCTATTGTGCACACAGTATAGTCATCCATGTCTCCAGAATGACCACAGTAATAAGATGTTGCGATCAGGTTTACTTCAAGGATCATCAACTGGTGGAGATAAGAAACTACCTTCCCCAAAAAGAACTACTCCAGAAGGACAAGGAACTGAAGCTCAAGATGAGAGTGGATGGGACATAACCTTTAGTATGTTTCAGCCACGCAGACGTAAGCACACTAAGAAGCGAGCAAAGCGTAAGGTCAAGAATAGAGGACCTCAATCCACCAAGAAGCTGAAAATGACAACAATGTCCAAGGAGCCAGATTGCATACTAGCACGAGTGGACTACGTGGAAGCCGAACAAGCTAAGCAAGCAAGGAATAGGCTACTCGGGAATGTTTGCTACAATCCAAGTCAGTGGTAGCTTTGTTTGACACAAGAGCCTCGCATTGTTTCATATCGACGAAGTTTGTGAGGGAAAACAACATTGCACCACTTGTCAAGGAACAACCAATATCTATCCGGCCTGAAGACGAAGAAATATTGCTTAGGCAGGAATGTCTCGAGGTACCGTTACAAATAGATGGAGTTGAATTCAGGGTGGATACAATTGTCCTAGATATGAAAGGAATGGATATCATCTTAGGAAGTGATTGGTTACGTGAACATAAGAGTATAATGGATTACCGTTCCAAGGTAGTCTCTCTAACCAATAAGCATGGAACAGAAGTTATATTCAAAGCAGCCGCACAGATAGGAAAGAGCGGTATCAAGCTAGTCTCCAACTGAAAGAATCATCTTTGAATGGAATTGGTTAAAAGGAGAAGACTTATGATCACATCAAGAAGCATATCAAGTTAGCCATAGATGCATAGAATCTGTTAGCAAGTTGTACTCAAGAAATGTACTTAGTAAAACTAAGTTTATGTATACATGTGGATTGAAACAAGCAATGAGAGGGTGGATGCTTTTACCCATTTACACCTTATGCTAGTTTTTTCTCTCAACACCCTTGTCTTCCATATAACCTAGCCATGAAGGAGTCATCAGAAGATTCCACTTTCGCCATAGTTCAACTTGAGCTATATAAGAATCTTGTTAAGTGGGGTAGTACTGAGCCACATCCCTACTACAACACATAAGATGCACAAGATGTCAAGTAGTGGAGCTAGAAGGAAGTTGGAAACAATTGAAGGGCACGTTCCAAAATGTGGAATGCTACAAAAAGGGAGCATAAGACAAATGAATGAAGAGCATATAGGGACATGTATGGAATTAAGGTTCAAAGAAAGAAGAATACAACAATAGGAAAGACAAGCTAAGAAGATATTCGTCAGGAGCAATCGAATATCCCCTCGTGAAACTTTGCATGAATCTCAAGACGAGATTCATGTTAAGTGGGGTAGGCCTTTAACACCCCGGGTTGCTCATAGAAATCCCCATTACAAGACGAGCAGTACACAATAAGCTTCAAGAGACAAAATACAAAGTGAAGGCGCACAAAGAACTAACTTCATCATTGAGAAACACCAGCTGAAGAAAAACGCACTACACAATGACAAACCCAATACAAGAGTGTCGGATCTATTGTCCGGCAGTCCACCCGGGGTACCCAGATGGTTGATTTGTAGGCAAAGGGCAATCGCGAGACTAGGGAGCTCGAGGTAACACAGGGACACAGGGATTATACAGGTTCGGGCTACCCGGAGGTATAATACCCTACGTCCTGTGCTCGGGGGTCTTGTATTGATTCGCTCGGCGTGATTCCGGAGAACGACGGCGAGCTCTTGGTTACAGAGGATGGATGGCGTGGGAATCAGATGTCTAAGGGGGTCAACCTAGGCCACCTTATATAGGCCGACGGCCTAGGGTTTACAGGTCGGTTATTCCTAATTACTGTCCGGCTCAAATCAGGAAACTAATCTGAGTCGGTTACAACATAATTGCCGTGATCTCCGGGCGAGATCTGAGGATATCGCTAAATGCCTTGCCGGTTAAGTCTTCTCCAATCTTGTCCATCAAGCCGGGGATCCTCGTGGGAAAGCCTGGAGTTGGCCCACATCCTTGTCAGACGTGGGACCAGGCCGACTTGCTATCCGGTCGGTAGTGGGCCCAGGGCTACCCATATCCCACAAGTCCCCGAGCAACGTGCAGGCGCGTGTCGGACTGCTGATGAAGAAACGAAGCCATCAAGGTCGGCTGAAGCGCCTTGGTCGGCAGGCCGACACAAGGGTGGGCGGTGCTCAAAAAAGAAAACCACAGACCATCCGGGAATGACCCTGGGCAGACCCGGGGCGAAGCCACGAGTGATGTAGCACCGAGTCGTGGCCGAACCGGGCGCCGAGGAGCTGCACCACTTGGGGAAAGTGACACATCCTGATGGGGCATATGGAGGGCGACGCAAGGAGCCCTCCATATGGAGTAGTCCCCGAGCATTGGGCCGACTAGAAAAGTCGGGCTAATGGTCAAAAGAGAATGATCTCCAAGCGTCGGGGCAGTCAGGCCGCCCAAAGGATAAGCTCGCCGAATAACGACGAAAACAGTATTCACGTGGATGCACAGGGTGATCCCATGGTCGGGTGAAGCTGAAGGTGATAAGGGTGGATTGAGCGCCTCGATGAGTGGAACTGCTGTGTAGCACAGGGCTCACGCGCTGAACAATGCGACCAGAGTCACATGCAATTGTATAGCACGGGGCTATAAATAGACACCGAGGCCCAGGGCCCTATTTTTATCAGAAGGTAGGCATAGCAACCATTTTACTTGAACATGTTGGGGACTATATGCTGGGTTCATCCTCCGGGGAAGAATCATGGGGACTTGATAGCTTGGTGCTAGAAGAGTGCTTGCGAAGATCCTGAGGTGTTGATTAGCGTCTGAGTACTGTCCCATTCACCCCTACATTCCCATGTGGCGAGGGCCATGTGGGGTGAAATGCTTTGTAGAGCAAGGGATACCCGGAGGCATTCGCTAACAACCCTCTGTTAGTGCTGTCCTGTCGACGGCTGCAGTGGTGCTACAAGAGAGCTTGCGAGGAGCTCATGTGGGCCAAGCTTGCTTCGGATGCAGCACTAGGCGCAGGGACGAGTGCCCCAGGCCGTCATCTTGACGGTTGATGTGTTTGATGCCTGTAACCGGCTTATGACCGGCTCCCTTTGTAATTTGTAATCCCTGCATTGAATCTTTTCTCCTTTTCATTGCTTATAAACGCAATATCTGTATCCCTGGACCCGGGGGCTAAAAGAGGCGTCGTAGGTTCGCACAGTAGTTACAAATTTTGGAGTCTGCTTGGCAACGTGCCAAGGCACCGAGCCCTAAGACCCGTTGACCGGAGTCGAGAGCGCCGAGTTCCCGAGGGTCGGGGCTGGCCGAGTCCGGAGACCCGTTGACCGGAGTCAAGAGCGCCGAGTCCCCGAGGGTCGGGGCTGGCCGAGTCCGGAGACCCGTTGACCGGAGTCAAGAGCGCCGAGTCCCCGAGGGTCGGGGCTGGCCGAGTCCGGAGACCCATTGACCGGAGTCAAGAGCGCCGAGTCCCCGAGGGTCAGGGCTGGCCGAGTCCGGAGACCCATTGACCGGAGTCAAGAGCGCCGAGTCCCCGAGGGTCGGGGCTGGCCGAGTCCGGAGACCCGTTGACCGGAGTCGAGAGCGCCGAGTCCCCGAGGGTCGGGGCTGGCCGAGTCCGGAGACCCGTTGACCGGAGTCAAGAGCGCCGAGTCCCCGAGGGTCGGGGCTGGCCGAGTCCGGAGACCCATTGACCGGAGTCAAGAGCGCCGAGTCCCCGAGGGTCGGGGCTGGCCAAGTCCGGAGACCCATTGACCGGAGTCAAGAGCGCCGAGTCCCCGAGGGTCTGGGCTGGCCGAGTCCGGAGACCCGTTGACCGGAGTCGAGAGCGCCGAGTCCCCGAGGGTCGGGGCTGGCCGAGTGCCGTAGTAAAGAGCCGTTGGCGCGCTGACAGCCGTTGGCCCACAGGGAGCCGTTGGCCCGCAATTAACGGGAGTCCCGCAAAGAGTGCAACATAGAGTGGACTTTCCCTAAACATTGAAGATGTGCATCATGGAAGTATACTCACATCTTTGACACTCCTCCACAAGCGAAGATGGTGGGTTCAAAGCAAACCGAGAAGGAATCACCATCAAGCAAGCCTAACAGGATAATAGAGCAGCAGATCCAGCTCTATTAAAATCACTTTAAACAAGAGGAGTCTTGGACACCTAATGTCTACATGGATGGAGTCTTGGACACCCAATGTTTACATAAATGGTTCAAGAAAGGAACTTTTGGGATGTCAAGAAAAGAGCAGGAAGAGGTGTGATCGAAAAACTTCAGCAGACTTAGAGGATATACCAGATGATCACAAGCAAGCGAGGAGAAGAGTCAATGCCTATAACCCTAACCTTTTTCTTGCTAGCCTCCTCTTGAATCTCGGGACGAGATTCCTGTTAAGTGGGGTAGATCTGTCACACCCTGGTTTTTGGCCTTCTTAGGGTTTCCATTAAATCCTAAAAATTGGATAGAATCAAATTAAAAGTGAGTGTTGCTTTCGTGCCAGGCTTCATAGTGTTTATTGTGTGAGTTTGTTTTTAAAACCCGAAAAGGTTCTCGAATAGGTCCCTCTGGGAATTTTTTGGATTTTTCTGGAATTTATCCCTATTTTTCTAGAGCTAAATCCAATTTTTGGAAGCTACTAGAACCTTTTTCATGAGCTCCAAATATTTTATTTGGGTTCATCGTGCCCAACTTTATCTCTGGGATTTTCCCTGGAATTATTGGACACTTTGGGATATTTTTCACGGTTTAAATAGAACTATCTGGACTTTTTTGGATTTTCATTTAACCTGGAAATGATTATTCCGAATTAAGAAAAAGAAAAACCTAACCCCAATTAGGCCGGATCCCAAACCCACCTGGACTCAAGCCCAGCCCGGCATTCCCCATCTCCCTCTCACCCGCGGCCCAGCCCAACAGCCCCCGCCTCCCTTCTCTCTCTGCGCGGTGGACCCCACCCGTCAGTCTCCTTCCCCCACCGACACCCCGGGCCCGCCTGTCATCCCCTCCTTTCTCCCCTCCCGGCCGGACTTGAGCCCGAGCTCGACACGGCGCCCCCGCTTCGCAACTGCCGCCGCGATCCCCGCTGCAGCCCTGTCCTCCTATAAATCGCGCGCCCCTACGTGCCCTAGCTTGAGGCCGCCACCGAACCGAGCCCCCCTTCTACGCGCGCGCAACCACCAGCCGCCGGAACCGAGCGCTGCCGCGAGCTCTACTCGCCAAGTTCACCGCACACGGAGGCCGTTGGAGCAAGACACAGCCACCTGAGGATCCCCGGTCACGACTCCGACGCCGAACCGACTGGGAACAACGCCGCAGCCCCCTCGACGCCGAGCATCGCTGCCACCGCCCGCTCCTCGTCGACGTCCGCCTCCTCCGCTACGCAATCGTCGAACTCGACCCTTGAGCAAGGTTCGCCGCGTCCCCCTCTTCCTCCTGGTCTAATCCGCGCACGAAAAGGACCCCTGTAGCCCCTGCGCCGCCCAAGTCCGGCGAGCTGCCGCCGTCAACCACCAGCGTCGCCGCCCCTTCTCCTGTCGCCGACGAGCTAACGCCGACGAGACGATCCAGACCGCCCGATCGGTAACCAACGGCTCAGATCAGAACCCAAATACCTCTTCGCTGTTTTCTTAAAGAGACCCTCAGTTTTTGGAGAATAAGACCCGCAGTCCAGCCTGAGTCTTAGGAAAACTTTGCGGCTAGCCCTCGAAGTCTATAGTTAATTACGATTATGTCCCTGTAAACTTGTTAAGGCCCTAGATTGCGTGTTTTAGATCCGATTTAATCCGTTCAAGTTGTGTTAGCTTCGTTGCAACCCAAAGTACATGTTAGTGGTGTTAGTTTCCATAAAACTTGTTTTTGGAAATTAATTTAGTATTAAATTGATTAATGACTATTAAACACTTGTTTTCTAATTAAAAGCTACATAGGGTTTTACGCCGCCTCTTATTATCTATGTGTTGGGATACAGCCGAAGCCAATGAGCCCAAACAACCACCAAAACTGAGAACAGAGACAAGTAACAATAAATTACTTATCAACAGTGTTCCCGGAAATCAGCCCTTTACACGTTGGTGAGGGGTCCCCTTTTATAGGAGGTCAAGAGGCACATTTTACATTCCCCTTATACCCCTGAAAATCAAGCATCATCCTCTAGACTATACAACCTACGGTTCCTAGGGGCATAAGGGTACATTTACACGTCTCAATATGAATGCGTGGACCAGCAACTCCGTCTTTGACTCGGTTTGGACTTGGTCCACGTTGCCTTCACCATGCCTCCAGTGACCTTTGTCGCCTTCACCACCCGATGTGCCTTCAGTCGGGCAGCGCCTTCTCCCGCTCAGGGAGGAAAAACCACCGCGCCACCACCCGAGCACATCCTTATCCTGTGTAACAAGATGAACCAAACAAATGCAAGTGATATCCGTCAGTTACCTTCGCACCTGCCTAAAATCCGACTAGGAGAGCGAAGGCAACGGTTTGGCTCATAATGCCTTCGCATCCAATTCCGGCGCCAACCAGCACCGAGGGCACCGGATTGCCCCTCGGTGCCCAGTCTCCCAGCGAAGGAGAGAGAAATCGGACTCAGGCGTGCGAAGCTCACAGACTGCCTTCGCATACGAGTACGGTGAACTTCTATCCGCCATCAGCGAAGGTAATTTCCTTTCAGGGATAGGTATTGAAGGTAATTTCCTTGAACCTGAAACAAGGTAACCGGATGAAGGCATTTCCTTGATAAGCCAATCCCCCAACAGTAGCCCCTCGCGGACGAGGGCTTTCTCCAACAGGCTGATGTCCTCGAAAATTCGGGATTGCCTTCGCTGTTCCAGAGAAACGCCTCCTCGAGTCGTTGTCTTCACTCCAGATTTGGCTTCGCATCCCTTATTTTTTCTGATTTTTCACTTTATTATTTATTTTTATTTGTACTATTTTTTGGATTTTTCTAGGCCTTTTCGATTTCCGCGCCGCGGTAACGGTCATTTTTTTACTGGCCTATAAATAGGACCAAAGGGGTCCCCCCTTTTACCTTTCTTCGCTTTCGCCATCAATCGCTTTCTGCTGCTGAATCTTCTTCGCCTATTCCGATCATAGCCTGATAAGCGCTTTCGCGTTCGTGTTGGCTTCTCCTCGCAATACCCACTTGTACAAGTAAGGTTCTCTATTTTTTGATAGCATTGTTGTTGCTGGTTTCTTTCGTTTATGTATTGAGAATTGTTGTTATTTCTGCAGCGGCGCGCACTAAGCAAACTGCTATACTTATTGACATGGCTGGCGAAGGCAGCCCCGATGCCCAACGGACGGGAGTTTCTCCTTGTCGTGGAATGGATGATGCCGAAGCTGATCAATTTGCACAACAAATAAAGGATGAGACTCTGACTGTGGAGGAGACATCTGGTGATGATCGTGCCGAGGATGATGATGGTGGTGAAGAAGAGAATCTGGATGATGTGGAGGCCGATGTGGATGAACTAGTGGATCCCAGCAAGAGGGCGAAGACGCTTGTGTTTGGCAAGTCCAAGGTCGGCAAAAATGATATCAAATTTTATGAAGAAAAAGGGTATTTTCCTGAGGGTTGGGGTCGTGCTCCTGGCACTGAAACTACTCCTAACCCTCGCGAAGACGAAGCTGTAGTCTTCACGGATTTCTTCATTGCTGGCCCTAAGATGCTGATTGATAACATTATTGTGAAGATGATTGCACCTTATGGCCTGCAACTGCATCATCTAACGCCCAATGCCATCAGCCATCTCCTTCGCTTCTTCTGGTCGGTAAAGACCATGACTCGGCGGTTACTGTTGATGGCTTCCTTCGGCTATATGAAGGGCATAATCAGAGTAAATCATCTGAAGTTGAAGGCGAGCTATTCACTCCAGATTTTGGATGTGTGACATTTACTGGACGCCGTCGGGGTTCTCATTTTGCAAAGGTGGAAACTACCTTCGCTCAGAGGAATAAATGGACTAAAGACTGGCAGAAGTACTGGTTTTACGTGAGGGTACCTTCGGAGGAGACTGTTCTGGAGGATGGTACGAGATCAGTCTCTTATCCTCTCCACAGCCAGATTGATTGGCTCAAGTTTGTTTCCTGTCCAGTTTTTAATGCGGAGAGCACTGGTTTCACGGAGTGCTGGAAGGCATTTCGAGCGGCTTCGCAGACGTTCTGTAGCCGTGACCTTATTGAAGAAGGCGTTGCGGCCGATCTAGCTGCTGGGGTTTATTTCTTATCTGCTGCAACATCCCCAAATTAAATAAATAATACAATAGGTTGACCAGATTAATTAGAGTGGATAAAAGTTGACTTTTTGAACCATAACTCGGATTGGCGATCGGGCACCGTGGCTGCGTAGAGCTCGTCGAAACGAATCCATTTGACTACACACACGTCATGTTTGGAAATCAACTAACTCCCTAGCGAGCCGATAAATCTGAGCCCTCGGATGTGAGCTAGGTTTTCCTTTTATCCTTTCAATCTATATATATATACCGAGCTTTTTTTCCCACGGCAGTTCCAGCGCCGCCGCCATCCTGTTTCTCTTCGTCTGCTGCCGCCTCCTCTGTCCTCCACGGTGCGCCACCCAGCAGCTCGCCGCCTTCGGTGGTGCCGTCGACACCGTACCCTCAACCTTCGATGATCTGTGTGATGCTTCTCTGTTCGGTGACCTATCTTCCTATTTCCCTCTTGGTTTTGTTCCCCTGTGCTGCCTTGGAATTGACTGTTGGTTGCTGCTCGTGTAAATTGCTGCTACCATGAATCAATTAGGCCAGTCAGGCCAGCGAGGAAGGAGAGGGAACAGTGAAGGGAGCAAGATAGAGGAAGGGTCTAGGAAGAGATAGAAGGGGAAAGCTAGGGTTCTGCCCCTCACATCGAAGTCTTCAGAAATTTGTGTTTCTCGCTGCAAGGGTAATCTCCTATTAGTCCCTAGATGCCTTCGTAATCAGTTTGGTTAATGGAAATCGACGCTAGACATTGTTCCCAATAATCAGTAATTCTGCTGCAAGACTGTGTTCCAAATCTGGAATTGATTCATGCAAAATTTCAATATTTCGTAGATACAAAAGTTGTAGCCCTTATTCGTATCTTTCTACCAGCCTTAGTTTCACTCAATTCCGATCAGTGGTTTAGGAGTAATTGCCAAATTAGTGTTGCTATCCGGCTAGGAAAACTGGGCGCAGGAATCTGTTTTTCAGTTTTCATCACAGATACGTTCCGAACTGGTCCTTGGAATCCACAGAAAAGTTGTAGGAAATTTTGATTAGATATCCAAGCTGTATTCATTTGTTGTATTTGTGACAAGGGTCTGAATTAGGGGTACCCAATCAAGCCCTTAATCCGGGTCATCACGATAATCCACCCCTCAAAAGCAAAAGCCGAAGAGCCAAATCAAAGCAGATTCTCCATGCCCCAACAACTCGGAGGCCGCCCGACGAGTCTCCGATTCGCCCGACGAGTTCTCCGCCTCCGAGCGGTTCCGCGGCTCGCCCGAGGAGTTCCCCGCCTCCGAGCGGCTCCGCGGTTCGCCCGAGGAGTTCTCCGCCTCTGAGTGGCTCTCCGGTTCGCCCGGGGAGTTCTCCGCCTCCGAGTGGCTCTCCGGCTTCGCCCGGGGAGTTCTCCGCCTCCGAGTGGCTCTCCGGTTCGCCCGGGGAGTTCTCCGCCTCCGAGTGGCTCTCCGGTTCGCCCGGGGAGTTCTCCGCCTCCGAGGAGTCTCCGGCTCGCCCGGTAAAACTACTCGGCCACGTCCCGGCCCATCCGGCGCCGTACCCACTTGGTACCCACCGCGTCAGAGCATGATGGGCGTCCGTCCTTCGCCACGACAGCCACAGTGGCGCCCATCTCATCCGAACAGGAACGCTACAGTCCTGAGAGGAATGCATGCGCAACACCAGGCGCCCAAGGACGATTCCAGGCGTCCATGGACGACACCTGGAACCCGAAGAGGACACCTGGAGTACCCAAAGGCCTCGAGCAAGTCAACCACGACCCGGGAACTACCCAGGAGCTTACCCGAGAAGACATCTACACCAACCACCCGGGATGTACGACCCCGGGTCCGGCGGGGTGCCCACTCCATCAACACCTGCTCCCTGTACGGCTCAACGCGCGGCACAAGCTAAAGGCCTCGGGGGTAGTAACTCCCCTTGTGATTTTCTTTCTTTCTTACCCCCCGCTCCCTTCTCTCCTTGAGACTATAAAAGGGGACAAGGGGACATCAGTGGGGGACGGAGGAACATCAGTCGAACATTCGGACACAGCACGAATAGCACGCTCACTCGCACAGCACAGGGACTTGGGACCCTCTCCCTCTCCCGACCAGTTTGTACCCCCTACTACAGACTTGGACTTAAGAACATCGGCACACACTGGACGTAGGGTATTACTCTCCGGAGGCCCGAACCAGTCTAAACCCCCTGTCTCTTGAGTCACCATCCGGACCCTGACACGCGATCGTAGAAATTTACTTGCCGGCGGTAGAGAACCCCGACAGTTGGCGCGCCAGGTAGGGGCATTTCGCGTGTCACGACACTTCACCAGGGCCCGGATGGCCCATAGCGGCGCCTCGCTGGCGCCCGGCGATCACCTGCGGTTCGGCTCCCTCGACTTCGTCTTCGGCAAGTCGGTGGAGCCCATCATCGGGGCAACTTTCGTGCGCCCCAAGCTTGCCCGCGACGACGACAAGACGTTCCATGACGAAGGGCCCAAGCCCTCCCACGCCACGGCGGGAGCCACCGCCTACGTCCTCGACCTGCTCGGTGGGGACCTGGCGGCCGCCCTGGGACGGAGCCCGTCCCAGGAACGCTTCCGCAACGTCTCCTACATGATCACCAACCTCGCCCTCTAGGTTGGAGGGCAGGAGCAGCTCCCCTGGGACGAGTTCATCGACTGCTACAACGCCATGTACCCGGAGGGGCAGCCAGGCCTGCCGAGCGACCCGGCGGCCACCCCGGCACCGACGGAGTCCGACCCCTGCGTCTTGCCAACTGCCAAAAGCACGGTGAGCGAGCAAAGACCGCACCCGCGGTTGACGTGGGTTCCGCCGAACTTCGACCCTTCTCGGGAATGCTTCATGTGTCACACCCCCGATGGGGATGTGCAGTCTGCCAGCAGTTCGACGAGGGACGGCGCCCCCGCTCGGTGGGACGAGGGACGACGCCACCTGCCAATGCCCCTGCGGCTCCGCCTGCCCGAGCCCCTGCAGCTCCGCCTGCCAATGCCCCTGCGGCACCACCGCCCAACGCCCCGGCGGACGATGCCCAGCGGGTCAGGCTACAGGAGCTCGATGAGGCCCGGCGTCAGATCGAGGCAGAACGCCAGCAGCTCAACCACGAGCTCGGGAGAAACGCGGACGGAGGAGCCGCCCGCGCACGAGCCCGGGACGTGCAACAGCACATCGTCAACGACGGTGGCAACGCCAACGACGCGCCGGTCTTTAACCGGGCGTCCCAGAACCTTGCAGTGGCTGCTGTCCTACTCCGTGAGCACCCTGAACCAGCGGCGCCCGAAGATCGAAGGTTCCATCAGCAGCTCCGCGCGCTCCTAGAAACGCAGCAGTCCAACAGGCGGAAAGCTCCGCCTCACGCCAGCGAGCTCCCCGGGAGCCCAATCATTCCGTACATCATCACGGGGCCACGACCGACGGAGGCGCCAGGCGACGGGACGAGCACCGTCAGCACCGCCCACGCCGAGCCTACAACAGGCGGTGCGGGGGCCGCTACGACAGCGGCGAGGACCGGAGCAGGAGTGCGTCACCCGACCCCAGGGGGCCGCGTGCCTTTGGACCCCGCGTCCTCGGCGCTCAGGTCCCTCCGCGCTTCCGAGCTCCCACCACGGTGCCCAAGTATGACGGGGACACAAACCCCAGCGTCTGGCTGGAGGACTACCGGCTCGCGTGCCATGCGGGGGAGCACAAGACGACTACTTCATCATCAAAAGCCTCCCCCTCTACCTCGCCGACTCGGCCCGGACATGGCTGGAGCATCTCCCTGCGGGCAAGATCGACAGCTGGGCGCAGTTGCGTGATGCCTTTATTGGCAATTTCAGGGCACCTACACTCGTCCCGGGAACCCCTGGGACCTCCGCAACTGCCTCCAGGCAGAGGACGAGACCCTGCGCGACTACATCAAGCGCTTCTCCAAGCGCTGCACCGAGCTGCCAAACACCGCCGACACCGACGTTGTCTCCGCGTTCCGGTTCGGAACCACCTGCACGACCCTCATCCATGAGTTGGGGCGCAGGAAGCCACGAACCATCCGGGAGCTCCTCGACATCGCCACCGACTACGCCGATGGGGAGGACGCCGTCGCTGCAACCCTTGATCGGCCTTAGGGCAAAGGCAAGCAGTCGGAGGCGGTTGGCGAGGGCACCTCCACCCGACCCGACAAGAAGAAAAGGAAGGACAAGCGGAGGCGCGATCGCGGCATGGTAGAGGCA
>CM014271.1:51484587-51499165 GCA_004135705.1 Alloteropsis semialata
TTGGCAACAGCTCGCTGACAGCCGTGGACGAGGCGGGAGCGCCGCCAGCCTGCCGGGGCTCGATCCCCGATGGGCAGTGGCTGCCGGGCGCGAGAAAGATGAAGGTGGATGGGGCCACGATGGGCCAGAAGCCAGAGCGTTTATCCACCTTCAGTGCGCCATATAGGGCCCGCAGCTTAATGGCTTATTATAATCTGAGATTTGTGAGAATATAGTGCGGCCCAGTGGACCAGAAACATCAAGAGCAAAACTTCTTTATTCACGCCGTGAGCCCACCAGTGAAACCGCACGAGCGAGTACCCAGTGCATCCTCAGCCCAGCTCGATGCCACTTTTATTCGCTTCATTCATTCACACCTCTCGCACAATAATCTCATAAATATATACTTTACCGTTATTGTGCGAGAGCCGCCTACTCATTTATTTCTCTCGTTTCACCGGATATTTAACTTGTGAAGTTGACTCATTTCTCAGCTGAAATGTTTATACAATGTGTATATATAGCTGCAAATATGGCACCTGAGGAAAAATAAAAATGGCCAACCCCATATTAAGTTGATATCCAAAGTCTCTTCAAATGATTTTATCATATTAAGTAAAAACTCTATGTCATCTAAAATATATTTACGATCCACTATGTGCAATGAAAAATATATTGGCAGAAATTAAAAAAACTGAAGTTCTTAAATAAGATATTGCAATCAGTCTTTCACCACAACAAGACACGTGCATTCTGCCAGTATTATTTTTATCAAGGCCGAAATAGGAATCAACACAGGTTACCAGTGGGCTCGTGGTACATTGGAGTTCAGGGTGATTCACACATACTGAGGTCCACACATACTGAGTAGCACTCAGAAGTCGTAGCCAACTCTGAAAAGCAAAAATTGTAGAGTAAGCAACATGCAAATCTTGTTGCGCCCTAGACTATATGTCACTTGTCCAGCTTACTCTAAAATATCTTTTTTTCTCCACATACAAGTGGAATATTAAGTTAATTTTTTGTGGGATCATGGATTTTTTTCATCATTATTTTGATAGATTGGGACGTTTTATAATAAATTAATTATTGGAATACAAGTTACACAAAAAAATAATGATGGAGAGTTCAAAATATATGTTTTTAACATGCCTTGTAATATCAACTACCACCCTGCAAATTTTAAATTATGATTCAACTTATGTGTAGAGAAACAAAAATGACAAATTTTATCAAGCGATAAATTGGACCAACAAATACAGTTTAGAGGTAAAATGAACCAAGAAATAGTTTAGGGGTTGATTCAGACTTTGGAAATAATTGAGGGAGTAATTCAGACCTTTTTCTTTGTTTCCTGCGCTTGTACTCTTTGCTTTTGTTCCTTTTTTTTAATATATAATCAGTGTTATCCTAAACCCTAAACGGTAAACAGTCGGTCACCCTTTGTTTAGCGTTTAAACGGTTTAGACGGTGTTTAAACGGATTAAAACGGTCTAAACGGTTTCAAACAATATTACTAAAATATGCATATTTTTATGTAAAATTAATTGTTCTAGCATTTATACATATTTATGCAAGTAAAAATCAATTATTTTAGTATATATATTATTTATGCATGTGAAAAGAATCAAATACATATATTTATGCATGTAACAAATCAAGTGTACATACATATGAATATAATAAACTTAAATATATAAATCTATACATGCAAAACTCAACTTGATTTACCTCGTGTTCACCTAAACAACCATTTAAACAGCTGTTTAGCCCGTTTAAGACCGTTTATCTCCGTTCCGTTTCGGCCGTTTAGACCGTTTCCCCCCGTTTTTTGACTGTTTAAACGGTCAATCGTTTAATTTCCGTTTACCCCCTAAACAAAACAGTTTACCACCGTTTACCGTTTGGCGACCGTTTAATCGGCCGTTTAGGCCGTTTAGCCGAACACTGTATATAATATATAATCAGTAGGGGTCCCCCCCACTCTTGTTGCTTAAAAAAATAATTTGGACCTTTTCCTTTTATAAAGCGGAATAAATCCAATGGCTATTACGATTAGACTCTACCAAATTAATAGTGTAATAATTTTTATTTTTAGAATAAAAATCAATTCCCCTTTTTAATGTTTTTATAAAAATTCTAATGTTGTAAAGAACAATACATAAATGAATCTATTGTATTTGCCATCATATATATATTTGTTTGAGAAGATTGGGGCCGGTACGTATTTTCCATGATATACATATTTTCCATGATATCCCATTGCCATGAGATTTTGGAGAAAATCAAATATATGAATTTAAGTTCCTGATCTATTTGTTTGATTGTCTAGGATACATAACCTTATTGATGACAGATCAGGTGATCTGAGATTTAGTCAGGTTGGTGCACAAATTATGAATTGGAATTGACACATCAACAACTGATTTATTTTATACACAGTGTAATCAACTCCTATTGGCTCTTGTTCTCACCGCTCAATTACGCGACGATTAGTTGGGCAGATCCAGTTCAGATTTTGACACAAAATGACAAAAGGAACTACATGATGAAAATGATTCTTCTTACCATGATCAGACTATGTGTGTCGTTTCTTATTGATAGGAAAAGTGCAATCTTTTTTTACCTTGTTGTATGCCTTTTTCTCAATTTTAAAACACTTCGTCCATTCTTTTATGATAGTCCTATTTCACTTTGGCACAATGACCAAGGAGGAGAACCGCGCTAATCATATAATTTTTTTATAAAGTTAATAAGAAACATTATTAAATATAGGTAGTTAATACCAAACACACTAGACTAAGTTTTATAGTAGATTACAAAAGATAGACAATCAAGCACGAGCATGTCATATGGTATCGAGATCTTTGTCATGCATAATTTGATGTTTATTACTAGGCTATATAGCTCTTGAGTTTTTCTTTAGCTTCACTTGCCAAGAACCCTTGGTTTGTTGGTACTTTCCTTTCGATCTTTTTTCAGGATAGCTATCGGTTGAGATTGTAATAATAAATGATTTAGTGCATGCATTATACAAAGGCTTGAAACTAGAATTCCTCTGTTAAAACTTACTAAGATTGTTTCATGGAGAAATGCATGACAAATTCAGAACCATCATATCATACATGTTGGGTGCACATCACTGAAACACATCCACCATTCATATAATTACATCTCTCTCTCTCTCTCTCTCTCTCTCTCTCTCTCTCTCTCACTCACTCATATCTAATAAACTCTACGACATGCTAAGCATACCCCTTCACACACCTTAATTCACCGGTGCTGCGAGGTTTTGGGGAAGAACAAATCCAATCTCATGTTGCCTACATGAGTTTTTCAGTTCGACAAGCACGATGCACCCATGATGAATCAATGGAAGCTAATTTAGAATTTGATCAGATTGGTGTGCAATGTCCGACAAAGATTGACCATTTCAACTCTTTATTTCCAAGTACCACCTATGACTTTATTTTAACTATTTACATAAATGTTGCAAGTGATCTGTGTAACCTTTTTTTTATTCAATCCAGTGATGCTCATGTGAGTGAAAAACAACAAAGTACACAGTTGAGTGGATAAAAATAAAAACGGCCTAAATACCCTGCACCGAATCGTTTCTTTTTTTACCTCTTAGCAGTGAAAATTTGTCAGGATGTACGGAACTCTGTTTTAAAGAGAATTCAGGTATTGTTTTAGGTTTTTAACGCCCAAATTGAAGTGCTGCAAATCTGGGTATTTCTATTTTGGTGCACATCTGATTTTTTACACCATCCTGATCCACTTAGAAATAACACAATAAATCACTGTAAAGGGAATATAACTAATTAAATAAATGAACTATGATTAAGAACAAATATTTAGTTGCTGCCATAAGCCATAAAGACACCCAAATATTGTTTCCCTATCTCTTCACGCATACTCTCAGGATGAAGAGAGGGCACTGGCTTCATCTTCTACAATCCCTTCGCACAAGAAGAATGGTTGGTTTGTCATGCATTGCTCCTCAACTCGTATCTGTTGAATTGACTGGGCCAGGCCGATTGGCATCCATGATGGGCTGAACACATGCTAATGTGCAGGTGATGGGGCTAGACCATTGCGTGATCTGGGCTGATGTCTTCACACACGTGGGAAAAGAATAGGTTGTTTATGTCCTGGTTGGACTATGAGGAAGATGTTCTTTATTATTATTAGTTTATTTAAAGTATACTAGTAACAATACCCGCGCGGCACGCGCGTGCTATATGTTAATATGATAATAGCTAAAATCATGATAGAACAGTTTTTTTAATACTCTACAAAGATTCAAAAATTAATAATATCCACGATGAAAATACATATACGCATTCAAATATAAAATATTTTAAAATATTAAATGCATTGTGACCAAGGTACAAAATAGCCGGTTATAGCGACCGCAATAGCCCGATTTAGCTTTTGAGAAGACTCATGCTAAGATAACCATCTTATAACGCTAAACAAGATTAGCCGCTAAAATCCGACTATGGCCGCTAAATACACTACATAATCTCATTCTATCCATTTCTAGGCCTCTAAAATACATATACACTTGAAGTTTACATATTTAGGCCTGTAAGAGCAAGTTTAATTATTTAGTCATCTGCTAGCTATACAATCTTGCCATGCCATTCTAAGCCAATCTAACAGTCCACTCATATAATAGTAGGCTACATATGTAAACTGTAACATTAATGCTTGGTGCATCTCTTCTGTCTCATTCTCTTATCAGATTTATTAGACTCCATGTTGCAGTCGGCTCAGAGGGGCTGTAAGATTGCAGCCCATTTATCTTCTCTCTCCTCCAACTCAGCACATAAATGATGTGACGCTCTATCTAGCACGTCTATGTTACCTTATTTTACTCACTCTTACAGTCTCTAATGCTATCAGAACATTTGAACTTTCTGTTTGGTTGATAATGTAATGAGTAAATAAAGCTTTATTTGTGTTTGCTTTAGTTTCAGGTTTTTCAGCACTTTCAGTTTCAGACTTCATGATGTACTGAAATATCAAAAAAATAAACCAATATAGGCATCAAAAATATAAGATGGGCACCCCATCATTCCCAATTTCCTGCATGTTCTCCAACGAAAATATACATCTGCCACAAGTGATTGGTTATGTATCGCCGGCAACCGGCATAAGAAATAGGTAAAATTGCAAATACACCCCCATAAGTCACTTGAAGTTTGACATTGCCCTCCATAATTCATTTTGTTGAAATGCCCATCCCTCTACTCATTCCAGTTACGGAAACACCCCGTTTATACTATTCAGCCCTTTCATAATTTGCGAGTAGTCAATGTGATCTTTAGCGATATAGATAATTTAATAGTATAGTCCCAATACTTTTTAAAGATTTCACAAATAAAATTTCTAATGAGTTCAAACATTGTTGTACTGAGTTCTGCTATTTACACAAAATTATGCAACATGATGAAGAACTCTCATGCAAACACTTTGACAAACTTTACGCTGCTAGCTTGGTGTATGGTGGCTCTATATCAGAAAAATAGATTGATTTGGTTCAGCACGTGGAGACGGGGTTTTCGCAACTAAGTTGAGTAAGCAGGTCGGCATTTACAACAAAATGACTTATGGGGGGCAATGTCAAACTTCAAACAATTTATAGGTGGGTTTATACGATTTTGCCTAAAAATTAGGGAGGAAGGTCAAAGTTTGAGGCAACAGCATGGCGCGTAGTCCGCAGCCAACCGACACCAGGAAGGTCTAGCCACATCATTGCATTGCAAAGAGGTTCCGATGCACGTCGACGACAAGTTCTCACCACAACCATGACGATCGATGCTGCCTTTCATCTTCAGCTTGCTGAACAACCAACACCTATTGAAAAATGGCATGGGCATGAGAATGTAACACAAACAAACAATGAAGAAGAAAACAAATGTTGAATCAAAGTAGCGAATGACATGAACCATCGTGATGTAGAGTGTTAAACTATTAATCCTAAGGATTGGGCACCATCGCGCTGGGAGCAACTCTACGCCGCACCATGAATTTATTGTTGCGCATCTATGCCCATGCTCCACGACGTGGCCGAGCCTAGCCATGATCTGTTTCAAGAGTCTTGGAGTCCTTTTCAGAGCAGCAATTCACTGTACACAATCATGCATGTAATAGGGTTGTAGATTTTTTTTCCTTTTTTGGATATTACTATTAGTATTGGTTCAAAATTGCAACCAGGGGCCATTAATTATGGTACTAACTGTGATCCATTTAGCCGGGTCTATAGGGTTATAATAGAAAAGTTTGTTTCCTCAACAACTTTTTTTCTAAAAAGAGATGAATTCCCAAGTGCCATAATTAATCTATTATCGGGGTAATCAACGTGGAGTCATGGACCAGATCCCGTCCTCCCAACTGAGCAGAGCTGGCACCATGGGATTGGTGTTGGTGGCCCGGGGCACGCTATAGGGGGAAACGCGTGTCTGCAGTCTGCACGGGAGCCAGGACCGAGAGCGTGTCGAGCTGCGCAGGCCGACACGCGGCACGGGAAAAAATAGATGTTGGGTATGGGAAAAAAATAGATGGTGGGTACAGTAGCATGCGGTGAGAAAATAATTTTATTTTTAGTAAAATTATTTTCTAATTATCGATTTTTATGGGTCTCAGTCTCCTCACACCTCCTTTGGATCTGACAGGTGGGACCTGCGCGAGGGTTAGGGTGGGCCCAAATTGGGTGAGAAACGTTTTCAATTGTTTCGTTCTTTATAGGGCGTGTTTGGCATAGCTCTAACTCCAGAAAAATAGCTCCACTCTATCAACTCCAAGTTTTTTCATGCCAAACACGTTTAGCTCTGGAAACTCTAACACCAGAAAAAACGTGAAGTTGGGGGCCAACTCCATCTTTTTCTTGGAGCTCCTCAAGGGGTGCTCCAAAAAACACTGGTTACAACACATCTCATGAAGTTGTAGGTTAATTACCCACCAATGCCACTGATTACCCATACCGATTCGCCAAATAAAAAAGAAAAGCATCTCCTCCGCCGAGCGCTGCCCCGGCCCGGCCGTGCCCCCACGCCGCACCCTCGCATGGCGGCGCTCCAGGCCGTGTGCCGCCGTGGGCCACCGTGGGCGCGTCCCGCACGACAACGCTCCAGGCCAGGGGCCGCCGCGCCGCTGCGGGCGCTTATCGCCGGCCGAGCTCTAGGCCTTGCACCGCGCCCCCGCACGACGACGCTCCAGAGTCCAGACACGCGAGTTCCCCAGGCTGGTGCTGCCGCTGACCTCCTTGCTGGATGTTGCCGCCTGCTGATCTGCTTTGCTGGCCGCTCGCATCCTCGCAGAGAGATATGGCACTGGTGGAGGCAAAAATCTCGGAGAAATCAGGGAGAAAGAGAAAGGCCCCTTCGGTGGAGCTCGGAGAGAGGAGAGATCGATGGAAGGCTATGCTGCTTACGGTGGATGGAGAAATTAGAGAAGGGGTGATGGAGACTGACATGTGGGTCTCAATTACGAGGGTATATTAGACTTTTCACAACAATATTCTTTGTTTTCAGAGTTGGATCTATGATTTTTGCCAAACATGTAGACAACTCCAGTATTTTTGTGGAGTTAGTGGAGTGGAGCTGAAGAAACGTGAAGTTGGTAAAGTGGAGCTGAAATATTTAGAGTGGAGCTGTGCCAAACACGCCCATAGTATAGATTTAAAAAAGATGAAAATTAGGATTCTATCCAAATCCTTCGTAAAAACTCTTATGTATTTTCTATCAAATACATGGAGATCCACAAAGTGCAATGGAAAATATAGTAGCAGAAACTCTATGGAGTTTTAAAATAGGATATTGCAATCAATATTTTACCGTAGCAAGTACGTGCATTTTGCTACTATTTCCTCAAGGAGGAAGTAGTAATCAACAGAGGTCACCAGTGTGCATTGGGGCTCCTGGTTGTTCAATATTGGTTCATGGGACGTGGTGGGATGGAATCGTCTCATCCTATTTTTTCATATGTGTGGTTGGTAGATGAGGCGGTATGAAATGGCTCTCATAGAAGAATATTCCTCTATATGCTGGACATTCTCATCCCATAAAATTGGTAGAACACAAGCCTCCCACTTGGGATGTAAGAAAGGAATGGCTATGCCTAAGTCATAACATAGAATTAAATCATCCCATTTCTGAAAACTGAGATGGAACCACCCTGTCCTTAAAAACCGGAACAAACCATTCTATTCCATTTCACTCTCCAATCAAACGCACTAAGTGTGTGACATCAATGGCGTCCCACGGACTGCACACATGCTTGAGCTGACATGCTCTCAACAAACGACACACAGAAACAAGTCGATCTATTTCAAAAAACTTTCGAGTTCAGGATGATTCAACTAATATACTTTTGTTCAGCGTATAATAGGAATATAAGTGGGGTCCACACATATTATGTAGCCAACTCTGAAAGGCAAAAATTTGTAGATTACGCAACCTGCAAAATCCTGTATCGACATCGAGCAGAGTCCGAGTCCGAACGTGTATCGACATCGAGCAGAGTCCGAGTCCGAACCTGATACACAAGGCGGCACCTCTACTTCATGGCCAAGGCGTTCTGCGTTACCAAGGTTTATGCCCACCAGCTAGACAACAAATTGGGGTCAGGCGCAAGGCCCAAGGCACAGGCAGCCGCCGTTGAAGAGCCGAAGAGATGCTCCCGACGGAGGACGAACGGCAGCGACTACTTGTCGGAGACGGAGGCACGTCAGATGGAGATGAAGGTTATGAGGACATCAGCGACCACTCGTCGGACGACGACGACGACGACAGCTACTACTCCTCCGGCGAGGAGGAAGACGACGACGGAAGCTACTGGTCGTCAGATGAGGAGGAAGATTGTTGCGCGATCCTTGGCGATTATGCGATGTTATGCGTTGATTTGATGGTCTACATATATATCACGCGCAGTATCTTTTCGGTATAACTTCCGTTTCGTACTGGCTGGTGCAGTACGGCTCTCTTCCTGTTGTTTTCCAAGTTGTGTGGAATGGTTGGATAGTTCATTCTAATGGTAACTGGATCGTTTCGTACCAGTTTCGTGTGTCAAATGTGTTTGTGGCCATGATATTTCTCTGGTTGTTACTGTAAGAACAAACCTTTCATCCTGTATGCATGAAGTTTCCAGTCAGAGCAATCCAGGTTCCATGAGTTGTACAGCTAGCCTTCCTGCAAACCTGATTTTGTTCTCCACGGCTGGTTACCTTGACCAGTTTACCATGCTTGATTACAAAGTTTGTGTCATTGTTTCGTGTGAAGAATTCAGAAATTTCAGAAGCTAAAATTTCATTTCGTGTACATGTAGTAGGCATAGCCCCATGCCCCCATGCTATTTACCACTTGTGCATAAGCCACGCTAGGTTGATGATATGTACCCCCATGAATTCCAACTCGGAGAGCTTTAGTAGATGGTAAACTTAGAGAATGGCAAGACCTGGTAGCCAAAATTAGACATATCAACTTACATCAGGGGACAGATATATTCAAGTGAAATTTACATAAAAATGGAACGTTTACTGTACGTTCGATGTATCTCCATTTGTTAAACCAAGTAGTCCCCTTTCGTCACAAGTTGATATGAAAACTAAAAATTTCTCTTAAGATAAAAATTTCTTATGGTTCTTCCAAAAGGGAGTTACTCTCACTAAGGATAACCTAGCGAGGAGAAATTGGAAGGGAAGCCAAAAATGTTGTTTTTGTAATATGAACGAAACAATTCAGCATCTCTTCTTCGAGTGCCATCATGCAAAGGAAATTTGGCGTTTGATTTTTTTGGCTGCTGGTCTATCTCCACCTAGATCCAACTCTCATATGCTAGGTAGTTGGTTAGCTGCTCAAGATAGTAAGAGCAAACATAATATTTTTGTGGGGATTTCGGCAATTTGTTGGGCTATTTGGAGATGTCGTAATGATATTGTCTTTAACAAAACCAGGTACTCATCATTTTTGCAGGCCATTTTCAGGGGAACATACTGGCTGCGTTTTTGGTCGCAGCTACAGCAGGATGAGAAGACAAAAGAAATGTTCTTGAAGGCGAGCTCAACTTTGGAGACCATCGCCTTGGAGCAAGCCAACTTTGGATGGAAGCATAATAATAGGCTGGCTTAGATTAAACTCTTTTGTTTCTTCCTGTTTAATCAGTGTCACACCCTGAAATTTTCAATTTCAGGATGTGAATAGAAGAACAATTAAACAATGTTTTTCTCATAATTTTAAAATTTGTCCAACATTTATTTTGTTGACAGGGAATTTAGTATAGGAAAATAATTGGTTGTTTTTCGAAAGTAAATGAGGTTGTTGCATTCATGCTCTTTGCATTGGTTTTGTTTGAGTTGTTTGTAATCCAATCCCAAATTCAAATCCCAATTCTATTCCAAACCTAAACTCCTATTCAAATTCCAAATCAAACTCCAAATCCAAATTTAATCCAAATTCTCAATTCAAATTCCTATTCAATTCTCAAATCAAATTCCCAAACATAACCCAAAATCTTTTCCATTTCCCTCTCTCATTTAGGCCTACTCGGCCTTTCTCCTTGACCTGGCCCAAACCGGCCTCTCCCTCCCTGTCTTCCATCCCGCACGGCCCAAGAAGCCAGCCCGGCCCAGTCCGCCCACCTCTCCTCCCCACTTCTCTCGCTGACAGACGGGGCCCACCTATCAGGCTCTTCCCCAACCTCCAGCCGGCCTCCTCTTCCCTCCCCAGCCGAGCGCCTCCCATGGCGCAACCGGCCGCTCACTCCCCTTCCCACGTCGCTTGCCCTTTGACGAGGGTCTGAATTAGGGGTACCCAATCAAGTCCTTAATGCGGGTCCTCACAATAATCCACCCCTCAAAAGCAAAAGCCGAAGATCCAATGCAAAGCGAACACCCCACACCCCGACGACTCGGAGGCCATCCGACGAGTCTCCGATTCGCCCGAGGAGTTCTCCGCCTCCGAGTGGCTTCGCGATTCGCCCGAGGAGTTCTCCGCCTCCGAGTGGCTTCGCGATTCGCCCGAGGAGTTCTCCGCCCCCGAAGGGCTCTCCGATTCGCCCGGGGAGTTCTCCGCCGCCGAGGAGTCTCCAGCTCTCCGGGTAAAACTACCCGGCCTCGTCCCAGCCCATCCAGCGCCGTACCCACTTGGTACCCGCCGCGTCAGAGCATGATGGGCGTCCGTCCTTCGCCACGGCAGCCACAGTGGCACCCGTCTCATCCAAACAGGAACGCTACAGTCCTGAGAGGAATGCATGCGCTACACCAGGCGCCCAAGGACGATCCCAGGCGTCCATGGACGACACCTGGAACCCGAAGAGGACACCTGGAGTACCCAAAGGCCTCGAGCGAGTCAACCACGACCCGGGAACTACCCGGGAGCTTACCCGAGAAGACATCTACACCAACCACCCGGGATGTACGATCCCGGATCCGGCGGGACGCCCACTCCGTCAACACCTGCTCCCTGTACGGCTCGGCGCGCGACACAAGCTAAAGGCCTCGGGGGCAGTAACTCCCCTTGTAATTTTCTTTCTTTCTTACCCCCCGCTCCCTTCTCTCCTTGAGACTATAAAAGGGGACAAGGGGACATCAGTGGGGGGACAGACCGACATCAGTCGAACATTCGGACACAGCACGAACAGCACACTCGCTCACACAACACCGGGACCTGGGACCCTCTCCCTCTCCCGACCAGTTTGTACCCCCTACTACAGACTTTGGACTTGAGAACATCGGCACACACTGGACGTAGGGTATTACTCTCCGGAGGCCCGAACCAGTCTAAAAACCCCCTGTCTCTTGAGTCACCATCCGGGCCCCGACGCGCGATCGTAGAAATTTACTTGCCGGCGGTAGAGAACCCCGACAGTTGGCGCGCCAGGTAGGGGCTTTTCACGTGTCACGACGCTTCACCAGGGCTCGGATGGCCCACAGCAGCGCCTCGCTGGCGCCCGGCGATCACCTGCGGTTCGGCTCCCTCGACTTCGTCTTCGGCAAGTCGGTGGAGCCCATCATCGGGGCAACTTTCGTGCGCCCCAAGCTTGCCCGCGACGACGACAAGACGTTCCACGACAAAGGGGCCAAGCCCTCCCACGCCACGACGGGAGCCACCGCCTACGTCCTCGACCTTCTCGGTGGGGACCTGGCGGCCGCCCTGGGACGGAGCCCGTCCCAGGAACGCTTCCGCAACGTCTCCTACATGATCACCAACCTCGCCCTCCAGGTTGGGGGGCAGGAGCAGCTCCCCTGGGACGAGTTCATCGACTGCTACAACGCCATGTACCCGGAGGGGCAGCCAGGCCTGCCGAGCGACCCGGCGGCCACCCCGACACCGGCGGAGTCCGACCCCAGCGTCTTGCCAACTGCCAAAAGCACGGTGAGCGAGCAAAGACCGCGCCCGCGGTTGACGTGGGTTCCGCCGAACTTCGACCCTTCTCGGGAATGCTTCATGTGTCACACCCCCGATGGGGATGTGCAGTCTGCCAGCAGCTCGACGAGGGATGGCGCCCCCGCGGCGCCACCTGCCAATGCCCCTGCGGCTCCGCCTGCCCGAGCCCCAGCGGCTCCGCCTGCCAACGCCCCTGCGGCACCACCGCCCAACGTCCCGGCGGATGATGCCCGGCGGGTCAGGCTACAGGAGCTCGATGAGGCCCGGCGTCAGATCGAGGCAGAACGCCAGCAGCTCAACCGCGAGCTCGGGAGAAACGCGGACAGAGGAGCCGCCCGCGCACGAGCCAGGGACGTGCAACAGCGCATCGTCAACGACGGTGGCAACGCCAACGACGCGCCGGTCTTCAACCGGGCGTCCCAGAACCTTGCAGCGGCTGCTGTCCTGCTCCGTGAGCACCCTGAACCAGCGGCGCCCGAAGATCGAAGGTTCCACCAGCAGCTCCGCGCGCTCCTGGAAACCGCAGCCGTCCAACAGGCAGAAAGCTCCGCCTCACGCCAGCGAGCTCCCCGGGAGCCCGATCATTCCGTGCATCATCACGGGGCGACGACCGACGGAGGCGCCAGACGACGGGACGAGCACCATCAGCACCGCCCACGACGAGCCTACAACAGGCGGCGCGGGGGCCGCTACGACAGCGGCGAGGACCGGAGCAGGAGTGCGTCACCCGACCCAAGGGGGCCGCGTGCCTTTGGACCCCGCGTCCTCGGCGCTCAGGTCCCTCCGCGCTTCCGGGCTCCCACGACGGTGCCCAAGTACGACGGGGACACAAACCCCAGCGTCTGGCTGGAGGACTACCGGCTCGCGTGCCATGCGGGGGGAGCGCAAGACGACTACTTCATCATCAAAAGCCTCCCCCTCTACCTCGCCGATTCGGCTCGAACGTGGCTGGAGCACCTCCCTGCAGGCAAGATCGACAGCTGGGCGCAGTTGCGTGATGCCTTCATTGGCAACTTCCAGGGCACCTACACTCGTCCCGGGAACCCCTGGGACCTCCGCAACTGCCTCCAGGCAGAGGACGAGACCCTGCGCGACTACATCAAGCGCTTCTCCAAGCGCTGCACCGAGCTGCCGAACACTGCCGACACCGACGTCGTCTCCGCGTTCCGGTTCGGAACCACCTGCGCGACCCTCATTCATGAGTTAGGGCGCAGGAAGCCACGAACCATCCGGGAGCTCCTCGACATCGCCACCGACTACGCCAATGGGGAGGACGCCGTCGCTGCAACCCTTGATCGGCCTCAGGGCAAGGGCAAGCAGTCGGAGGTGGTTGACGAGGGCACCTCCGCCCGACCCGACAAGAAGAAAAGGAAGGACAAGCGGAGGCGCGATGGTCGCATGGTAGCAGCGGCCGAGCGGAAGGCCACAAAACCCAAAGGGAACCCGGCGCCAAGGGACCACTTCGAGAAGCTCCTCGAGGCGCCCTGCACCAACCACGAGGGCCCCGTTAAGCACGCCCTGAAGGATTGCAAACTCATGAAGAGCTTCCTCGCCGGCACCCTGAAGAAGAAACCATACGGGGACCGAGACGGGGCTGGAGGCCCGAACGACGACGGCGGTTACCCCAGGGAGGACGGCGCGGTCCTGATGATCGTCGGGGGGTCGGCGGCCTGCCCCTCGAAGCGCGACGAGAAGTTAATCCGACGAGAGGTTTTCCATACAGAGCCCGCAGTGCCCTCCTACCTAAAATGGTCTGAGGCTCCGATCACCTTTGATCGCTCCGATCATCCCGACCATGTCCCACAACCCGGAAGGTACCCGCTCGTGGTTGCTCCTCTCTTCGGGACGAAACGCGTCCACAAGGTGTTGATGGACGGCGGGAGCGGCCTCAACATCCTCTACGCCGACACTCTCGATGAGATGGGGATCTCGCGCTCCCAGCTTCGGCCATCCACGGCACCATTCCATGGGGTCGTCCCCGGGGTGGACGCAATACCGCTCGGGCAGATCGACCTGCCCGTCACGTTCGGGACTCCACGGAACTTCCGCAGGGAAACCCTCACTTTCGAAGTGGTGGGATTTCCTGGGACGTATCACGCCATCCTCGGGAGGCCTGCATACGCAAAGTTCATGGCTGTCCCGAACTACACGTATCTCAAACTGAAGATCCCCGGACCCAAAGGTGTCATCACCGTGGGGACTTCATT
>CM014271.1:51499195-51513143 GCA_004135705.1 Alloteropsis semialata
GCTCGCCGCTGAGCCTTCACCCAGGGACCCGGATATCCCCGAGACCTCCAAGCGTGCTGCGTGCTCCTTTGAGCCAGCCAAGGACGTCAAGGAGGTTGCCGTGGCCAACGATGGTCGCACCCTCCGTATCGGGACGGCGCTCGATCCTAAATAGGAAAGCGCGCTCGTCGACTTTCTTCGCGCAAACCTCGATGTGTTTGCATGGAAGCCCTCGGACATGCCGGGGATTCCAAGGGAAGTCGCCGAGCACAAACTTGATATTAAGCCTGGCGCTCGACCCGTCAAACAGAGGCTCCGACGTTACGACGATGACAAGTACAAAGCCATCGGCGAAGAGCTCAAAAAGCTCCTCAGCGCCGGCTTCATTAGGGAGGTATACCACCCCGAGTGGTTGGCTAACCCCGTCCTTGTAAAAAAGAAGAATGGGAAATGGAGGATGTGCGTTGACTATACTGGCCTTAACAAGGCATGTCCAAAAGACTCTTTCCCTCTTCCACGCATAGATCAGGTGGTCGACTCCACCGCGGGGTGCGAAACCCTTTGCTTTCTCGATGCGTACTCCGGGTACCATCAGATCGCGATGAGCCCGGCCGACCAGCTCGCAACATCGTTTATCACGCCTTACGGCACCTTCTGCTATTCGTCTATGCCATTCGGGTTGAAAAACGTGGGCGCCACGTTCCAAAGATGCATGCGACGCGTCTTTGGCGACTTAATCGGCCGACTGGTCGAGGCGTACGTTGACGATATAGTAGTAAAATCCAAGCGCACTGGCGACTTAGTCTCCGACCTCGCAGCTGTCTTTGAGAAGCTCCGGCTGAACAAAGTAAAGCTCAACCCCGAGAAATGCGTTTTTGGGGTCCCGAGAGGCATGCTCCTCGGCTTTATCGTATCGGAACGAGGCATCGAAGCCAATCCCGAGAAGATAACCGCCATCACCGACATGGGGCCGATCCAGAACGTAAAGGGGGTCCAACGCGTCACGGGATGCTTGGCCGCACTCAGCCGTTTCATCGCCCGACTCGGGGAACGGAGCCTGCCCTTGTACCGACTGCTCAAGAAGTCGGACCACTTCGTCTGGAACGACGAGGCGCAGCAGGCCCTCGATTCGCTTAAGCAATCGCTCAAGAACCCACCGATCCTGACCGCTCCGGCGGAAGGGGAGCCCATGCTGCTCTACATTGCGGCAACCACCCATGTGGTAAGCACCGCCCTCGTCGTCGAGCGAAACGAGCCCGAGAAGATCCAAAAGGTGCAACGCCCCGTTTACTTCATCAGCGAGGTCCTGTCCGACACCAAGGTACGATATCCCCAGATCCAAAAACTCGCCTACGCCGTCCTCATCACTAGGCGGAAGCTCCGGCACTACTTCGACGCCCACCCCATCACGGTGGTGTCGAGGTATCCACTCGGCGAAGTGATCCAGAACCCCGAGGCCGACGGGAGGATAGCCAAGTGGGCGCTCGAGTTGATGGGGAAGAACATCACCTATGCACCTCGGGACGCCATCAAGTCACAAGCGTTGGTCGACTTCATCGCCGAGTGGACTGAGGCCCAAACTCCCCGACCTCTATCGAGCACGAGACCTGGGTCATGTACTTCGACGGATCGCTAATGAAAGAAGGGGCAGGTGTCGGCCTGGTCTTTGTCTCGCCTCTGGGCGTGTGCATGGAGTACATGGTTCGGCTGCACTTCTCGGCCTCCAACAACGCCGCCGAGTACGAGGCCCTCATCAACGGACTCCGTATTGCCCTCGAGCTTGGCATACGGCGTCTCGAGATCTGAGGAGACTCGGAGTTGGTCGTCGATCAAGTGATGAAGGAGTCGAGCTGCGTCAGCCCCAAGATGGCCGCCTACTGCCGGGCGGTCCGCGAGCTGGAAGACAAGTTCCTCGGCCTCGAGCTCAAGCACGTCCAACGACGATACAACGAGGCGGCCGACACCCTCGCCAAGGCGGCCTCCAATCGGAAGCCCGTCCCCCATGGAGTGTTTGCCAAGGACCAGCACGCCCCCTCCATCCGACTCGACGACGAGCCACCCGAGCCTCCAGTGCAGGAGGAGGCGGAAGTAATGGAGATGGACGCAGCGCCCGAGCCTAACCTCGAGGATCCCGACTGGAGGATCCCGCTACTCGAGTGGATCGTGCAGGGCAAGCTCCCACCCGACCCAACCGAGGCTCGGCGGATCGCGCGCTGGGCCAAAACTTTCACGCTCATTGAGGGAGAGCTTTACCGGCGAGGCACCTTTGGCGTCCTAATGCGCTGCATCCCGATCGACCAAGGCAAGGAATTGCTAAGGGACATCCATGCAGGAGCATGTGGGCACCATGCCGCGCCAAAGACACTTGTCGGGAAAGCTTTCCGGCAAGGGTTCTACTGGCCAACCGCGGTGGCCAATGCCAAGGATATCGTGCGCAGCTGCGAAGGCTGTCAGTTCTATGCAAGGCAAACTCACCTCCCGGCGCAAGCCCTGCAGACCATCCCCATCACTTGGCCCTTTGCCGTATGGGGTTTGGATTTAGTCGGGCCACTGAAGAAAGCACCCGGGGGCTTCACGCATCTCCTCGTCGCCGTCGACAAGTTCTCCAAATGGATCGAGGCAAGGCCCATCAGGCGGGTTCGCTCGCAAGAAGCTGTCCAGTTCTTCACCGACATCATCTACCGCTTCGGGGTCCCAAACGTGATCATCACCGACAACGGCACTCAGTTCACGGGCAAAAAGTTTATCAACTTCTGCGACGACAACAACATTCGAGTGGACTGGGCCGCCGTCAGCCACCCCAAAACCAACGGACAGGTGGAAAGAGCCAATGGCATGATCTTGCAAGGACTGAAGCCACGAATCTTCAAACGCCTCGAGAAGTTTCGGGCAAGGTGGGCTGCAGAGCTCCCGTCGGTCCTCTGGAGCCTGCGAACCACACCAAGTCGAGCCACGGGCTGCACGCCCTTCTTCATGGTGCACGGGTCCGAGGCGGTCCTCCCGACTGACCTTGACTACGGCAGCCCAAGGGTTCGCGCCTATGACGATGAAGGAAATCAAGCCTCCCTGGAAGACGCCATCGACCAGCTGGATGAAGCGCGCAGCGTCGCACTACTCCACTCGGCCAAGTACCAGCAGGCCCTACGACGATACCACGACCGTAACATCCGAAGCCGGGCCTTTCAAGTCGGTGACCTCGTCCTCCGACGAGTTCAGAGCAACCGCGGCCGCCACAAGCTGTCGCCGCCATGGGAAGGCCCCTACATCGTCGACCAAGTCCTCCGCCCGGGGACTTTCAAGCTCAAGGACGCGGACGGCCAAGTCCTCACGAACGCTTGGAACATAGAACAGCTACGACGCTTTTACCCCTAAAAAGTATCTGTACTTTGTCATTCGCTTGCGGTAATAAAAGCGCTCTTCCGTTCCGAGTACTCCATGAGCTTGTAGTTGTCTCCCGAGACGCTCCCCGAGCCCTCTGAGATAAAAGGCGAGTGACCCTTTCCCCACAGAGGGCCGAATGATCTCGACGACCGACACGATAATTACCTACTACAGCCTGATTAACCACCAGGGGTTCGAAGGCTGGCCCGTCGAAGGGTTCGACAGCCGCCCCCGGACACCCCGAGTAAGGGGCAGCAAGGGATGGGTCCCAGCGGCCAGTACCCGGGCGCACGAGCGTCATGGGCATCCTGAACTGCATTCGAGTCTTGATGGAAAGTAAGATCATGGTTTTTCCTCCGAATGGAAAGGCAAAGAGCCGCCAGGTCCGGTCGAACGGACTCGGTAACTAGATGATCTCGCCACCAAGAATTTGAAGCTGATCACCAGCTGATCCGATCGGAACCCGTCGAGCGGGACGCCGAGGCTTCACTCGAATTGACCCGTTATCAGCTCATACGGACACCGCATTTTCGGCCAGCGAGGCAAAAATACGGCGCGGTCCGGCCCCTCCACCTTTTGCGAAAAAGGTGCATGAGGGGTAACGATGTAAGGAGAAACAGGCCTCTCCACCAGCACCCTGCACCGCGTGGGGTCCCAGGTCACGAAACAAGGCCTGTAAGAAGCCGCGCCACGACAAAACAAGGCCGAGGATGAGCCCGAGAAGTCTCCACCTCGCCCGACGAGTCCCCGCCTCTCCCAAAGAGCCTCACACTCCCCTGCGGGCTCGCACAGCTACGTCGCTTTACCCTTAAAAGTACCTGTACTTTTCAATTCGCGAGAATAATCAAAGTATCGCGCTATTCCGAGTACTTTATTCGCATACGGTCGTTTTCCGAAATGTACCCCGCAAGTCCCCAAAGCTAAGCGGCGGGCGATCCCTTCCCTGTGCAGGATCGCCCACCGCTCTGGGGCTCTACCCGGGGCCCGGTGCCCCCCCGTTTTTTCACAAAAACTCGACAAGCGATCGCTCTCGCGCGCGATCAAGCGGTATACTTTTGCGCTTGCGAGAAAGGAACGTCAGCTCGAGGGGCTTTGTGACCACGCTTGTCCAAGTTTCGACTGCTCACGCCCCTGAGGCTACGGCGCTAACTTGCAGGCAAAGTCCAAGCCCTCGGACCGACGTCTTTTTCCCGAGAAGCAATAAAGGAACCGCCTCGACTAGTTGTTGCTTTCAGCATATCGATCTGCTGCTTGTCATTGTTCGAATCTTCCGAAACTACTCGGGGGCTGCGAGTCCGAGTGCCCAATCTCCCGAGTTCCTACGCCCCGGTGGCTACGGAACAGAGTCCGACGGGCAGGACCCCGCGCCTTTTCATCTCGACCCCCGACCCCCAAAAGCATTCGGAAGAAAATGAAAATGGCAAACAACAGATAAAAACATGAGTTTTTTGAGCAACAACGATTATCCTTTAAAAAGGAGCTTTGTTCATTACACAACAAAATGACTAAGTCCTTTATGTCTATCCTACTCCAGCCCAAGATCCTTCAGGGCGGCGGTCAGCACCTTGTCAGCAAACGAGGAGGATTCGGCTTCAATCTCGTCATATTCAGCGTCCTCGTAGCCGGGGGCCCACCCGCCTTGCAGAGCCTCCCGATCCATGGTCGGGTAGTGCGACAAGAACATAGCAATGATCTTTCGTGCCACGCTCCGAGCAAGATCCGAGGCCTGCGCCCGAGTCCTCCCTGTGACAAGGGCGAGGCGATCCACCAAAGACGGGCCGCCACTGATGTTGAGCTCCTCCAACAGGTGCTCGACCGCCTGGACCAAAGCCGGATGGACCTCGGACTTCTTCTCGAGGGCCCTCTGGCTCTGCTCGCCCGCCTCCCTGGACCTCCGAAGGTCCTCGACAACCCCTGCAGGCAACTCTTCATCAGTGTCATTTTGCAGGGAGGAAAACAAGAAGAAGGACGAGTGGAAACACGATACTTACTGGTCAACTCCGCCTTCAGCTCGTGACCAAGCTGCACCAGCTCTTGGTTGGCAGCAAAGGCCTTGGCCACCTCGCGCTTCTCGGCCTCGAGCTTGGCCTCCAGGTCAGCCTTCCCCTTCCGCAGGGCTGCATTGGCAGACAAGCCTAAGCAAACACGTCGCCACGCGAGGAGAACGGAAAGAAACCGCCCGACAAGAAATGGGGAGGGATAACTTACCAAGGATCTCCTCCTCCCGCTTCCGGGCGATCTCCTTGAGGCGGGCCCCCTCTTCCTCCGCGGCCGTCAGCTTCCCGGCCAGCTCGACCAACTGGTTGTTGGCCATCTTGAGGTCAAGGTCGCGGTGCTGGACGTCTATCTGAAGGTCCACCACTTTCGCCTTCAACCCCTCGACGTCCTGCACGGCGGCAGCCTTTTCCCGATTGGAGGCGTCGGCGGCCGCCAGCGCCTCCATCACTGTCTTCTCGGCCTCATCCACCTTTGCCTCGAGGGTGGCCCTTTCCTCCGCGGCGTCCTCAATCGCCTCCTCCCTGGCCTCCCAGGCCTCGGTCAGCTGGGCCTCGAGCTGCTCCTTCTCGGCCTTCAGCTGTTGCACGGCGTGCCAAAGCCCGGACTCCCGGCGGAGGAACGCCGACTTCTCAGCACTGCGCTCCATGATTTGCTGAACGAAAACAAAAAGAAGAGCGGCAAGACACACCCCAAAACGGCGCCAAGACTAGAAGAACGAAGCCCAAGAACTCACCCGGGAAGGCCCGATGATCATCTTATTGAAGACCTCCTTCATATTATTGAGGCCCTCGGCGAGAAGTTGGCGCTGCTCCCTCTCCGCCGTGTCGTTCAGCTCGAAGATGGGATCCGCCGGGTTCTGATGGTCGTACCACAACAACCGACCCTCGCACGGAAGGTTCGGGTTGTTTTCGATGGGTACGATGGTGTCGAAACGACGATCCATCGTCATCATCCCCGGCGTCTCCCGGAGGAAGCCCAGGCCCTCGCTCGAAGGGCTCGAAGGTCTCGGGGACTCCACGACCGGCCCCCTGCTGCACTCGCCGACGATCCTCCGCGAGCTACCCTCCGACGAGTCCTCGAGCATGACGACCTCCGGGGGAATCGCTCCGGAGGGCTCGGGGGCTGCAGCGGCTGCCGGGATGGCAGCATCTTGAGGGGCGCCAGATGTCCCCGCCTCTGCCTCCTTGGGGCCAGCCGTAGCCCCCGGAGAGGCAGCGATCCCGTGGCCATCTTCCCCGGCCGCGTCGCCGGACATGGCGACCTCCCTCGCTCCGGGGTGGGCCACCACCTCCTGAGGAGAAGGCAGAGCCGCCTCCCCCAGCTCCTCGGCCAGCTCGGCTTGGAGCGCCGCCACGACCGCCTCCGTGGGGACGGTCTGTGCAAAGGCTAGGCCCGTTGGAAGTGCGTCTCCCGGGCTGTCGCCGTCCCCCTCCGGCATCTTCTCCTCCACAGAGGGCGCCACCCTCCGTGTCTCCTCCTCGGCCTGCTCCGCCGAGGGCACCGGCGTCACCACCTCGGCCCGCTCCGCCGCGGGCTCCAACGTCGCCTTCTCGGCCGTCTCCGCCACGGGCTCCAACGTCGCCTTCTCGGTCGTCTCCGCCGCGGGCTCCAACGTCACCTTCTCGGCCTGCTCCGTCGCAGGCCTCGGCGTCTACGCCGCCAAGCGCAGCGTCTTCTTTGGCGCCACCGCGAGCGGAGTGTCGGCCCGACTGGTTCATCACAAGTCGGGGCATCCGGCTGAGAAAAATGGCAACTACAGAAAAATCCAAAACCACTCGAGAAACACAGATCATCACTCACCTCGACGAGATGGCCCGTGCCCGCTTGAATCCCGTCGGCGCTGGGTCCTTCGGGGATGCGGGCCTCTTGGATCCCGCGAGCGTCGTCGGGGCGGGGGCCACTGGCGCGGTTGCGGCGTCCCTGCCCGAGTGGGGCGCCGCCCGACCAGACGAGCCTCCTCCCTCGACCGGTGACGGGTCCGGCCGCCTCGTCGTGGCCCTCACCGGGGCGGGAGGGGCCTGCGCCTCCACCATGGGCGTCCGGGGCGCGTCCCGCCCTTCGCTTTGCGCCCGCGTCGTTTGAGGGGCTGGCGGCGGCCGCCTATCGTCCCGCGGCGCGAGCCTTTTGGGGGAGCGCGATGCCCCCGAGGACGAACCCCCCTGTGGGCGCGCTCCGACAGGTCCCGGCTCCGGCTCCTTTCCCGACGAGGGGAGACCGGCTCCCGTCGGGAACTCCTCCCCCCTCGGGCATGTGACGGGAGGACGGGGGCGTGCGGCTGCGCCTCTCGCGCCGGCTTTCCTCGGAGGACCGCCGATACCGGTCCGACCGGGAGCTTTCGCTCCTCCCTGCGTCCGGCGGTGGCGGCCCTCCTCTCCCACTCGACCCCGGACGCTGCGCCGAGGACGAGACGGTCATCGCCGCGACCACCTTGAGCTTCCTAGGAGGCGCGTCATCATCGCTCTCCTCGTCATCACCACTCCCCGAGTCGTCCTCCGCGGGCTCTGACTCGGGGTCCTCGTCTTCGGAGACCTCTTCTCCCCTCCTCCTCCTGGATCGCTCAGCGTTTCTCTCACGCTTGGCGACCTCTTTCCTCTTCCACTCCTCCCGGCGGTCTTTCCTCGCCTTGGCCCATTCGGCCTCGGCCCGGTTCTTCGCCTTGTCCTCGGGAAGCGGCGGCCGGGAGTAGGAGCAGTCAAGGCCCTTCATCTAAAGGAACTCGGGATCAGCAAACTAAAGACCACTCGAGGATTCAAGACGGATGAAGGAAACCTTACCAGAGCCCGGGTGCGGGCGTTCGGGAGCATGGGGAGAAGGCCCGGGGGAGGATATGCGTCGTGACCCTTCCCCATCGCCGCCGTCACCCGGCGCTCCACCTCGGCCTCCGAGGGCAAGGGGCTCATCGTCATGGTCCCCACGAAGGGGGCCTTCTCCGGCACCATCTGCCAAATCTGGAGGGTGCGCCGCCTCAGCGGCACGATACCTCTCGAGAGGTACCCGCCGAGGACCTCCGCCGCGGACACCCTCGCGTCGCGGAGTCGCGCTAGGGCCTTCCAGATGTTCCCGAGGAGCTTCTCCTGCAGCTTCTTCTCGGGCCCGTATGCCCACTCGTCGGGCGCCTTCTCGAACGTCTTTCCGGTGTACTCCGGAAGAGGGTTCATGGTGTCGTTCTTGAGGTACAACCACATCGGGTGCCAGCCCTTGTTCGAGCTAATCAGGGTCCCCGTGATGTAGTCCTTTGACCGCCCCTGCTTCGCCTTCAACACGGCGCACCCGATCGTTGCGGGGGCGCCGCCCTCTGCGGTGTGCAGCGCGAACTTGAAGAAGTACCTGAAGAGGTCCCAGTGAGCCTCCATCCCCAGGTACCCCTCGCAGAGCGCCGCGAACACCGCCATCTGTTGCACCCCGTTGGGGTTGATGTGGTGGAGCTCCAGCCCGTACTCGTTGAGCACGGCGCGGATGAACCTTCCAGCGGGGATGGAGAACCCGCGCTCGTGGAAGGCGACGAACGAGACGACGTACCCCCGCGGCGGTCGGGGGTAGTCCTCCACGCCCGGAATCTTCCACTCCTCGGCCGCCGTCAATGGCGGAAGCGACCCTTCCGCTACAAGGCCCTCCAGCTACCGGAGCGAAACCCGCGAGCGCTCCCAAGTCAACATCGTGAAGCTATCAGAAGGAGGAAGCGCGGGCGGGGAAGGAGGCTCGGACACTCGCTCTCCGGAACGGCGAAGCGACGATGGCGGAGGACACAAGGGAACGAGCGCAGCGGCGGCAGAAGAGACGAGACGCGCGAGGGGAGGCGAAAGGCTCTGGCTTGGGTAAAACCCTAGGCGGCCGCAACGCAGGGCTATAAGTAAGGGCGGAGCGGAACGGCTGCGACATTAATTGCGCGGGCCCACCGCCGGCGACGTGCGACGTGCGCCCGTCGTTTCACCTGACCTCCTCAAAAGGCGCATCCACCCCCCACGCGGCGGAAGAACGGGCCGACGCTTCCGTGCCCGACCCGTCAACGATTGGGCAGCTGCCCGGCCCACCAACGAACCGTCCCCGACAAGTTTTCCGATCCCGACAACATCCAAGGCAAACCACCCGGGCACAAAACCTTAACAAGAGCACCAGCTCTTCTCAAGGCTCGGGGGCTACACCCGGCGGGTGCGCTCGCGCGCCCCCACCGGAAGAACTGTGACTTACCATATCTACGCTGCCACTCAGCCTGGGCGCGAGCCTCCATCTCCCCCCTAGGCTCGCGGGCTACTGACGAGGGTCTGAATTAGGGGTACCCAATCAAGCCCTTAATCCGGGTCCTCACGATAATCCACCCCTCAATAGCAAAAGCCGAAGAGCCAAATCAAAGCAGATTCTCCATGCCCCAACAACTCGGAGGCCGCCCGACGAGTCTCCGATTCGCCCGACGAGTTCTCCGCCTCCGAGCGGTTCCCGGCTCACCCGAGGAGTTCCCCGCCTCCGAGCGGCTCCGCGGTTCGCCCGAGGAGTTCTCCGCCTCCGAGTGGCTCTCTGGTTCGCCCGGGGAGTTCTCCGCCTCCGAGTGGCTCTCCGGTTCGCCCGGGGAGTTCTCCGCCTCCGAGTGGCTCTCCGGTTCGCCCGGGGAGTTCTCCGCCTCCGAGTGGCTCTCCGGTTCGCCCGGGGAGTTCTCCGCCTCCGAGGAGTCTCCGGCTCGCCCGGTAAAACTACTCGGCCACGTCCCGGCCCATCCGGCGCCGTACCCAACTTGGTACCCGCCGCGTCAGAGCATGATGGGCGTCCGTCCTTCACCACGACAGCCACAGTGGCGCCCGTCTCATCCGAACAGGAACGCTACAGTCCTGAGAGGAATGCATGCGCAACACCAGGCGCCCAAGGACGATTCCAGGCGTCCATGGACGACACCTGGAACCCGAAGAGGACACCTGGAGTACCCAAAGGCCTCGAGCAAGTCAACCACGACCCGGGAACTACCCGGGAGCTTACCCGAGAAGACATCTACACCAACCACCCGGGATGTACGACCCCGGGTCCGGCGGGGTGCCCACTCTGTCAACACCTGCTCCCTGTACGGCTCGACGCGCGGCACAAGCTAAAGGCCTCGGGGGCAGTAACTCCCCTTGTAATTTTCTTTCTTTCTTACCCCCGCTCCCTTCTCTCCTTGAGACTATAAAAGGGGACAAGGGGACATCAGTGGGGGGACGGAGGAACATCAGTCGAACATTCGGACACAGCACGAACAGCACGCTCACTCGCACAGCACAGGGACTTGGGACCCTCTCCCTCTCCCGACCAGTTTGTACCCCCTACTACAGACTTGGACTTAAGAACATAGGCACACACTGGACGTAGGGTATTACTCTTCGGAGGCCCGAACCAGTCTAAACCCCCTGTCTCTTGAGTCACCATCCGGACCCTGACACGCGATCGTAGAAATTTACTTGCCGGCGGTAGAGAACCCCGACAATTTGGTTAGCCGGATTAGAAGTTATGGTTGAAACAGTGAGCAACTCAGCATTTTAGGTGAAATTTTCAGAAAAGTGAGAGTTGGCTAGTTAAGATTTGTTCTTCGAGTATTCCAATATATGGACATGTTATCATAGTGGTGTAGTTCCTAAGTTTAATTTCCTCGACAGGTTTTGGTAGTACCGGTTCCGAGAGTGTGACGCCAGGATCTCGTCAAGGTTAAGGCAAGTGCATGACGAACTTGTGTGGGTCGTATGGATGCTCATTGATTGTTTTCTTGAACTTCTCGTCTGTGTTGTCAATCTACATATTTATTATGTTTTTATGTTCAAGTTTCTTGCTTTGTCTTATGATTCAAGTTTCAATATTATTTCCTTTACCTTTTATTCATGTTCCGGTGGATCCGGATGTGCAATTTGGTTCTTTATTCATGTTCCTGTGAGTAAGTGCTGGCCCCACTTGCTCGGCTTTACCGGTAAATGCTAAGGATGTTTCAGGTTATGTCCGTTTAAGACGGAAACAACTATTTCACCGATGTTTCTCTTCGAATGTCATGCATGGATTCATGTGTTGAATATTCACTTCCTGTTCTAAATGTGCTTGCTGAGTATTATTACTCACTCTTGTGTTTATTTTGTTTTTAGGTACCAAATGATTGCGGCATGCATGGGGAGCAGGGATAGAACCTTTTCTTGAGCACACACTCCATATTTACATATATATAGTTCAGTCGCATGTTTATTAGATCTGTAATTGGTTAAATTGAATTGCGTAACTACTTGCCATTGTTGAGTGGGTTTGGTAGGCATGTCTTGTTTTAATGTCGGTGCTTGGGCTGTGATGCTTATTTATTCAGTTATATGTTATTCATATGAAATCTCTATGAAATGTTTGTCCAGAATGCCTAGTTTACAGGGGAGGTTCTGCCAAAATTTCTAATGGTGTCTAGACTTGTGTGTTTTTATTTGGGTTTGGTAGCCTCCGGGTTCTGAGAAATTCGGGTGTTACATTTGGTATTCAGAGTAAGGTTTAAGTATTTTTGGGTTGCTATATGTTGTTAAATAACTAAAATTGGACTTAGGCCTAAATAAAACTAAAATTGACACACTTATGCACAATAGGATGGGTCGCATGGGTTTGCATTGCATTTACGCTTCGGTACTCTGATTTCTTATTTCTTGATTGGATATGATAACATGTTGTTGATTGTAAGCTTTGTTCTTGTTTGGTGGGTTATAGTTATGCTGCCTAGAAGGAGTGCTCGTGTAGCCCGTAGCCGCGGTGGAGGCCGTGCTGGTGGCCGTGGTCGAGGTCATGGCCGCAATAATCAAGAAGTGAGTCAACCTATCATTGGTGAGAATGACGGGGTTGTAAATGCTCCAAATCAATCTGCTGCTGGAGCTACCGTTGATGCTGCGCCTATTGCTCCGAAGATGACATTTACCAAGTGGACATCTCTACATGTGGAGAAGTTTGATGGATCAGGGTCACCGACAGATGCTGCAGATTGGCTACGCAAGGTGGAAAAGGTCATGGATGGATGTAGGATGACTCCTGAGGATAAAGTTTTCTTTGTGCCGCACCAGCTGACGAGCCTTGCTGATTTATGGTGGGATGGTGTTCGTGAGGCATGGCCTCCTGCCCGTGGTGCTAACACTTGGGAGGTCTTTCTAGATCAGTTCAGAGCTAAGTATTATCCTGAGTCTTTCAGGGACAGAATGAGTGATGCCTTGAACCATATTCAGCAGGGAAGTAAGACAGTGGAAGAGTATGAGAGGGAATTTACTAACATTGTCCGCTTTGTGCCTAGTGTAGCTAGAGATGAGCGTGAGAAGGCCAGGAAGTTCTTCAGAGGACTTAATGCGCGGTACAAAGAAGTAATGGGTAGGAACCCACCAACCACTTATCTTGCTGCAGTGGAGGAGGCAAGAGGGATGGAGTTAGAGATTCAGCTCACTGCGATCCAGCAGAACCGTTCTGGGAGTGCTAGCGGCACAGGTGGTGATAAGAAGAGAGCACCTCAGGAGGAAGGAGAGAGAGAGTCTTCTCAGCGACCCTCTTTCAAGAAATTCAAGTCAAACCAACAATCCAAGCAATCTCAGTCCTTCAGGTCTAGACAGTCAGGTGGACAGTCTTCGTCAGCATCTCGCCCAGCGGGATCTCAATTCTTGCGGCCAGTGCCAGGACAGGGTTTGATTTGCTTCAAGTGTGGGAAGCCTCACCATTCTTCAGAGTGTACTTTTTCTGGAGCTTGTCGCACTTGTGGCAAGGATGGACACATGGCTATTGTTTGCAAGCGAAACCCAGATTCTATTATCAAGTGGCAGAAGCCTAATTCTTCTTCAGCATCATCTCCAGCTAGTTTTCGAGGTTCAGTTCCTTCTGTTGGTGCCTCTCATAGTGCAGTTCATATGATGGCCGCTCCTCCAGTCTCACATCAGCCGTATTCACAGCTGTATATGCCTGTACCTCCAGGCTATTACTGGCCTGCACCTCAGTTACCCGCAGCACATATTCCGCTTCAGTTGCCTGCACCACCTGCACCACTTCAGTTGCCTGCGCCATCTTGTGCTCCGCCACCGCATCAGATTGGGGCAGCTACTACCAACCCTGCTGGAGTCTATGCTATGCCTACTTCGTCTTCCCTTGGCCAGACGTTGTCTCAGGTATTCTTACAGTTGAATCACATGATGCTCTAGTATTATTTGATTCTGGTGCTACTTTCTTGTTTGTTTCACTTGATTTTGCAAAAAGAGTTGGTCTATATAGTCAAGAGATTTCCCAGTCGGTTCATGTTAGCTCTCCCGGAGGGCTGATTTCTAGTTCAGTGGTGTGCCCAGGTTGCACAGTATCCATTGATGGGGATGATTTTGTGGCAAATCTTATGGTGATTACCCTACCAGTCTTTGATGTTATTCTAGGCATGGATTGGCTGTATCGTTATCGGGCAGTAATATCTTGTTTCTGGAAGACTATTTTCTTAGAAGCTCCCTCAGGCCATACAATAATCTTTCAAGCTAGTGCTCCTTCTTACTCGATATTTGTAATGGCAAGTTTATTTCCTGAGCGTCATTCTGTGAAGACTGGATTTCTTTGGACTCTAGCTGAGAAGCCAACCAAGCCCCTATTGATTGAGGAGATTCGT
>CM014271.1:51514467-51541560 GCA_004135705.1 Alloteropsis semialata
AGCCGCAAGGCGGTGCCCCCTACATTGAATTGTTTGATAACTGAATTTGAGAGGATGGATATTTCCTATTGTTATGTTGGAGTGTCGGAAACAGAGTCACGGGTTATTGTTGAGTCTGCTATACCCGAGAGAGTGTTGGACGCACAACAACACGATCGATTATTGCAGGATGTGAAGAAGCGCATTAGTGAAGGCAAAGTGGGTGATTTCACTATGGATGCTTCAGGAGCTATTCGGTTCCGTGGTCGTCTTTGTGTTCCACAAAAGGCTCAAGTCAAGGATGATATTCTTCGAGAGGCACACCGCTCACCTTATACGGTACATCCTGGTGAAAACAAGATGTATCAAGATTTAAAGAAGAGTTATTGGTGGAAACGGATGAAAGTGGATGTGGCAAAGTATGTGGCTTCCTATGGTGTGTGTCAATGAGTTAAGGCAGAGCGTAAGCGTCCTGCCGGGAAATTACAGTCACTAGAAGTTCCTTTGTGGCCTTGGGATGATGTCACTATGGATTTTGTGGTTGGATTACCACGTACCCCAAAGGGGAAGGATGCTATCTGGGTTGTCGTGGATCGCTTGGGTAAAGTCGCACATTTTATTTGTATTCGCTCGTCAAATTCAGCAAGTGACTTGGCTCCTATTTATATGCGAGAAATTGTGAGGTTGCACGGAGTACCTCATACTATCGTTTCTGACAGAGATGCTAAGTTTGTTTCTAAGTTCTGGGAGAGCTTACAGGGTGCCCTAGGTACTGATGTGATACTTAGCACTGCTTTTCATCCTCAAATAGATGGTCAATCTGAGCGCACAATTCAAACTTTGGAGGATATGCTAAGGTCATGTGTTCTATCATGGAAGGGCAGTTGGGAAGATCATTTGCCCCTAGTTGAGTTTGCCTACAATAATAGTTATCATGCTAGTATTCATTGTGCACCTTTTGAAGCACTTTATGGTAGAAAGTGTAGAACACCACTTTGCTGGGATGCAGTGGGTGAAAAAGCAGTATTAGGACCAGATTGGGTTCAGGAGACAACGGAGCGTGTGGCTGAAATTCGAGAACATATGCTAGCTGCCCAAAGTAGGCAGAAGAGCTATGCTGATATTAGAAGGCGAGGTTTGGAGTTTCAGGTTGGGGAACAAGTACTTCTGAAGATATCACCCAACAAGGGTGTTGTGAGATTTGGTACCAAAGGAAAGCTTAGCCCGAGGTATATTGGCCCTTTTCCCATAGTAGCACGGATTGGAATGTTAGCATACCGATTGGAATTACCAGAATCGATGAAGGGTGTGCATAATGTGTTTCATGTTTCTATGCTTCGGAAGTACTTGAGAGATCCAGAACAACATATGACTTTAGAGCCAGTGACCATTGAGCAAGACTTAACATTCGAGTCTCGTCCGGTATGGATTTTGGAGGAGTCTGAGTGAGTGCTAAGGCATCGGATACTCAAGTATGTGAAAGTTCTTTGGACTAATCAGACTGAGCGTGAAGCGACTTGGGAGCTTGAGTCACAAATGCGGGAAAAGTATCCGGAGTTGTTCACATCCGGTGAGTAATTAAGTCTTTCCTTAAGTATAGTTAATTAAATTTTTCATGAGTAATTAAAATAAAGAATTCGAGGGCGAATTCTTTTGAAGGCGGGGAGAATGCAACATCCCCAAATTAAAAAATTACAATAGGTTGACCAGATTAATTAGAGTGGATAAAAAGTTGACTTTTTGAACCATAACTCGGATTGGCGATCAGGCACCGTGGCTGCGTAGAGCTCGTCGAAATGAATCCGTTTGACTACACACACGTCATGTTTGGAAATCAACTAACTCCATAGCGAGCCGATAAATCTGAGCCATCGGATGTGAACTAGGTTTTCCTTTTATCCTTTCAATCTATATATATACCGAGCTTTTTTTTTTCCCACGCCAGTTCCAGCGCCGCCGCCATCCTGTTTCTCTTCGTCTGCTGCCGCCTCCTCTGTCCTCCACGGTGCGCCACCCAGAAGCTCGCCGCCTTCGGTGGTGCCGTTGACGCCGTACCCTCAACCTTCGACGATCTGTGTGGTGCTTCTCTGTTCGGTGACCTATCTTCCTATTTCCCTCTTGGTTTTGTTCCCCTGCGCTGCCTTGGAATTGACTGTTGGTTGCTGCTCGTGTAAATTGCTGCTGCCATGAATCAATTAGGCCAGTCAGGCCAGCGAGGAAGGAGAGGGAACAGTGAAGGGAGCAAGATAGAGGAAGGGTCTAGGAAGAGATAGAAGGGGAAAGCTAGGGTTCTGCCCCTCACATCGAAGTCTTCAGAAATTTGTGTTTCTCGCTGCAAGGGTAATCTCCTATTAGTCCCTAGATGCCTTCGTAATCAGTTTGGTTAATGGAAATCGATGCTAGACATTGTTCCCAATAATCAGTAATTCTGCTGCAAGACTGTGTTACAAATCTGGAATTGATTCGTGCAAAATTTCAATATTTCGTAGATACAAAAGTTGTAGCCCTTATTCATATCTTTCTACCAGCCTTAGTTTCACTCAATTCCGATCAGCGGTTTAGGAGTAATTGCCAAATTAGTGTTGCTGTCCGGCTAGGAAAACTGGGCGCAGGAATCTGTTTTTCAGTTTTCCTCACAGATACGTTCCGAACTGGTCCTTGGAATCCACAGAAAAGTTGTAGGAAATTTTGATTAGATATCCAAGCTGTATTCATTTGTTGTATTTGGTTAGCCGGATTAGATGTTACGGTTGAAACAGTGAGCAACTCAGCATTTTAGGCGAAATTTTCAGAAAAGTGAGAGTTGGCTAGTTAAGATTTGTTCTTCGAGTATTCCAATATATGGACATGTTATCATAGTGGTGTAGTTCCTAAGTTTAATTTCTCGACAGGTTTTGGTAGTACCGGTTCCGAGAGTGTGACGCCAGGATCTCGTCAAGGTTAAGGCAAGTGCATGACGAACTTGTGTGGGTCGTATGGATGCTCATTGATTGTTTTCTTGAACTTCTCGTCTGTGTTGTCAATCTACATATTTATTATGTTTTTATGTTCAAGTTTCGTGCTTTGTCTTATGATTCAAGTTTCAATATTATTTCCTTTACCTTTTATTCATGTTCCGGTAGATCCGGATGTACAATTTGGTTCTTTATTCATGTTCCTGTGAGTAAGTGCTGGCCCCACTTGCTCGGCTTTACCGGTAAATGCTAAGGATGTTTCAGGTTATGTCCGTTTAAGACGGAAACAACTATTTCACCGATGTTTCTCTTCGAATGTCATGCATGGATTCATGTGTTGAATATTCACTTCCTGTTCTAAATGTGCTTGCTGAGTATTATTACTCACTCTTGTGTTTATTTTGTTTTTAGGTACCAAATGATTGCGGCATGCATGGGGAGCAGGGATAGAACCTTTTCTTGAGCACACACTCCATATTTACATATATATAGTTCAGTCGCATGTTTATTAGATCTGTAATTGGTTAAATTGAATTGCGTAACTACTTGCCATTGTTGAGTGGGTTTGGTAGACATGTCTTGTTTTAATGTCGGTGCTTGGGCTGTGATGCTTATTTATTCAGTTATATGTTATTCATATGAAATCTCTATGAAATGTTTGTCCAGAATGCCTAGTTTACAGGGGAGGTTCTGCCGAAATTTCTAATGGTGTCTAGACGTGTGTTTTTATTTGGGTTTGGTAGCCTCCGTGTTCTGAGAGAAATCCGGGTGTTACATCTGCCGACTGGGAGCCTTACAAGGTTGATTGGAAGGCCTTTGGTGAACGTACTAGGGTTGCTTTTCCTTACTTTGGAGCGAAGTTGCCCGAAGGCATGTCGGCGGCGGAGTTTGTTGCCAAAGTGGAGCAGCGGCCACAGATATTTTTGGTCCGTACACCTCGAAGGAGCATCGTATAAACGAAGACAACTATGTTCATGTCAGACTCAACAGAGTTTTTGAGGAACTAAAGATTTCTTACGGTGCTCGCGAGGTCCCCGTCCCCGCTAGGGAGAAGAAGAAGGAGAAGAAGGATAAGAAAGAGAAGGAGAAAAAAGGGAAGGCTAAGGCGAAGGAGCTGGATGAAGATGAATCTGCTTCTTCGCGCGCTCCTCGTGGTGGTGGCCGGTCTGGTCGCGGTGGAGGCCGTGGTAGAAAAACTGTTGCGAAGACAACTTCCTCCTCCATGCTGGCCAAGTGTGGCAGCAGCAGCTCTTATGAGTCTGCGGAGAAAAGGCGTCGCCAAGAGCCGATTGCTGCTGTTCCATTGTCTGTTGCGACTCCACCTGCTGGAGCCACTTCTATAGATTCACGTAGTGGTCGTTTGACTACTGAGGTTGTTTCTTCAGCTTCGCGTGGCGGTCATCCACCTCTTCCTCCTCGTGTGCCAGCGGCAGCTCCAGCTCCAACGCGGTTGCCAGCTTCGTCGGTAACTGGCTTCGAGAGTTCAGGCCCCCGGAGTGGGGATGATATTTTTCTAGGTGAGGTTGCACTCTTTGGCAATTACTTTCAGGGCTCAAGTCTTCCTTTGCTAGCGAGATACCTAATGGACAATCCCGTGATTGATATCAATATTACTTGTGAAGGCGATGCTGAAACATCTGAGTATGTTCGGGTTCCGAATCCATTCGACGATGGCATTGATATTAGCATGTTTGAGGACACCCCCATTCGGAGTGCTGCCATTATTGGGGATATGCCAGAGGAGGTTCACGTCGAATCCAACATTGAAATGCCTATAGCCGAAGCCCCTGTGGACATTCTGCCGGTTAGCCCTCCATCGCCTGTGTTGGCTTCTGCCCCTCCTGTCAGTGATTCTTTGGAGGTTTTGGCCCATGCTGCCGGGATGGTTGACATGGATACCCAGGCTAGGGGGAAAGAGGTTGCCGAAGCTGAAACTTCCGAAGCCGCTGAGAGGGCTGCTGCTTCTCAATCTTATATGGATGTTGATATGGGTAGAAGTATTCCTTCTTTTCCCGAAGGTACTAGTGATGTTTCTTCATTTTTTCCTTTAGCGACGTTGCTTGCTCTGTTGTTTGATGCTAATGCGATGGAGACTTGTTTATTAGGTGGCGAGGGAGATGGGCCGTCTCGCTTGCGCGAAGGTGGGCCTCTTCGAGATTTTGATTTGGAAGGTGTTTTTTGTTTGGGATTATAGCTGGCTTTTGACTTTGGTTATTTTGCGAAGATAACAGTGTTATCATTATTTTTTACTTGCAGAATATCAATGACTTGTTCGGACACTGGATCCCGAAAGCATAAGTTCTACCATTTTGGCTTCGGGAGTGAAGGTATGACCTTATCGCCTTCGTCTGTGATTGTGTTATTGACCTTAGCTTCGTTTCGTCGGTTTCGTAATCCTGAACAAGTTTTTTTTCCTACCATAGGTTGTTTTAGCTATCAATGAGTTAGCAGCTCAAGTTCCCAACCTCAACTTGGTTGTTGCTGAGCGGGCAGAACTAGAAAAATTGCGAAGGGAAAAGGCAGAGCTTTTCCAGATCCAAGCAACTATTGACAGGATCAAGGAAGATATTGAAAAAGAAAAGAATTTGTTTCGCCAGGACCATGAGTCCATTATTAGTGAGAACAAATCTTTGAAGGACAAGGTTGCTGCTTTGGAGGCTCAAGCTGGTGAAGCCAACCTACTTAAGGAGAAGGTCTCTGCCTTGGAGGCTAAGATTGTTGACAAGGATGACACCCTAAAGGGCCTTCGTGAAAAAATTGTTGAAGATACTTAGTTGATTTCCTTTCTAAAGGGTGAGGTGAATACGCTCAATGATGCGAAGGAAAAACTTTCGGGCGATTTCGATACATATCGGTCTCGCAGCGAAAATTTTGAGCGCGAGGCCTTGTCACTGCAAACTGCGAATCTTTCGCTTCGCAAGGAGAATGAAAGCGTAGTTGATGTTGCCTGGGAGCGTGGCCTAAAGCTATATCGCCTATACAAGGAGGCCCTGCGACAGTTTGGAGCGGAGCCTGCTCCTTTTCCCAGCAAGGAGTATAGCTTGGACAAGCTTTTCAATTGGATTAACAATGAATTTGCTTCGCTTCCAAATGTCATGGAAGTTGTGAGTGACTTCGCTATCAACATGTGTTCAAGTAACCTGCTGAAGATTCTATCAGACAACGGCTGTGATCACTATAATGCCTTGGTTCGGAAAGGCTATCCGTACCCAGCCCCCAAAGATCCTGCTGACACCAATTATTTTCCGCAGCAGCTGTTAGTTGCGAAGGCACTCTTCTTGAGATATTTCTGGGTTGCCAGTGGTCATCAAGCAACTCAAAACATTGTCCGCGACCGACTTGCGAAGGTACTTCATTAATTGCCATCATGGTCTACTTTGTTTCATTTTTGTTTTTAATTTTCTATTATTTTATTTGGTAGCTTCTGTATTCTCAGTCAAAGGAGCTGAAGAAGCAGAAGGCCGAAGCCGAAGCAGCCACGAGGGAAGCCGCTATCAAAGAAGCTGCTAAAGCTGGTGCGGGAACGAGTTCTGCTGCTACCGGTGCTTCTTCCGGTGAAGCCGGAGCTTCTTCTTCGCAAGGGCAGGGTGACCAAGGGACCCCAGGGTCGATCCACAGGTCTAAGGACCTTTTGAATTGCAATTAGAGTTTAGGACTTATTCAGCGGGCGGTTATTTTGAACTTGTATATTTGTGTATATTCAGGGCGATGAAATGTTTGCACTTACTCCGCTGGCCATGCGTGATGGGCCGCTTTGTATTTCTGGCTTCGCATGGAAGGAATTTCAACGACTTTATCCAAACTCAAGCTATCACGATTTTTTAGAGTATTGTCACGAATTTTATCGTCGCACGGAATTCAGTGTTTTTGATTTTTTCACAGCGTTTGTTGCTCACGGCTCAGATCGAGTTGAGCTCACTGCTAGGAGAAATGCCGAAGCTATTTCCCTGGGCGTTCCAAAGATGGAGCCTTTGGATGTTGGACCCGATGTCAAGGACTTTGCTTGCGTTTACAACGCTCCTTGTTTTAGGAGATCTGGCGAGCAGTTTTATGGATATGTATTTGAAATGTTTTGAGAATGCTTGGTGTAAATGTGTGGAGCTCGTGATGTAATTATGTCTTCGCATGAATGAATATGAACTCGATTTGTCTTCGTTTTTGGGAGAAACGCCTCCTCCCCCCGAAGCGAGCTTGTGTTTATTCATGCGAAGATGAATTTGTTTATGATGTGTGAAAAACCGTTTGCATGTATAAGTTTGATTTGTTTGAATGAAAGAGATCAAACTCGGTTTGCCTTCATTTTTGAGAGAGACGCCTCCTCCCCCCGAAGCGAGTTTGTGTTCTTTATTCGACGCGCTCAAACGGCGATTTTTGTCGTTTAGATGGGGTATTGTCTCTGGGTTTACTCTTTGGAGTTCATGCTCCAATTAGCATTTTTAATTTTGAGAGTTGTTTGAGCTGAAGCCCCTTTTACTCTTTTTAGAGTAAGCATTGTCATACAAGGTTTGATCTGAGCCGAAGCCCCTTTTACTCCTTAGAGTAAGCAATTTAGATCTGAACTGGCCTTACCCCTGGTAGGGTCAGTTCAGTTCTACTTGTTTTATCGAATACTGGCGATTTGGTCGAAGCTAATCGCTTTCGATGCAACTTCTTTGGGGAAATAGCTCGTTCATATATTTCGTACGAGTTACAATTAGCACCGCCTCGTTAGAAACCTCACCCCTTGGTAAGGGTTCCCCTGTGAGGAAAAGAGTACGGGCTTTTTGAAAGGAAAAATGAAAATCTATTCTATCAATTGACTTGTTTATAGATTACGAAGCTAATTGTTACATGGTGTTCACAGGTAGTACCTTCGCAAGTTGTCCGCATTCCATGAATGTGGCAGCTCATTACCTTCGCCATCACCTAGGTGATATGATCCTGTTCTGTTACTCTTAATGATTAGGAATGGGCCTTTCCATTTGTTTTGTAGCTTCCCCAAAGGCATATTTGGGTTCTTCCTTAGCACCCAGTCGCCTATCTTTATGTCTTTTCTTACCACTTTCTTGTCACGCCATTTCCTGGTTTCTTCTTGGTACTTGGAAATGTTTTTGGCTGCTTGCAGCCTGTAAATTTCTGTGAGCTCTTTATCTATGGCTTCGCTATCTTTGGGCGCTTCTTGCTGAGTGCGAAGCCCCTTGTGAAGAATCTCCTTAAGACACATTGCTTCTTCGCCATACAATAGCTTGAATGGTGTGAATTGAGTTGCTCTTGAAGTGGATGTGTTGTGAGCCCAGATTACCTTCGGCATTTTATCTACCCATTTTCCTTTTTTCTTACAGTTTGCAAGGCATTTTCTGATGGCAGTGAAGATGATGCCATTTGCTCTTTCAACTGTGCCATTGGACTGGGGGTGGTATACTGATGCGAATCTTGCCTTCGTCCCGACAGACATGCTATACTGCCTGAATTCGTCGCAGTCAAACTGTTTTCCATTATTCACTATTATTTCCCTTGGTACTCCGAATCTGCACACTATTTGTTGCCAGAAGAATTTGATAATTGTCTTCGCCGTGATGTTTGCCAATGGCCTTGCCTCAATCCACTTGGTGAAATACTTCACTGCAACTATTGCATATTTTAGGTTTCCTTGAGCTGTGGGGAGAGGACCCACCAGATCGATGCCCCATCTTTGCAGTGGCCAAGTAGGGATTATCAGCTGTGATAACTCGAAGGTGATTTCCTGGTTGCAGCACATTTCTGACATTCGTCGCAGGTCTTGACTGTGTTGGTTGCATCATTGATAATTGAGGGCCAATAAAACCCTTGTCTGATTGCCTTTCCCACAATTGCCCTCACTCCAAAGTGAGCTCCGCATAGGCCACTGTGTATCTCTTGAATTAGCTCTCTGCCTTCGCTGATGGAAACGCAGCGAAGCCAAGGAGCTACGACTCCTTTCTTGTACAAGGTGTTGTCGATGATTTGGTATGCCCTTGCTCTCTGCTGCATGGTTTTGAGGTCGTCTTCGTCAATTGGTTCGTAGTATCCCCTGAGATATGCGATTATAGAAGACCGCCATCTTCTGAATTTATTGCATTGATCAAGTGCGGTTGCTCATCGAGTTCTTTGATCGAAGGCATTGTCAGTGTCTGGAAGAAGACATCGGGTGGCAACTTGTCCCCCTTTGCTGCTGCCTTGGCCAGTGCGTCAGCTTCTTCTTTTTTGCCCTTGGAATGTATTCTATTGTGAAGCCTTTGAACTTTTTCTCCATTGATCGGACTATATTTAGGTATTTGATCAGCTCGGGTTGCTTTGCAACGCTTTCTTTTTCAATGTGGTCTGCTACCACCTTCGAGTCAGTTTTTACAACGAAGCGCTGAGCCTCCAGCGCCTTCGCCTTTCTGAGCCCCAATAGGACGGCTTCATATTCAGCAACATTGTTCGTGCTTCTGTCACTGTTTTTGCAGAACTCTAGGTTCACTGCGTATCTCATCTTAACGCCCAAAGGCGATTGCACAATCGCTGTGATGCCAGCTCCTTTGTCCCCCCAAGCGCCATCACTGTGTACTAGCCAGCTTTCTTCTCTGGTCAGAGTTTGTGCCGAAGGCGATGTCCACTCAACTATGAAATCAGCCAAGACTTGCGATTTGACTGCTGTTCTTCGCTCGAAGTCGACCACATATTCAGATAGCTCTGCAGCCCATTTGCGTATTCTTACCGAAGCTTCTTTGTTGCTTAATAACTCTTTTAGCGGTTGATCTGTGAGCACTTTGAAGGTGTGGCCCTCAAAATAATGCCTGGATGCCATTACCACGGCATAAATCATTTTCTCGATCTCAGTGTAGAACAGCTTCGACCCAGCCAGTGCCTCAGAGACGTAGTACACAGGCTGCTGTATATTTCTACCCTCGACCAGCTTCTCCGCAATAAGTGTAGCACTGACGGCTGATTGTGAGGCTGCGATGTATAATAGCAAGGGTGCCTTCGGGTCAGGGGTTGTCAGCTTCGTGAGCTGCATTAAGTATTGTCTTAACTCATAGAATGCCTTCGACTGCTCTTCTTCCCACTCAAACTTTGATGCATTTCTGAGAGTTGCGAAGAAGGGTAAACTGCGTTCGGCGGCCTTTGCAATAAATCCGTGCTGCGATTCTGCCAGAGAGTTTCTGCACATCTCTAATGCATTTTGGCTCTTCCATATTGAGAAATGCATTGATCTTGTCAGGATTGGCTTCAATTTCATTGGCTGACACCGGACAGCCTAGAATCTTCCCTTTGGTTACTCCGAAGACGCATTTCTCCGGATTGAGCTTTAGACCGGCCTGTCTCATTCTTGCGAAGGCGACAGCTAAATCAGAGACATGATCTTGTCTTTTGATGCTTTTGATCAGGATGTCATCAACATATGCAAGTATGGTTTTGAAGAGTTCTTTGAATACAGTACTAGACATGCGGCAGAAAGTGGTACCAGCGTTGCGAAGCCCCTCGGGCATTCTGACGAAGCAAAAGGTGCCAAGAGGAGTAATGAAGCTGGTTTTTTCTTCGTCTTCTTTCTTCATCCAGATCTGATGATATCCAGAGAAGCAATCCAGGAGAGACATCATCTCGCTTTGCAGTAGCCTGATCAATGATTTTGTCAATTCTTGGGAGTGGGAAATCATCTTTTGGACATGCCTTGTTGAGGTCAGTGAAGTCAATACACATTCTCCACTTGCCATTTTTCTTTTTCACAGGCACAGTGTTTGCTAACCACTTGGGATATTCAACTTCGCGTATAACATTTGCATCGAGCAACCTTTGCACCTCGGCTTTGACCGCGCTCACTTTTTCTTCGCACATTTTCCTCAGTTTCTGCTTCTTCAGCCTCATGTCGGGGCTGATTGCGAGTTTGTGTTCGATTATGCTCCTGTCAACACGTGGCAAATCTTTGCTTGACTAGGCGAAGACGTCTTTGTTGTTTCTCAAGAACTCGATGAGTCTTTCCTCTTCGTCTGGCTCAAGATCTGAGCCGATGATAATTTTCCTATCGAAGACATCAGGCTGCAATTGCACTTCTTTTGTTTCTGCGGCACCTTGTATACTGCTGCCGCTTTTGTCAGCAATTGGCTTCTCCTCTGGGTAAATGGGATCACTTTCTTCGAGGACATGAACCTTTCGCTGGCCTGGGGTGTTTGCGTACTCAATTCTTCTTGCCTCTGTTTGGTCACCATAGACGGTGATGACCCCTTTGAGAGCTGGCATTTTCATGCATAAGAAAGCTTGCCTTATGATGATGTCGAAGGCATTTATGACTCCCTGCCGAAGATAACATTGTAGTCGAAGAACATGTCAACGACGTCGAAGGTAATGAACTCTGTTCTTGCATTTGAAGTGTCGCCAAAAGATACTGGCAGTGTGATTTTCCCCAAAGTTGCAGTGCGCTTTCCCCCGAAGCCGACTAAAGGTGTATCTGATGGTTCCAAATTATCTGGGTTGATGTTGGACATGGATCTGAGAGTTTTTGCCAAGATGATTTCCGCAGAGCTGTCTGTGTCTACTAGCACTTTCCCAATTCTCCAGCCAGCAATGTTGGCTTCAATCGACATTGCGTCGTTGTGTAGAAAGTTGTGGAGCTTGAGATCTTCTTCGGTAAAGGTTACTGGCATGTGAGACCATTCTGATTTCTTGTATGGACCGTCAACTGAGATGTTGTTGACCTGATGAAAGTAACTCTTTCTCTGCTTCTTTGTCTCGAAGGCAAGTGAGGATCCTCCAGTTATAGGCATGATGAGGCCATAACTGGGCAATGGGTTTGCTGGGTTGTGATCTTGCTGTTTTTGAGGTGGTGGTGGTGGTGGTGGTAATTCCTCCACTTTGATGTCTTTGTTTGGGATAAGCTGATTGTTTTGAGGGTAGAACTGTGGGTACATGCTTTGTGGGTAATAATGCTGGAATGCTTGGGGCGAAGGCGAAAATTGAGTCGCCATTGTGGTTGTGGGATGAACAAAATTTGAGTTTAAGGAGGGATAAACTGGGCAATAAGGCTGGATAGCTTGGGTTTGTGTTTGGGTTTGGGTGTTTGGGTGCGAAGCTGGAGATGGCTTCGTTTGGGTGGCTTGGATTTTTTCTGCCTTCATCTTGTCGATGGTTTTCTTGATGTCTCGGCACTGCTCTGTGCCATGGGTGTGATTTTTGCCATGGTACTGGCAAAATAGCTCTGGTCCTGAAGGTGGACCCCTTCCTCTTCCTCGGCCTCTGCCGGTTCTTCCACCTCTTTGGGTGGGCTTATTTCTTTGGCTCTGGTACTGGTTTTCTGGGTAGGTGGGTTTGTTGTCTTGGAGCGAAGGCGGACTTTCCACGCTCATGATGGTTTGGGATGGGTAGCTTTGGTAGTGGTTTTGGTTGTAGTGGTGCTGTTTGTTTTGGGAATCATATTGGTTTTTCAGGACGGCTTCTCTGGCGATTCGCATTCGGTTGTCATTGTCGGACCGACAATATTTTTTGAACTCTTCATATAGATCTCCAAGGGTTGCCAGTGTTTCCCTTGCAATATGTTGAGCGAAAGGACCTGGCCGAAGCCCCTGGATTGCTGCGAATTTGGCGGCTTCGTCAGGAATATGAGGAGCTTGAGATCGCAGTCCCACAAACTTGCGAAAGTAGTCCTCCAGAGATTCCTTCAGCTGTTGATGTAGAGTTAGTTCTGCGTATGAGAGTGCTTGGTCTCCCATAATGCTAAAATTCTTGATCAACTCTCTTTTCAGATCATACCAGCTGGTGATAGATAACCCTGGAAGCTTGGTGTACCAGTTCATTGCGGTGCCATCGCAGACGATGATAAAAGACTTTGCCAATACGACGTCATCTCCCCCTGCCGAAGCTATTGCAGCTTCGTAGCTCATGAGAAATTGCTTGGGGTCAGTGCGGCCATTGTACCTTGGTAGAGAGATAGGTTTGTATGAAGGCGGCCATCTTGCCAACTGCAGACTTTCTGAGAGAGGGCAGGTACGGTCGATGGGACGAGTGTGTAGCACTTGGAAGCCAGTTTCCGATATGGAAATATGATTTGTTCCTGCGCTGGCGAAGGCAATTGGGTCGTTGAGTTCGGCTTGGAGTTGAGCAACTTGTTTTTTGGCTTTTTCGAGTTCTTCTCAGAGCTTCACAGCTCTAGCACCAGTCGAGTTCAATCTTCTTTGCTTCATTTGTCTCAGCTCCTCCAACTGCTTCCTGACTACAGCAGCTGGTGTTGCTGTTCTTCCTCTTCCTCCTGCATTTGCTGTTGCAGCTCAAGCTGAGCAGCTTCGAGCTCTCTTTGCTGCTCCAGACGGCGAAGGCAGAGCCTGTCCTCCACCCTGCGCAGCTTTTCTTCGGTGGTGAGAGTGTCTTCGTCGACTTCCGTGTCTTCATTGACGGCTTCGGTTATGGGTAATAGGGTGCTTGGTGGAATTATGGCTTGGGGATCGGCTTCACCTGCTGGGGATGTGTCTTCGATGGTGTTGATTGGTGGTTTTATTGTTCTTCTTGGTGGCATGGTGGTATTTGTGGGTTGTCTTCATGCACAGCACAAACGGTGGGCGCCAGTTGTTGGGATACAGCCAAAGCCAATGAGCCAAACAATAGCCAAAACTCAGAACAGAGACAAGTAACAATAAATTACTTATCAACAGTGTTCCCGGGAATCAGCCCTTTACACGTTGGTGAGGGGTGCCCTTTTATAGGGAAGTCTAGAGGCACATTTTACATTTCCCTTATACCCCTGAAAATCAAGCATCATCCTCTAGACTATACAACCTACGGTTCCCAGGGGCATAAGGGTACATTTACACGTCTCAATATGAATGCGTGGACCAGCAACTCCGTCTTTGACTCGGTTTGGACTTGGTCCACATTGCCTTCACCGTGCCTCCAGTGACCTTTGTCGCCTTCACCACCCGATGTGCCTTCAGTCAGGCAGCGCCTTCTCCTACTCAGGGAGGAAAAACCGCCGCGCCACCACCCGACCACATCCTTATCCTGTGTAACAAGATGAACCAAACAAATGCAAGTGATATCCATCAGTTACCTTCGCACCTGCCTAAAATCCGACTAGGAGAGCGAAGGCAATGGTTCGGCTCATAATGCCTTCACATCCAATTCCGGCGCCAACCAGCACCGAGGGCACCGGATCGCCCCTCGGTGCCCAGTCTCCCAGCGAAGGAGAGAGAAACCGGACTCAGGCGTGCGAAGCTCACAGACTGCCTTCGCATACGAGTACGGTGAACTTCTATCCGCCATCAGCAAAGGTAATTTCCTTTCAGGGATAGGTAGCGAAGGTAATTTCCTTGAACCTGAAACAAGGTAACCGGGTGAAGGCGTTTCCTTGACAGGCCAATCCCCCAACACTATGTTAATGTGATTAATGTCAACATAAATGTGTTCTCTAAATAAAACTTGACTAGGTTTTACTTCGCTTTCAAATTCTAATTTAAACTGAATAATTCCAACTTTGGGTATTTCTATGAATATCCACTACACGTGATTTATTTAATTAAAATAAATGCAACATATAGTCTTTTGTTTCTCTCGCAGCTCTAGTGTTCCATTAGCTGTGTCCTTCCATCCTTCTGTTTGCCATAATTCGCCTACACCTTGTATTCCCATCTTATGTTATTTTGTCATTTGGCTTAATAAATGTTTAGTGTATGAACCGCTATAATTCCAGCATAGTATTTTAATATTGAATTCATATATGATGATCACATATGTGAAATCTCGATATTAAAATAGTATGTTGAATTGTATGTGCGTATGCTAAAGTTTGCTAATCCATTTATACAAAATTCCATTGAAGCTTTATTCCAATATTCCATGATGACATCGTGGTCATGCCTTGATGATGTCACAATCTATTTGTCCTCAACCAAAATAATCCCAGCTTATGTTCTTTGTACCAGTATGCCCTTGACTCTTCAATTGCCCATACCTTTTCAACCGTAGCTTTGTCTTTTGCGTTTCTTGCGTTCCCCAGTTCGTAGCAGCTAGTGTTTTCTAGTGCGCTTTTCAAAACTGTTTGTTGATTTGGTGTATTGCTTTATTAGATGAATCTTGTGTGCTGGTGTTGATCATGTCGATCGGTGAGCTGTTCGACGTTGAAGGAGAGCAGGGTTCTGAAGAAGAGAAATTACCAACAACACTTTAAGGAAGGCAATTATAACACAAGAAATTACTTGCAACCTACACGCCTTTAATATTCATATACATTCAAGCATGAGTTAATCTGTTTAAGGTTATCCCTAGTGTTCTTGTACCCTGTTTACCTTGAACATCCTGGGTTATGCATCTTTGGGTAACAATGTGCTTGGCTATGCAACTTGATACCGCTGGACCAATGACACTTTATACTTGGTAATGATGATTAATTGTGAATGTTAAAACTGGCTTTTTAGCAACATGGTTAGGAAGCTGGAACATGAGTTGTGTGCTTTGGTCTCGGCAACTCTTGTTCTCGAACATGTGCTGTGTGCTTTGTTCTAGGCAATTCACGATTTGGAACATGTGCTGTGTGCTTTGTTCTAGACAATTCACGATCTGGAACATGTGCTGTGTGCTTTGTTCTAGGCAACCTTTAAACGGAACATGTGTTATGTGCTTTGTTCTGGGCATCACTTGTTATGGTTTCTATCTTAAAGTGGCAACCCAGGAAAACAATGCAACCACGGGAATCAATGGGCTCTGGTCTTGACTAAGTAAAATGCACAACTCTAACTAGTTGAGGGTTACCGAAAGGCGTTAGGGGGGAACCACGGTTTAAGTATGAGCCTGATCTACTCGGGGACGGACTCACGTAGCGCCCTGATGTCCGTAGGCATTTGTTCACGTTGCGCCCTGAACGCCATCAACCCATTCACGTTGCGCCCTGGGTGTTTTGTTGATCCTGGGAGTTAGGTTCATGCGCCCATGTTGAAACCTCAGCGGCCCTTAGCTTTTTAGAGGGACTTTCGAAAGGTCTCGTATTGAAACCCAGCCGCACACCTAAGAAAGTGTGAAATGGGCCTTGCAAACCTGGGCATCACGGGAATCAGGACCAGTGGGGAAAGTGTACAACCTCTTCAGAGTGAAAACTGATATATCAGCCGTACTCACGGTTACAAGTGGCCTGGATCCTTTTTGAATAGTGACTGTTTACCCTGGTGATGATGGAACGATGATGGAATGATGATGAACGTGATGATACTTCTTTATATACTTAATTTGGGTCATAACTGGGTTTACCTATTACATTGTAGTAATTTGGTTAATGTTAAAATTGAACCACTAAAAGTGCTTACCGCAGTTAAACCGTGTCTAGCCTTTTGAGCCTTCATACCTCGTGTTATCCTTGTTAAGTAAAGTTGGTTTACTTGCACTATTCAACAAAATCCTGGATGGGTACTCAAATGAGGCAGAACTCGAAGACTTTCCAGAAGTGTTCAAGGAACTCTAGGTTGTGGTTCACCAGCCGGCGTCCCTGTGGAATTGGAGGCTTCATCGTGAGAGATAGCAATTAGACTTTCGCTGTGGTTTGTTTAAGACTCTTGTCTTTTGAAATAGTTTCTTTTGTAATTCGAGCACTGATTTACTTTGATTTACCTTATTCTGGAGCTATATATATGTGTTTAAGACTTCCTGGGTACACATATAGTAGCATTCGGATTTTCTTCGTAAATCTGGGTGTGACATGATCCTACCTACACCATGATTGATAGGTGGGTATGTGAAGCAACATCCGGCTCTAGAGATATTGGCTCGGGTTGTTATCTTACCATGATAGCAATTGCATTGAACCCAAGATTTGAGACAAATTCGGCATTCTACATGAAGGGAATTGACCTTGGAATTGAAGCTATGAGGCAAGGTCACTACATCGGGGGAGATGAGAAGAATGGTTTCAAAATTGCAAATACAAATATTTATCTCCCTGATGCAAGATTGAAATTATTTGCAAGGAGGCATATTGGAGAGTCATCGGCACCGGTTGAAGAAGAGGTGGGAGAGGAATTACCACCGGCTAGTTCCGCTTATTGGACGACTGAATTTCAAAATGCACCAAGTGGACAAGGAGCCCCGGAAGGATGGAGGCAACAATGGGGAAGTGCACCAGCTCAAGCATGGGGGTATGGAGCACCGACGCCACCACCGGTGTATCCATCACTGCCTACATATAGCAATTATGGCTACCCACCGCCGCCACACCAAAGAGTGTTCTCGGATCCATCGTTTGGAGCTCAATTTGCACACCTACAACAACTGGAAAGAAGCACAAGAATAATTGGAGCTTACGCCGATAGAAACTTGGAGGACATTAATGCCATCCTGTTGACGCTCATTAGCGACACACTTTTAGTGCTATTTAAGTGGTGTTTTGGGACTAATTCATATACTAACCCGCCACTTGGCACTTGAAATAACCCCGTTTTTGCATATGCATGTATTTTTGGAGGATTTCGGTTTACGCAGGTTTTTGAGCTATAAATGAGCACTTTTGGACAAAGATCGAGATCATGTGTAGCACGGAGGAATGAAGGCTATGTGACCTAGATTTCGTTCGCTCTCATCTATGGTGAACCAACCTCCAAGAATGAGGAAGGGCAAAGACTTGAAGAGAAGGTCGGATGACTTCAGGATCAAGGCGAATCAGGCAGACATATGGAAAGACATCAAGACCCGATCTTATCTCGAAGCAACCGACGTCAAATACCCACATGCATTGGCAAATCAATTCCTGGAGGATATAGAAGCTTGCACGCGAAAGATGGGGCCGAGAGGCCACAAAAAAAGCCCTGGGCCGGCTGGCCCAGGCTGGCCGGCCTGGGTGGTTTCTGCGCCGCCTCGACCTCCCCTTCGAGCTAGGGTTTCCTCGGACTATTTGTAGTCCCCGTACCCTGAAGCCACACACATCAATCCACTAGAAGTCGACGCAAAGAGGGACACACACCGAAGGAAGCCGACAGCCGTCGCAAGTCCTCGAGGTTGCCTAGGAGATGGCTTAGGCCATGCCCTAGCCGCCATGGTTGGCCCTGCGTGGTGAAGCCATGGCGGAGTTCCAGAGCCATGCCTTGAACTCATCAAGGCATATGTACATTCGATAGTGATATCAATCTACTTGTCTCGTTTACTTTGATCTTCTAAGATGCATCCTTTCTCTCATATGTCTAGCTAGCATATGTTCTTAGTAGGAATAGATCTAATTGTGGTGATTAGTCTATGCCCTGTGGATACATCTTAGTAGTGCACGGGAAGTCGGCGTGATTATCCTCGTGTGGTGACAGCATGCGGGAGGGAAAAGCCGAACAAACGTGTAATGTTGAGTAGATGACTCTTTATCATGGTACGAGATTAGATTGGTTATCGTTTTGGTCGGAGTTGCAACTAGAAGATGGTAGGCTTATGCTACCTTTGGTCGTGATACCTCGTGTCGTGGGGTTGTGATCCATTCATTACATTCATCAACTTTACACACATGTTTAACCTCATATGCAATCTATGCCTAATGCTAGGATTAGATCCATTAGATTAGATGGAAAACCCTAGGTAGTTCATTGTCGATCTAAAAATTGATAAACCTTGGGGGAATACTCTAAGGGAAAAGCTATCAACGATTCGTGTGCTTGTGGTTAACAATTGGCACGTTTAAGGACCGTCAACACATCCGGAGGCATACGGACCGACTAGAAGATGGAACCGCGGGGATTGCATATGAAATAGGACTTCTAGCATTGGCGTAGTGGGACATGGGAACCCCTGGGCCCACTACCGACCGGGTAGATAGTCGACCTGGGCCCACATCTGACAGTGATGTGGGTCGACCCCAGGCCAGCCCACGAGGATCCTCGGCTTAATGGATAAAGGTTCATGAAGACGTAGCCCGCAAGGTACACGGTGATCTACTCGGATCTCACCCGAAGATCATGGAGATTACGTTACAACCAACTCAGATTAGTTTCCTAGTTGCGGCCGGATACAATTAGAGATAACCGACTTGTAACCCTAGGCCGTCAGCCTATATAAGGCGGCCTAGGTCGACCCTCTCATTCATCTGACTCTACGCCATCCTACCACCCTCATTGTAACCACAAACTCGTCATTGTTCTCCGGAGCATTGCCGAGCGAAGCAATACAAGACCCCCGAGCACAGGACGTAGGGTATATACCTCCGGGTAGCCCAAACCTGTATAATCCCTGTGTCCCTGTGTTACCTCGAGTTCCCTAGTCCTGCGATCACCCTTTGCTTACAAATCTACCATCTGGGTACCCCCGGGTGGACTGCCAGACGATAACTCTGACAGTTGGCGTGCCAGGTAGGGGAGATCGTGGGGCATTATAGCTAGCTCGATGGCAGATCATCGCCCCGTCATCTTCCCCGATAGCCTCAAGGATTGCCGACACATCTCGAGGGCATCAGCTTCTTCGCCGAGATCCACTCCATCGCCTCTAACTCCACCACGTCACTTGACGCCGCTACACCGACCAGCTCCGCGCTGACTTCTTCGCCGATCTCATCGTTGATCATCGCTCCGCTCCAGCAGCGGCTTGACGCGGTCACCATCAACGATCAGGCTCTGAGCCTGACCACTCGCCGAAGAATCCCGCCCCCGGACGAGCTCCTCACCAGGCTAGATCGCGTTCAGGGCACCATTGCCGAGTGCATCGCCATATCGGAGGAAGCTCTGCGTCGACCCCGCCACCCGTTCCCGCTAGGGTTATGCAACGCCTCGGCAATCTACTCAGCCCAGCTCTGAAAAGATATGTCTCAGATCCGATCTGAGACCCCGCCCAAGCCCACCCAGTCCCTGGACTACAGGGTGTTTCAAGTTGCCACAAGCGTGCTCCTGCTGGCTCCGGTCGACACAAGCAATGACTCCAGCTACGCCACGCCTCCGTGGCGTGAATTCTTCGTCTCTAAGGATTCTGCAACACAGGATGGAGAAACTGACTTGGCCAGGGACCGCCGACTGGAGCGGAACGCCGATCGAGCCCGGCACCGCAACGAAGAAGCCGCGCCGCCTCAAGCAGTACCCGGGGACGCTGCAGCCGCCGCAGCTGTCGGAGAGATCCCCCTGGGGCTCCAGCAAGGCAGCAACCTCCCTCCAAGGCCCTCATGGAGTTCGGCCCATGAACCTCGACAGAGCTTTCGCCCGAGTACCTTTTCACACGCCTCAGGCCTACATCGCAGCAGCATTCGCTGAGCTGGAACACATGCCCGACACCCCTAAGGTGCAACGTGCCCGAGCTCGCTTGGAAGCAGCTCAGGAGCAAGTTGAGCGGTTGTACCGCGCCAGATCCCGATCTGGGCGGACCAACTCGGCTCGCTCTTCAAGCCACCGCTCTGCTCATAGCAGATCGGATAGGGGTCAACCTCATCAGAGGAATCCCCCATTATTCGTCGTAGAAGTAGAGGCGGCCCAGAACCACCACGAAGAGGAAGAAGAAGAATGGCGCAACCCGCGCAACATGGATCACCATCGTGATCGCTATCAGGAGCAGCGCGACAGGCGCGCACGACATCACTACCCGGCTAACCCCCAGGAAAGTGATCTCCGCGATCATCTGAGAGACAACATCTGGGACATCCGTGCCGACCTCAACGCCCGACATCGAGATCGCGACGCGGCAGAACTCGAGCGCCGTGAGCGCTACGACCGAGACTATGGCCGACCCGACCGCCAGCCGATCGGGGAAGAAGGCGATGCAGCGGCAGAGGAAAATGAGCGTCGTGTGGTACACGAGCTCATGGAACGCGAGCAGTACGACGCACGGTATGGCCCTCTGAGGGATGACCGCCGCCAACAGCATGATGACGCTCGACCCCGAGTCGATCAAGCCTGACCCCCTTGTCGCAACCACCGCAATGGCGAAGAGGAGGTGTTCGATGGCTTTGCTGCTTTCTCCGCTCGGCTCCGTGCTATGGAATGGCCTGAGTCATTCAAGCCGACCCAAGTTGAGAGGTTCGATGGTCACTCCGACCCCAAGCTCTGGCTCAAGACATACTACACAGCGGACAAAGCTGCCCAGGGATTCAACGACTAAGCCACCGCATACTTCCCTGTGATGCTAGGCAAGGGGTCACTGTTGTGGCTCGAGGGCCTCCCTCGGGACACCATTGATAGCTAGGCAGACCTCTGCTACACTTTTACAAAGAACTACCAAGCAAGCTATACTCGGCCGGGCTCCAGATTGATCTGGATAATGTCAGGCAAAAGAAGGGCGAGAGTCTCCGCGACTACTCTGACCGTTTCTTCGACAATCGGAACAAGGTCGCCGACGTTGAGGATCGGGACATCATCGACGAATTCAGACGAGGCCTCATCGACAACCAGCTGTTCTGTACGCTCCTCAAAACCAACCCAAACACGGTCTCTGACTTGATGGATGTGGTCAATCTGGAGGTCAGAGCTGACCAAGCTGAGCAGGCCCAGTTCAAGAACAAACAAAAGCGGGCCGAAGATACAACGACTTGAGAACTCAAAGCGCCATGAGCCGCTGTGTGGACGAAAGATGGGCCTTGAGCCCCTCATAGCCTTAGCAGAAGAAGAAAGCCGGCCGGAACCCAGGTTCCTTGCCGAAGAGTTTCATGATACACTGAACTTTCAGTGCCCTTTCCACAAGGATGCAAAGCACAATCTCCATGATTGTCACGCACTGCTCAAAGAACAAGGCGCCCTGCCGCCGACTAAGAAGCAGCGCTACAACAACAACCGTGGCCGCTACAACAACTATGGCCGTGATGGCAAAAACGGCGACCGGTGGGGCAACTACCGCCGCAGAGAAGACCGTGACCACCGCGACGACTACCGACGTGGAGACCGCGACCGCGAGGCCTCGGCTCGCCGGGACGATCAACATCACCAAAACGACGAACGCCGACCCACTGCACCAGCAGAGCCGCCCAGGCGCGGCGCCAACAGCGACTTCCAGCATGCCGACTGCCACGTCAACGTCATCATCGAGGGGCCCGGCGCCTTCCCAGATAGACGCAAGGGCAAGCTTCACAAGCACGAAGTGAAGATGGTCTCCACCAAGCCCATGGAATACCTCCAGTGGTCGGAGATGCTGATCACCTTCAGTCGCGCCGACCACTGGGTATACTTACCCGAGCCGGGGTCCTACCCACTCGTTGTCGCTCCTGTCGTCGAACGAGTCCTCCTCTCCAAGGTCTTGGTTGACGGCGGGAGTGCCTTGAACATCATCTTCATGAGCACCCTCAACAGCATGGGATTCGACTACAGCAGGCTCCTGAGCGCCGAAGATCTGTTCTTTGGCATTGTGCCAGGAAAAGCTTCCTACCTGATAGGAAGGGTCGCCCTGCCAGTCACATTTGGCACGGCTGACAACTACCGCACGGAGTTCCTATACTTTGAGGTGGCCGACTTCCAGAGCTCCTACCATGCCATCTTTGGCAGACCCATGCTGGCTCGGTTCATGGCGATCCCGAACCACACGTACCTGGTCCTAAAGATGCTGGCACCCAATGGAGTCCTCTCCATCCATGGAGACATCAAGACCTCCTTCGAGTGCGACGGGGAGGCTATCAAGATAGCCGAGCTGTCTCAACAGCTCGCCAACAACACATTACTGGCAGAGGAAGCCCCCAAGTCGGCGACCGGTGAGCCTGTCCTCCCGGAGTAGAAGCAGTAGCCCACGGCGCTTACACCCGCAAAAGCCCCCAAAGCGATCAGCTTGGACTCGACGACCCCACCAAGGCGACCCTCATAGGGCCAGGGCTCACTCCTAAATAGGAAGACGCGCTCACCTCCTTCCTCCGGGACAACTGGGACATCTTCACATGGAAGCCATCAGACATGCCAGGAGTCCCAAGGGAGAAGGCTGAGCACTCCTTGGATTTGAGCAAGAATGCAAAGCCTACCAAGAAGAAGCTGTGCCGATTCGCTCAAGATCGCAAGGAGGCCATTAGGGTAGAATTGAATAAGCTCCTAGCTGCTGGTTTCATTAGAGAATGCAAACACCCCGAGTGGCTTGCAAATCCTGTACTTGTAAAGAAGCAAAGTGGTGAATGGAGAATGTGCATCGACTACACGGATCTCAATCGCTACTGCCCTAAAGACCCCTTCCCTCTTCCGCGAATCGACCAAGTCGTTGACTCTACGTCCGGCTACGTGCTCCTGTGTTTTCTAAATTGTTACTCGGGTTATCACCAGATAGCCCTCAAGACATCCGACCAGGATAAAACGCTGTTCATCACCCCGCACGGCATCTACTGCTACAAGACGATGACCTTCGGGTTGAAGAACGCCGGCGCTACATACCAAAAGGCCATGCAGGGCTGCCTGCAAAGCCAAATCGGGCGAATTGTTGAAGCTTATGTCGATGATGTCATCATCAAGACGTATGACGCCGACTCCCTGATTGTCGACCTTCAAGAAACCTTTAACAACCTACGTCGCTTCAGATGAAAACTTAACCCGACAAAATGCGTATTCGGTGTGCCATCAGGCAAGCTCCTGGGCTTCCTGGTCAGCCAACGCGGCATCGAGGCGAACCCAATCAAGCTGGACACCATACGCAATCTCAAGGAACCCAAGTGCAAGAAAGGCATCATGAAGCTGACTGGAATGATGGTGGCCCTGAGCTGATTCATCAGCAAGCTCGGCGAAAAGGGACTTCCGTTCTTCAAAATCCTAAAGAAGGCGGGCAAATTCAAATGGACCCCTGAGGCTAGTATGGCCCTGGTGATGAGGACATCAACGACCACACGAGTACATCTACACCAGCAGCATCTCCATCCCAGGCGCCACCTTCTTCTTCAGCTGGGCCAATCACTCGGGCCCGTGCAAGAGAACTGAACTTCGTCATGCTACTGAAGAATGAAGGCCCAGAAGATTAGACGTTGGCCCAACAGCAGGCCCAACCCTCGCAAACCCTAGGCGTGAACAGTACCCGCGGCACTGTAGCGCGGGTACTGGAGCGCGCCGCCCCTCCTGGCCACTAGGGGCTGTGCTCCCTATTTAGATAGACTCCTCTTTTATTTTTAGACTCGGGTTTTGTTTTACATCTAGCTTTAGCTACTCTCGAACACGCACAAATACGTGCTGTCCTCGTGTGATTCGGAACCCCACCTTCGAGTGATATTGTGATTGCTCGCATCTTGTTCTTGTTCGTTCTTCGATTGCGGACAGGAATTGATCTTCGTGATCAGGCTGATCTTGTGACGGCAAGGTTGGTAACCATCGGGAGTTGGTTCAGCGATTGCATTGGCGCTTCGGGTTCGCTCGTCGTAGTCGGATCGTGAGGGTCTACTTCCACCAAGTCGAATTTATCTCCACTCACCGAAAGATCGGGCACTCCAGCTCTATCAAGTGGTATCAAATTTCCAGGTTGATGGGTGAGTTATCGAGTGTTTTTCCATTACCTACAGTCCACAAAACCAAAAAAATTATCAGGTTAGATCTTTGTCCCAGCACCCCTTTGAGCCTTGCACTTTCTTTCAATAATTTGCATTGTTGAATTTGTGTGCTTACGCGTTCAATTGTTGCTGGTTACTTTGTGTCTAATCCTTGTTTTTTTCCTTTCTTCCAACCCTAGCGCCGCCACCATCTATCTGCCGCACGCCATCCTCCACGCGCCGGCCGTTCCTCTGGTTCGCGCCGACCCCCCGCCCTGATCGCGCTCCTCCCTGGATCGCGTTTCCTTGGGCAGCGCCGCACCTTCCCCTGATTAGCGCGTTTCCCCCAGATCGCCCCCCAGGCCGTTGCGACTTTGGCAAGTTTTACAAAAAAAAGAGGAAGGAAAGCAATCAAAAAAACAAAAAAGAAAGCAGTCAAAAAAAGGGAAAAGAAAAGAAGGAAACAGAAAGGAGGTAGTCGATCTCGGCTTACTCTTGAGAGAGAGAGAGAGTGTGTGGTGACTTGCTCATTTGTATTCCTTTGTTCATATAATCAGTTTGTGAGTTTTTCCGGAAAGCAAAAAAAAACAAAAACAAAAGCGAGGAAACTGAAAGCTTTCCCTTCCTGGTCGCCTCTTGTATTCCTTTTCTTTTTTTTCCTTTCCCTTTGTCTCCTTTTTGCACTTTGTGTCCAGCAGCATACTTACGTGTTTAGCACTATAATTCAACTTTGCATTATTGTTTGATTGTGCTAATCCTTGATGTGAGTGCAGCCTACCCAGAACTCCACATATTCCTACGACGAGCAGATTTTGTTTCTCCAGGCAATCGCTGCTCCAATCTTTCGCGAGTTCCACCGGTTGGTTGCAGTTCGCCCCTGTGTGCGTGGTAAGAACGGATAAGAATTTGATAACAGCACTTTTGTGAGCGCATTACACCCTCGTAGTCGTAGGATTTTGTTCTTGTGTTTGCGCTAACCATGTCAGGAGAACACGACACGACGGATGCGAAGCTGCAGGACGTACGGGCACAAGTTGATGGACTTGCCACGGACATCAAGACCATACATGAACGGATGGATTCATCGGTCACTTCGGCGAACGAGCGGTTTGATCAGCTAGACCTCGCGCAGACGGCCACTAAGTCCACACTTGACACCATCACGGCACGCCTCGACACATTGACCACGCTGCTCAACGACCGCCAAAAGGATTATGGCGGTGACACGGAGCAAGAGGGCGATCGTCGCGGTCGCGCCCGTCGTGTGGTACGTCCACCCGCTAATGATTCATTTGCTAAGATTAAATTTAAAATTCCATCTTTTAATGGCAAATATGATCCTGCTGCGTATCTTGATTGGGAATTAGAAGTTGAACAGAAATTTTCGTGCCATGATATTCCAGCTGATTCTCAAGTTAAAGCTGCTATTAGTGAATTTGCTGATTTTGCTTTAATTTGGTGGCGTGAACATAAACTAAAACATCCTACTGCTATTCCCACCACTTGGACCCAATTAAAATCTGCTATGCGACACCGCTTTGTGCCTTCCTATTATGCCCGCGATTTGCTTAATAAAATGCAGCGTTTTCAACAAGGCAATCAATCTGTTGAGGAGTATTACCAGGAACTACAAAAAGGTATGATTCGTTGTGGTATATTTGAAGTTGATGACGCTGCGATGGCACGTTTTCGTGGTGGTTTAAATCGAGAAATTCAGGACATACTTGATTATAAGGAGTATCATGATATAACCACGTTATTTGAATTTGCTTGTAAAGCTGAACGTGAAGTGCAGGGACGACGATCGAAGCCCTATACTAACTCTTTTGCAGGTCGGAGCCCGGCGTCCAGTTCGGCTCCTTCTCGCCCCACTTCGTCCATGTCCAGCGCTACACCGCGAGAGACGACGGCCAAACCGGCAGCGCCACCAGCTACAGGCGCTCCTCCTTCCACCGCGCGTACAAGGGGTATTCAGTGCCATCGTTGCAAAGGCTTTGGGCACATGATTCGGGACTGCCCAAACAAGCGCACTTTGCTCATACGTGTCGATGGTGAGTACTCTTCTGCTAGTGATTCCGAGGATACTCGACATGCTATGCTTGCCACTGACAATGCAGATCATGCGGAGGTTCATGTCGCTCCCGGCGACGCCGATAGGTATGAGAGTCTTGTTGCACTGCGTGTTCTTAGTACGCAGGTTGCCCCACCGGAGAAGAATCAGTGACACACTCTATTCCATACTAAAGGCGTTGTGCAAGAACGGTCGATTCGCATCATCATCGACAGCGGCAGCTGCAACAATTTGGCGAGTACCGTGCTGGTAGAGAAGTTGTCGTTACCCACCCGTAAGCATCCGCACCCATATCACATTCAGTGGCTTAATGATGGTGGCAAAATTAAGGTAACGCGGTCAGTGTGTGTCCCTTTTTCCATGGGTGCTTATTCTGATTTTGTCGATTGTGATGTCATTCCCATGGAAGCATGCTCTTTGTTACTTAGTAGACCTTGGCAATATGATACTGATAGCTTGCATCATGGTCGTTCGAATCATTATTCTCTCATGTTTAAGGGTCAGAAAATAATTATACATCCCATGACACCTGAACAAATTGTTAAAGATGATCTTGCTCGAGCTGCTAAAACTGCTAAACAACTTGAACCATCACCATCGACCCCTGTTAATTCTGAAATCAAGTTGAGTGCTCCTGTTTTACTTGCTACACGTGCTGATTTTGCTGATCTACACGATGCTCATTTGCCCTGCTATGCACTTGTATGCTCTACTGTGCTTGTTTCACTTGATGATGCACCATTTTGGATATTCCCCCTGCGGTTGCTAACCTTCTGCAG
>CM014271.1:51552583-51617857 GCA_004135705.1 Alloteropsis semialata
GCTCCAGCGAGCTGGTCCTTTTCAAGCCTTTCTTCGAGGCGGGACTCGGCTTGCCCACGGGGGCGTTCTTCCGAGGGCTGCTGCACTACTACGGGATCGAGGCCATCAACCTCAACCCCAACTCCATTATGGCGATCTCGGTCTTCATCCACCTCTGCGAGGCGTACCTGGGGATCTCTCCCCATTTCAACTTGTGGAGGTACCTGTACTGGCTGAAGCCTCAGCCAAGCGAGGAGAAGATGGTGGTGGTTGGAGGCGCTGGGTTCATGCTGCGTCAAGGGCGGAAGGACGAGTACTTCGACATCGCCCTCAACACCTCCAATAAAGGATGAAAGCCGAGTGGTTCTACGTCGGGAACCACGAGCCGGCGATCCCCTGCCATATCGGAGAGCGGCCGAAGGTCAAGGATTGCTGGAATGAGCTTCCTGATGCCTCCGAGATGGACGAGGTTGACGAGCTCCTTGTGCTGATCAAGGAGCTGAAAGATCAAGGTTTGACGGCGATTGGTATCGCCTGCAACTTCAGCAGGCGGCTGATCCAGCCGATCCAGGAGCGGAAGCACCCGAGCTACGAGTACTCGGGCCGAGATGATCCCACTCGGGCTGCTAACCGCACCGTGGGAAAGGAGGAGATGAAGGCGCGCGTCGGCGGGTTCTTCCTCGGCCGCGTGTCGGAGAAGGACCAGCCGCGCCCTTTTTCACTGAAGAGGCCTCCACCACCGGTAAGTTGCATTTCCGAGTGCTTTTGAATGTTCTTTCTTGAGTAATTTCTGGTATCGTCCGTTGGCCGTCTGATTTTGCGTCTTCTCTTGCGCAGGATCGGGCCTTCAAATACTTCTCTGCTGCCCCACTTCCGGAGGACTTCCCGAGGAAGGTGATTCTCGAGGACGCGCCCCCGGCTGCTCAGGGCGGCACTCGGGCAGAGGGGGCGGTTGAGCCGCCTGCTCCCCGTATATGGGCGCCGAGTACCACGGAGGGCTCTCTGAGTCCTTCGGATGAGGAGGTGGTGGAGGACCGTCCGCGGAAGCGCCGGATGGCTGTGGCGAAGAGGAACAACCGTGGGGGAGGCGTTTCCAGGCGGGCGGCAGTTGCTGACGACGGGGCGGCCGATGACTCGGCCACGTTGTCGGATGAAGCGCCCTCCGTCCGGGATGCAGTGGCGGGTACGGTGCCGCCGCCTCCCAAGCGGAGGCGCACGAAGAAGGTGGCGGCGAAGAAATCGGACGCGCAGCCGGCTCAGCGGCCGTCTGCGGGTTCGGACGCCGATGTTGACGAGCCGGGACGTCGTTCCCCGGCCGTCGTAGAGGAAGAGGAGAAGGACGAGGTGGTGCCCGACGACGTGTTCCAGGAGCAGGAGCACGCCCGGGCCATGGGCGTCTCGGTGGAGGAGAGGCGGCGCAGGGTGGCGGAGACGCTTGTGCAGGCCACGGCGGATGCAGGGTCAGTCTCCGATTTGGGGACCCGACCAATCCTTATGGCGGCTTCGTCGCAGCGGCGTCCCAAGCTCCCCGTCTTTCGGCCCCGAGTCGCGGTGGTGAAGAGTACTCGGTGAGTTGTCGGTCTTCACATTTCTTCTTGTTATCATTTGTCTTCGAGTTCTTGGTTTAACTTCCGAGTGCTTTTTTCAGCAATGCCTCCGATGTGGACGGTGAGGCGGCCAGCGGGAGGGCTCCTTCAATTGAGGTCCCGCGAGGCCCGAGTGCTCCCTTGGCCGCACCCGCGGGCCAGTCATCCTCGGGTGCTACGCCCGAGGTGACGAACTCGGCCGATGGGCCAGGAGCGACGCAGACGGCGAAGGTCCCAGTCGGGCGTGACCCGGAGGTGGTAGTGGAGGTGCCGGCAGCCGACGATACGGCGATTACTCCGAGCGCCACTGGGGATCCTGTCGTGGACACGGTGATCCAGTCTTCGCCCGTAGCCGCGGGCGACATTACTCGGGGAGAAGCCTAGGAGGAGGATCCGCCGGAGCAGTTGGACACCTCGGGGACCATCACTGTCCCCGGGTTCGACGCCACGGCGGAGAAGGAGGGCTCGGTGATCGCCGAGCTTCAGATTGCTGTCGACCACGCCCAGCGCCTTGCAGCGGTTAGATTCCTCCCCTGTCTTGATGATCTTTTCTTTTTCTTTATTGGTTTTCTGAGTTCTTCGCCTTTTCGGATGGTTGTAGAAATTGGCTACGCTCCGGCAGTCGCGCCTTGTGCAGGCTCAGGACGCGGAGTCGGCTCTCCGTCGTGCGGCGAAGGCGGAAGCAGAGCTCAAACGGGTGAAGCGTCAACGCGACGCTGCCAAGAAGAGCTTGAACGACGCTATCGTGGAGCATCGGCATATTCTTCATCGTAAGGCCCTGGCCTTGTAATTCCCGAGTAGTTGCTGAACTGTAGGACTTTACCGTGTTGTTTTCGTCCTGACCGAGTACTTCTTTGCCTTTCCAGAGAAGGAGATGGAGAGGGAGCGTCACGTCACCGAGCTGAAGGAGCTGCGATTTGCGAACGCAACTCTGCAGCAGTCGGAGGAGGTGATGGCGGGCAAACTGAAGCAGGAGCAGGACTTCCGGAAAGGTGCGGACATGACGATGCTCCAAGCCATGTATACAATTCAGAATAACTCTCAAATCATAACAGGCTTGGAGCAAGATCTGTCATCGGCGCATCTGGCCCTGACGGAGGTCAACGAGGCGGCGAGGGAGCTGCTGGACTCCGTGGCTCCGGAGGAGGGTGAACCGACTGCCTTAGTCCCTCGTCTTCAAGCCGCGCCAATCCGCATCGCCGAGTTGATCGAGGAATCGGCCGTTGTGTGCGCGAACGACGCCTTGCACCGGTCGGAGATGGGGTGGCGGCGGACGCCACGGCGGAGCAGGTCGATGCGGCGATGGCTGAAACTCGCCTGATCGCCGAAAAAGTTGGCGAGGCTCTCAAGTTTGAGTAGAGTCCCGTATTCTGTAGCAGAGTAGTGTAAACTTTTGTATATGCAAGTGGTCAGACACAAGTAAAACAAGAGTGTTGGATACTTTGTTTTATGTTTTAGCGTTGCTCGAGTAGCTTTTAGCTGAAATGTGCTTTTCCCTTTGCTTCACTTATCCTAAGTTCATAACGTCGAGAGCAGATCCCGTGCACGTGTAGAAGGCTTAGGCGTCGTTCCAGGCCCGGTTACACAGCATTTAGTTAAGAACTACTCAGGAACGGAGTGATTTCAAGAGGTTTTGCAAGGAGAACAAATATACGAAGGAAAAAAGCATATACTATTATTGAACTTTGTGATACATAGCTTTTCATGGGTAGAATCGGCGTAAATGCTCTATGTTCCACGGGTGTGGGACCTCGGTGCCATCCTCGTATTGGAGACGAAAAGTACCCGGACATATGACCTGAGTCACGATGAACGGGCCTTCCCATGGGGCGGAGAGTTTGTGAACCCCTGCAGTGGATTGCACTCGGCGTAAGACGAGGTCACCAATGTTGAAGTCCCTTTCCTGGACGTTCTTGTCGTGGTAGCGTCGGAGTTGTTGCTGATAGCACGCGTGCTGTATGAGCGCGTTAACTCGGTGTTCTTCGATGGAGACTAGGTCCACCTCGCGAGCTGCCTCTGCTTCACCTTCGTCGTAGTTATCGATGCGCGGAGATCCGAAAGCAATGTCGGTGGGGAGGATCGCCTCGGAGCCGTAGACGAGGAAGAATGGAGTATGACCTGTTGCACGACTCGGCTGAGTTCTGAGTCCCCAAATGACTTGTGGTAGCTCTTGGTGCCACCGTCCGGCGAATTTCTTCAATGGGTCGAAGACTCTTGCTTTTAGTCCTTGGAGTATCATGGCGTTGGCTCGTTCCACTTGTCTGTTGCATCTGGGATGGGCGACGGAGGCGTAGTATACACCGATACAGCTGTTCTCGCAAAAGTCCCAGAAGGCGGATCCGGTGAACTGTGTCCCCAAGTCGGTGATGATCTTGTTAGGGACTCCGAACCGGTGTGTGATTTCTTCGACGAAGGCGGCGGCTTGCTTTGATGTTGGAGTTCCAACGATGGCCTTGTACTCTATCCATTTGGAGAATTTATCGATGGCCACGAGGATGTGTGTGTAACCTCCTGGGGCAGCTTTGAATGGTCCCACCATGTCCAACCCCCAACAGGCGAATGGCCACGAAGGCGGGATGGTGCGTAGAGCTTGGGCTGGGAGGTGTTTCTGCTTGGCGAAGAACTGGCACCCCTGGCATCGGCGAACGAGTGTTTTGGCGTCGGAGACGGCTGTGGGCCAAAAGAACCCTGCTCGATATGCTTTCCCGACTAGTGTCCCTGCGGCGGCGTGGCTTCCACAAACTCCCGAGTGGATGTCATCAAGGATCTGGAGGCCGACTTCTTTCGTGACGCATTTGATGAATACTTGATTTGTGGCGGCTCGTCTGTACAGGGCGCCACCGACCACCACGTAGTTTCTGCTTCGGCGCTCCAGGATCTTTCGCTCCGTGGGGTCTTTTGGCACTTTGTTGTAGGCGAGGAAATCTATGAACTCGGCCATCCAGTCTTCTTCTTCGGCGTTAATAGCCAGCACCTCGCAGAGTTCTGGGGCAGGCTCTGGCTCGTCACTCAACTCTTTAACCGAGGGTTTGAGGAGGCCTTGCACGAACACTCCCCCTGGAACTTCTGCGCGGGTGGATCCCAACTTGGCGAGTGCATCAGCGGCGAGGTTGTTTTCCCGTGGGACGTGGTGGTACTCAACTCCGTAGAATTTCCCCTCCTGCTTATGCACTGCCTCACAATAGGCGTTCATCCGCTCGCTGTGGAGATCCCACTCTTTGTTCACCTGGTTTATAACAACAACAGAGTCGCCATAGACCAGGAGCCTCTTTATGCCTAGTGAGGTGGCGATGCGGAGCCCGTGGAGAATTGCTTCATACTCGGCGGCGTTGTTGGTGACGGGGAAACGAATTTGGAGGACGTATCGGAGCTGTTCCCCTTTCGGCGAGATGAAGAGTACCCCGGCCCCTCCTCCGTCGATCATGAGGGAGCCGTCAAAGTACATCTTCCAGTGTTCGCTGCTGGTGTCTTCTTTCGCGTCCTGGCTCTCGGTCCATTCGGCGACGAAGTCGGCGAGGATCTGTGACCTGATGGCGGTGCGCGGGACGAAGTCTATGATGAAGGAGGCGAGCTCAACGGACCACTTGATGATTCGCCCCGTGACGTCTCTGTTGTGAAGGATTTCCCCGAGTGGAAATTGCGTGACCACCTTGATGCGATGCGCTTGGAAGTAATGCCGGAGTTTTCTTGATGTGATCAGCAGTGCGTAGAGTAGCTTCTGCACCTGGGGATAGCGAGACTTGGATTCGCTGAGTACTTCGCTCACGTAGTAGACTGGTCGCTGCACTCGTTGCACCTTTCCTTCTTCCTCCCTTTCCACGACGATGACAGTGCTCACCACATTGGTCGTGGCAGCGATGTACAGGAGTAGCGTTTCGTCGTTATGCGGGGCGACGAGTACTGGTGGATTGGAGAGGTAGTTCTTGAGGTCGGTGAAAGCTTGCTGTGCCTCTTGGTTCCACTCGAACCTGTCGGTTTTCTTGAGGATCTTGAAGAACGGCAGGCCCTTATCCCCGAGCCGAGAGATGAATCTGCTCAAGGCCGCCATGCAACCAGTCAGCTTCTGGATCTCTTTCTTCCCAGTCGGCGGTTTCATCCTCCGGATGGTGTCTATCTTCTCTGGGTTGGCTTGAATGCCTCTGTTGCTGACGATGAAACCGAGTAGTTTCCCTTTGGATACGCCGAAGACGCACTTAGTCGGGTTCAGCCTCCAGTTGAGCCTGCGGAGATTGTTAAACGTTTCGGAGAGGTCGGCGATGAACTCGGCTTCGATCTTCATCTTGATGACTATGTCGTCGACGTAGGCCTCGGCGTTGCGGCCGATCTGAGTGCCCAGGGTCAAGTTAATGGCCCTCTGGTAGGTGGCTCCGGCGTTGCGGAGGCCAAACGTCATCTTGGTGTAGCAGTAGGCGCCGATCGGAGTTATGAAGGACGTCTTCTCCTGGTCTTCTTCTTTCAGGGCGATCTGGTGGTAGCCGGAGTAGCAATCAAGGAAGTATAGGAGTACGCATCCGGCGGTGGAGTCAACGACTTGGTCGATGCGGGGTAGGACGAAGGGGTCCTTAGGGCAGTGCCTGTTGAGATCCGTGTAGTCAACACACATTCTCCATTCATTATTCTTTTTCTTTACAAGGACTGGGTTAGCAAGCCAGTCAGGGTAAAAGACTTCTCTAATGAACCCGGCGGCTAACAGCCTTGTAATCTCTGCCCTAATGGCCTCCTTGCGGTCCTGCGCGAAGCGTCGGAGCTTTTGGTGAACTGGCTTGGCGTTCGCGTCAACCTTCAAGGAGTGCTCGACCACCTCTCTTGGAACACCCGGCATATCTGATGGAGTCCATGCAAATATATCGGCGTTGTTCCGGAGGAAGGTGACAAGCGCGTTTTCCTATTTGGGGTCGAGCCCTGATCCGATCAGGGCGGTCTTGGAGGAGTCGGAGAGCCCAAGTGAGATAGCGCGCACTTCTTCAGCCGGCTGCATTGTGGTCGGTGCGGCTCTTCGCTTGGAGGATTCGGGGATGGAGCCCGGGTCTCCTTGGAAGGTTCTTGCCTCGTGGACCACCTCCATCTGCAGCACGCTGCGTTCGACGCCGGTGCAGAGGTGGAGTCCTTCTTTGTCGCAGCGCTTGGAGGTGTGGACGTCGCTGCGGATGGAGAGGACGCCGTTTGGTAATGGCATCTTCATCAGCAGATATGTGTAGTTGGGGATCGCCATGAATTTGGCGAGCGCCGGTCTCCCCAGTATGGCGTGGTAGGCGGTGGTGAAGTCGGCGACCTGGAAGTTGAGGTACTCGGTCCTGAAGTTGTCTTGATCGCCGAAGGTGACGGGCAGAGCAATCTGCCCGAGTGGTTTGGAGCCCTTGCCTGGGATCAGCCCGTAGAACGGGTGGAGAGATGGAGTCAGGGCATCGAGGCCGATGCCCATGTCCCTCAGCGTCTGGGCGAAGATGATGTTGAGCCCGCTCCCACCGTCGACGAGTACTTTGGTGAGGCGGGCGTTGTGCACGATCGGGCTGAGTACCAGCGGGTACTCGCCCACGTCGGAGACCTGGAACCACTGGTCCTCCCTGGAGAAGGTGATTGGCTGCTCGGACCAGCGGAGTGGTTGGATCGGCGAGGTGTAGCAGGAGAATATCTCCCGGTCACGTACTTTCTCCCGGCGCTTGTCGTCTACGGGCGGTGGTCCTCCGAGGATGAAGTTCACCTGCCTGTCGACATTCGGGAAAGCAGGGTTCGCGGGAGCCCCTTTTCCCTTGTCGCCCTTGTCGTCATCTTGTGGCGGCAGCTTCCCCTCCTTTTTCTTGTAGGCGTCGGCGAGCCCCATGCAGTCGATCATGCGATGTTTAGACTGCTTGTGGATGGGGCAGGGTCCTTGGAGCATATTCTCGAAGTCAGCGCTGAAGTTGGACCGCGGGCGAGGGCCGCTACAATCCATGGTGGCGACGGTGAAGTCTCTTGAGCGCTTTCGGTCATCCCTCCTGCTTGGCTCAGGTCGGGAGCGGCGTGTGTCCTCTTTCTTCGGGCGGTCTTCTCGGCGAGGGGGACGATCATCGTCCCGAGTGCTTTTCTTGCCGTAGTGGAGGCGGACGGCCTCCTTGGCGTTCGCCATCTTGTTTACCCGGCCAAAGAACTCGCCGGAGGTCTTTGGCATGTCCTCGCAGAGGCGCTCGAAGACGGCGGAGTCGGCGAGGCCATCGAGGAAGTAGCTGATGATCTCGGACTCGGAGCAGCCGGGAACTAAGTTCCGGTTCTCCATATACCGGTCGGTGTAGTCGCGGAGGCTCTCCCCGCGGTTCTGCTTCACCTTGCCCAGGTCCCAGGCGGTGCCTGGTCGGATGGAACTCCCCTGGAAGTAGCTTTTGAACTTGTCGTAGAGAGTGCCCCAGCTGTCGATGGAGCCGGGCTCGAGGCTGTGAAGCCAGGTCAGCCCCACCTTGGTCATGGCGACGGGGAAGTAGGCGCACATGGAGTCGTGGTCGCCGTTCACCGCGCGGATGGCGATGCTGTAAGTCCGGAGCCACATCGTCGGGTCCGCCTTCCCGTCATATTTCTCTATGCCTGTAGGTTTGAAGTTAGCAGGCATTCTAATGGATCTTACTCGGGCAGTGAATGCCGGGAAGCCGTCGCAGTCGTTGAGGTTTCCGGCGTCCGCGTGTCCTGAGTCGGCGGAGTAGTCTTCCGGGGTGTTAGCCCGGGGCGGCCTGTCTTGTCCGAGTGGAGGCCCGTACTTGCGGTCGAACTCTCGGCGGCGTGCGGCCTCAGCGACCTCAAGCTCTCGGCGTTGGCGCGCGTCGTGATCCAGCCCTGGGGGGCCGTGTTCACGGTTGTACTCGGCGCGCCGTCGGAGTTCTTCCTCGTCCCTTCGCCGATGACGGTCGTCAAGGTTCCTTCCGAGATCGCGGTTGCGGAGTTGTTCGCGGAGATCTGGCTGCTCGACCACGTCGCGATCAGCTTCTCGGCGGCTGGCCGACTTGGAGTGGCGAGACGAGGAAGCAGGAGCCCTGTGGGCATTGATCATGCCTGCGGCTGCAGTCAGCCTAACCTTGATCCGGTTGAGCTCCGGGGTTTCCGGAATTCCTTCTAGCTCTTGGTACGCGGCGGCAAGGTTAGCTGACGGGGTGGCGTAAACACCCACGCCGCCAATTTCTTGGATGAAGTCGTCTTGGAGGTTACGCGTGACCCTAGGGTTCCGGCGTTCTCGCCGCGCGTCGTGGCGTCGTTGCTTCTCACCGTTGCGCCCGATCCTGGCGTCGCGGTGCGCTTGATCCTCGCCTTGGACTGTTGGCTCGTCGGCGGATATGTCGGAGACGAACGTCTCCCGCTTGGCAGGCGTGATCCTCTTATTCGGAGGGAGGACACGTGTCACCTGCGGGAAAGTCGGAGTTGGTTCTGGTTCAGGCGGAGTCGGCGCATCGTGAGGATGAAGGTGTTGTGTTGCCGCAACGTCCGGAGTAGATCCGATCTGGGTGGCCGCGATGGGATCGACCGCCCTGATCGCATCTGGAGAGTAGTCGGCGTTCATGCGTTCGCCGAGTGCTTGTTGGTAGACGGCCCCGCTGTTCCCGAGTCCCAGCGGGAATCGTGTCGGCGAGGCGATGCTTTGACGAGAGGATTCGGTGAGTTCGATGCATTCACCGATGGAAGCAATGGCGTGGTCCATGTCCGCATCAAACTGGCGTTGGCGTGCAGCCCATCGGCGCCTTCGTTCTTCGGGCGTCTCCTGCGCCCTGCGTGGCGGAGGCGGAGTGGATGAAGCAGTCGGCGGTGCAAGAGGAGACGTGTTCCCCCCGGATGGCGGGAGAACGACGCTGGCCGTCGCAGTTGCCGAGTTGTTGGCGATGGCTGGCGACGGAGCGGTGATGGTGACGATCCCGTCTGGCGTAGCGTCAAGTCGAGGCGCTGTCTCCTCCGGGGTGGCGTCACGGGTGAAGGAGAGCTCTCCCTCGGGTCCGGCGGTGAAGACCATGGATCCGAAGAAGAACATAGCCCCCTCAGCGATGGAAATCTTCATGAATGCCGGCGTGATGACGGCGGAAGCGGGTGCCATCGAGCTTGTAGATTGATCTCATCGATCAACCCCTACCTGGCGCGCCAACTGTCAGATGTTTGGACCCGGCAGTCCACACAGGGTAGCCTACGTGGTTGATTTGTTGAGGGACAGATCGAGGATCAGAAGTCGATGGTAACACAAGACGCGAGGATTGAACAGGTTCGGGCCGTCGAGATGACGTAATACCCTACATCCTGTGTTGGAGGTGTTTGTATTGCTGTGTATGAAGTTCCTGAAGGATCTCCGTAGTTGGGTTCTGTCCTAGGTTTCGTAGATGTTGTAATGTCGTGTTCTGGAGGGGGTCTCAAGGCGCCTTATATAGTCCGGCTGCCTTGAGTTACAAGTCGGCTAGAGATCGTAACCTACCCGAAATACAAAGATTCGATCCTATAACGATTACAGATATCTTTCCCTATAATTCCGGCTAGTTTATCTTGATCTCCGAGCTTCTTGCGGGATACGCCGTCTTCTTCCTTGCTGCGCGCGCCGTCGCGCCCATCCGGTTCGCCCGACTGGTGGGCCTCCCAAGTGGTGGGCCACCCAATCTGACAAACCGATCCAGTTGCACTCGGATTGGGCCACCCCTTGCTGGTTGGGCCAATCCGCCTTCTGGGTACCCTTGGGGGTCTACCCCCGACACAGCCTGAATCCACGCTCAAAGAAGGAGGCAAAGACTACCATCTCTGTCTCTGAGTGCTCCCACGCCGCGCGTCATCCCCAGGGGGACCACAGCAGCAGCTCTTCCTTGGGCCCCAGCACGCCCCGCCGCACCTTGTCTTGAAGCTTCGCCTCGGTCATGGAGGATTGACCCCAAGCCGGTTCCTGGGGCGGCACTCCCCTAGGCACGGAGGTCAGCTCCACGACCTCGGCAGATGTCTGGGCAGCCTTCCCCGTGGCGTCCGCCCCGGTGGCGGCCGCCAGCGCTGCAGTACCGCCACTCCCGCTGGCGGCGGCATCACCAGTGACCTCGGATTGGCCTGCGGAAGACGCCACCATCTTCCCCGCGTCAGCACCACCGCGGCTCGCGGAGATACATGCATCCACCGTCCTCGTCGGCGGCGGCACCTCCTCTCCCGATGCCGGTGTCCCCAGCAATGCCTTCGGGTCCTTCATCTCCGCCAACTGCACAAAGCGTAACATGGACGAGTTGCGGCGGCGGTGGTGGCCAGACTCCGGCGGCGGCGAGTACGCTGTGGTCTAGTCACACTCACAGCGGCGCTAAGCGGTGGAAGGGGGCACGGGATGGTTTTCGACTTGGAAATGACTGTGGTAAAACCACCGGCGAACAAATCCGATTTATCCCCTTTCTGCTGATTCGAATTACCCTAACGACGCCGTGACTGACAGACGGAATCTGTGGGGATTCCGACAATCACGGGCTAATGGCTTTCCGCGCGCCAACGGCTCTTTGTCTAAGGGACTCGGCTAGCCCCGACGCTCGGGGACTTGGCGCTCTGACTCCGGTCAACGGGTCTCCATGACTTGGCCAGCCCCAACGCTCGGGGACTTGGCGCTTTGACTCCGCTCAATGGGTCTCCACGACTCGGCCAGTCCTGACGCTCGGGGACTCGGCGCTTTGACTCCAGTCAACGGGTCTCCACGACTCGGCCAGCCCCGACGCTCGGGCACTCGGCGCTCTGACTCCGGTCAACGGGTCTCCGTGACTCGGCCAGCCCCGACGCTCGGGGACTCGGTGCTCTGACTCCGGTCAACGGGTCTCCGCGACTCGGCCAGCCCCGACGCTCGGGGACTCGGCGCTTTGACTCTGGTCAATGGGTCTTCGCGACTCGGCCAGCCCCGATGCTCGGGGACTCGGCACTCTGAATCCGATCAACGGGTCTCTGCGACTCGGCCAGCCCCGACGCTCGGGGACTCAGTGCTTTGACTCTGGTCAACGGGTCTCCATGACTCGGCCAGCCATGATGCTCGGGGACTCGGCACTTTGACTCCGGTCAACGGGTCTCTGCGACTCGGCCAGCCCTGATGCTCGAGGACTCGGCGCTCTGACTCCTGTCAATGGGTCTCCGCGACTTGGCCAGCCCCGATGCTCGGGGACTCGGTGCTTTGACTCCGATCAATGGGTCTCCGCGATTCGGCCAGCCCCGACGCTTGGGGACTCGGCGCTCTGACTTTGGTCAAAGGGTCTCCGCGACTCGGCCAGTGCCGACGCTCGGGGACTCGGCGCTCCTACTCCGGTCAATGGGTCTCCGCGACTCGGCCAGTCCCGAACTCGGGGACTCGGCGTTCAGACTCCGGTCAATGGGTCTCCTCGTCTCGGCCAGTCTCGACACTCGGGGACTCGGCGCTCCTACTCCGGTCAATGAGCCTCTGCGACTCGGCGCTGAGAACTTACTTACGAACCTACACTGCCAAGTTGACCCCCGGGTCAGGAAAAATTGAAATTTCATTTGCAGCCAAGACATGAAGAAAGACTCATCAGGAAACTATAGAGTTGCAAGAAAATCCAGTCATGGGCCGGCTACAAAGCCAAAAAGCATCAACCGTCAAGATGACGCTTTGGGGCACTCGTCGTGGCGTGGATTGGTGCACATGCAGCAATCTTTGTCCATATGAGCTCGTCACAAGCTCTCTTGTAGCACCATGATGACCAACAACGGGTTAACCCCACTTGAGGGTTGTGTGCGAATGCCTCCGGGTTTCCCTTGGCTCTACAAGCATTTCACCCTATAAGGCCCTCGGGCCAAGGCCACGCTGGGAGTCAATGGGGCAGCACACAGACTCTCATCAACACCTCAAGATCTTCGCAAGCACTCTTCTAGCACCAAGCTCTCAAGTCCCAATGGTCTCTCCCTCGTGGATGAACCCAGTAACAAGTCCCCAATATATTCAAACTTAGTGGTTGATATGCCTATCTTCTGATGAGCGCAAGGCTCCGAGCCTTGGCGTGTATTTATAGCCCTGCGCTAGATGTTCACATGTGACCATGGTCGCATTGTTCGGCGTGTGAGCTCTGCGCCGCGCAGCGACTCCTTCCTTCGAGGTGCTCAGTCTACCCTTATCGTCTTCGGCTTCGTCCGACCACGGGTACGCTCTGTGCGTTCACGTGAGCACTATTCCTTTCATGATGTGCGCAGACGTGTGTGGCGAGCTTATCTTTTGAGCGGCTTAACTGCCCCGAAGCTCGGTGACTTTTCTTTCTTGACCATTAGCTCGACTTTACTAGTAGGCCCAATGCTCGAGGACTACTCCATATGGAGAGCTCCTTGCGTCGCTCTCCATATGCCCCATCAGGATGTGGCACTTTCTCAAAGTGGTGCAATCCCTTATGGTGTCCGACTCAGCCGCCACTCGGTGTCACGCCACTAGGGGCTTTGCCCCCAGGTCTATCCAAGGTCATGCCCAATGGCCCGTGGTTTTCTTTTTTTGAGCACCACCCACCCTTGTGTCGGCCTGCCGACCAAGATGCTTCAGCCGACTGCAAAGGCTTCGCTTCTTCATCAGCACTCCGACACACGCCTGCACATTGCTTGGGGACTTGTGGGATATGGGTACCCCTAGGCCCACTACCGACTGGGTAGACAGTCGGCCTGGGCCCACGTCTGACAATGATGTGGGTCGACCCCAGGCCGGCCCATGAGGATCCCCGACTTAATGGATAAAGGTAGATGAAGACGTAGCCCGCAAGGTACACGGTGATGTACTCGGATCTCGCTCAAAGATCACAGAGATTATGTTACAGCCGACTCAGATTAGTTTCCTAGTTGTAGCCGGATACAATTAGAGATAACCGACTTGTAAACCCTAGGCCGTCAGCCAATATAAGGCGGCCTATGTCAACCCTCTCATTCATCTGACTCTACGCCATCCTACCACCATCATTGTAACCACAAATTTGCCATTGTTCTCCGGAGCATTGCCGAGCGAAGCAATACAAGACCCCCGAGCACAGGACGTAGGGTATTATACCTCCGGGTAGCCCGAACCTGTATAATCCCTGTGTCCCTGTGTTACCTCGAGCTCCCTAGTCCTGCGATCACCTTTTGCCTACAAATCTACCATCTGGGTACCCCCGGGTGGACTGCCAGACGATAACTCCGACAGGCGCCACCGGAACAATTTGAAGGAGGAGCCTCGCAAGTGTACTATGACTAAGGTTACAACGCAAGACAGCCGCCAAGCCAAGAGGAGTGACCGACGAGGATCAAGAATAAATTGCTCGCATGGAGATTGGAGGCTTGACTTGGGTCCGGGAAAAGCGGAGCGGGCGATCTGAGCGATCTGGTGGCGACCTGATGGCGATCTCATGTGCGCCTAGGAATCAAGAGGGGTTTGATCATCCAAATTGATCGGGACCCTTCTACTGCTCCTCTTTGCAAGGTGTGATTCTTTTCTCTCCTCTCCCTGTTGTTTGTCTTGATGGATCTGCCAGAAGAGTTAGCTGGAAAACTGGATTTTTCGCCTGGGAAGATCTTCCAACAAGATGTTCTCAATCGTTTTGGGGTTTCGGTTCGTCATCCCTCTTCTGATGTCAATGGATTCTTCTTCCTCCTGGTCACCTTTTGGTGATTTACTTTTCACCTCTCTGAGAAATTGGTTGGTTTTGCTTTGGCCTCTTGCCTAGGAGGCTCCCCAGATGAATTTCATGCTACCTTCTTGAGTGATCGCCACTTCAAAATCTCAGTCTCTTGGAAGAAAGTTGGATTTTATATTTATTCTCGTCGAAGAATCATTGGTTCATCTGTTGATGTTTACTTCCATCTCTGGAATAATGGTGTTGCTCATTGGGAAAAAGAAAAACTCTTATGGGAAGCTGAACAAGAAAAGGAATGGACAAAAATTTTATCTAAAAGAGAAAAGCGTGCTGCCAAGTCTTCAGCCAAGAAATCTTCAGTCAAGAAAGTTCGCTTTGCAGCAAAGTTAGTTCAAGATTCACCTACAGCAAAAGTGCCTCCTAGGCAATCGCTAAACTTTGGTTCTTTCACAGTTCCAATTTCTACCTCGTCGCAATTTGTCCAGTCTTGTTTCTTTGGAAATAATTGTGCCAAAGCTTCAAAGGCTTTTCAGGATGTGCCTCTGTTCAATGTTTTCGATACTCTGCATTCTTCTTTCCAATCAGCCCCCTGTTCTTCAAGCATGGAGAATCTGAAGCAAAGATTAGGGGAACAATCATCAGGCGGGATTTTAGATTCAAAATTCTGCACTAACTGTTTGGGCTATAGACACACAAGGCCTTTTTGTATCTCGCCAATTCGCTGCAGAAATTGTTTTGTTTTTGGACACTGGGCTCGGAAATGTTTCAGAGGAGCTCGGCCCAATAAAGTTTGGAGGCCCAAATCTGTTTCGCCGACCTTGTCGCCTTCGCCGAACCTCGATGGCTATGACACATAGACCCCTTCACCTTCCCGAAGAGTCCCAAACACGCAAACGAACCAATATACAGAAAAAACCCCAGCCTCGTTGGTGTCATCGCCACCAATGGCGAACTTCCAGTGTGATCCTCACCCATACCTGCCTCCAGGAGCCCATATTGAGTAGTGATGGATGAGGCCACTGAGAGGTCGCATTGCTCTAGGTGCTGAACTGCCTCGACGACATGAGGAATATGCAATCTTTGTGTTGGAACCACAGCCTCCAGAGCACAAAGCCCTACATGTCTTGCACGATGTGGTGGAGGAGATCGAGCGTGATCATCCAGTAAGAGTTTGTTCTTAGTATTGTTCACCCTTAGGCCTAGGTTTGGTTCAATTTGCGTCGGCAGTGCAAAGGCAATCTATGATAGATATCTCCCCAATAGTCTTGGACAATGGCTCTGTTCTTAGGGTGATTAAGCATAATGAAGCACAAAATGTTAGAGCTTGCCCATATATAAGAATCTGCAGGCTCATGGTTCTTGCTTTTCCTCTGGATTACTAAACGATGGATTTCTTTAAGGCTGGGGTAGCACCTTTTGGTCGGCTTCTTACTTGGCATGAAGGCCAAAACAAATCTAAGACCTTTCTGGATTGCTTGGTTTTGGCACCTGAAAGGATTCACAGAAGCTTTGTTGTATCCCAAGGGACAGTTGTTGGTGGGCAGGGTCGGTCATGGTCAGCACCAGTGTATATTATTGGTGGCCAGTTCCCAGATGGTTTCCCTCAGTTGATGGAAACCCTCACCCAATTCATGGTCACATTGCCCATGCCAACCCCAATGCACCTCCCAATTGGATGCATGATCTCGCTGGAGCTGCAGAGATGGTTCTGCAAGACATGGGGATTAATGCAGCTCAAATAAATGAAGCCATGGAAAATGTTGCAAACCCTGCCCAGGATGATGCTGATGTTAACATTCTAGAAGAAAATCAGGAAGAGCAATTGATGCCCCAACACTCTGATCAACCTCAAAACTCAGTGGATTTATCTGTCTCGACTGCAGAATACATTAGAGGCTCTGGTAATGAAATTAAACTGACAGTGGAGATGGTCATGGCAGGCAATATGGGATCTTCCTTGTCCTCCTCAAGTGAAGTTTCATCCCAAAACATGTCACCAATGGAAGATGATGAATCCTCTGCTCAGATAAGCTTCTCACTGTCTGAATACTCCAAGAGTGTCATGCCAAATTTTTTCCTTCCCCCAATAAGGATATTTACAGAACTTAATGCTTTGACTTCAAGGAAAAGGTCATGGGAGAATGCTTTCACAGAACCTGAAGATCTTACCATAGCAATTGTCCCCTACAAGCTTGAGTTGCACTCTGTTTTTCTCTTTGCTCTCTCTACTGTCAAACAGTATGGATGACTTGTCTCAAGAGAATGAAGCTCTTTCCTCTAATGATGTAGCATTGCCAGTTCAATCTGAGTCTCTCATTGGTTCTAAACAACAGCAATCACCTGCCCCAAATGCCAAAAAGAGCTTACTCACAGCTTTTGAGAAGGTTACAAGCCAAGAAGTTGAGGCTACTATGCAGCTACCTATGACTATTTCTGCTAGTAGCTCAGTTCCACTAATGTCAGCTTCAGTTAGAAGAAGCACACGTCTGTCTGGCTTTATGCATTGTCAGATTACTAGCACGCCCAGGAAAAGCAAGAAACAGGGGATTCCATCCTATGTCAATTTCATCCCAAATGCAGAAGGTGTGGTTCCTAGTGCTATCCTAGTAGAGACTCTAAGAAGCTGGGGAATCGAATGTGGGATATCATCTGAGGTGATGTCTGATGAACAGCTGCTTGGACAGCAACCAGAAGGAAGTCAGAATGAAGATGCACCATCAAGCTAATCATCCTGAAGGGCCCTCATTGCTGCTTCATCATGAAATATTGCTTTTGCTTGTTTAGTCTGTTGGGATAAACTTGCTTCAAAACTCTTTTATGTTGAACTTGATGGACACTTACCTATGCAGTATGATAAGCTGTTCTTATGCTCCTTTTCAACTGGCCTGGTCCATTCCAGGTGTTCTTGCACTGGTCCTTTCCAGAGCTTTATTTTCGATTTCTTTTGGCTTACACTGTGTGCTTCAGAAAGCTTATGTTGGCATAGGCTTGATCATCCACTCAATTTGTTTCCATAATGAATTATCGTAACTGGAATATTTTATGCTGGAATATCAGAGAATTAATGCTTCAAAAAAAATGGGATGCTGTTAGAAATAAGATAGAGGAGAGTGCTTGCTCTATTGTCTTCTTACAAGAAACAAAAAGGGAGCATTTTGACACGCCATATATTAGAAAATTTGCACCGAGAAGGTTTGATAAATTTGAATTCGTCCCATCTGTTGGAGCATCTGGTGGAATTCTGATTCTCTGGTCGAGTTCTTGTTTTATAGGACAAGTTATTCATAGAGAAAGATATGCAATAACAATGTAGTTCATGTCTGTCCACAATATGGAAGACTGGAAAATCACATCAGTTTATGGGCCATGTCAGTAACCTCTGAGAACAGAATTCATTTCTTGGCTAAGGGAGCTAGATATACAGGATAATGATGACTGGCTTTTTATTGGAGATTTCAATTTCTATCGTTCTTTAGAGGACAGAAATAAGCCAGGAGGAAATCTCCCAGACACTTTAATTTTCAATGATGTCATTGGTCACTTGGGTTTAATTGAGTTGCCTGTGAAGGGAAGGGCCTACACATGGAGCAATATGCAGCAAGATCCCCTCTTAGAACAGCTAGACTGGTTCTTCTCATCAGTGAATTGGACCTTAAGCTTCCCAAACATAGAGATTTTACCATTGGCCAAAACAACATCAGACCACATCCCCTGCAAAATATCAATTGGAACACATGTCCCTAGATCTACAATTTTTCACTTTGAAAATTTCTGGCCAGATCATCCTAGTTTTGCAGACACAGTTCTCAGAGGTTTAACAAAGACAGTAAGAAATCAAAGAGATTCAGCCACAATCCTAGCAGGGAAACTTAAGAATGTCAGATATGAGTTGAAAATTTGGAGTAAGACCCTCTCTAATCTAAATCTATTGATTGCTAAAAGTAACAAAGTCATTCTCTTCTTGGACTATGTGGAAGATAGCAGGCCTCTTTTAGCCCATGAATGGAATTTCAGGAAAATTGTCAAGACTCACTTGTCAAGCTTACTGGACTACAGAAACAAGTACTGGAAGAAAAGATACATAGCAAACAGAATCAAATTTGGGGATGAGTGTACCAAGTTCTTCATGCAATGGCTACCATCTCTTATAGAAAGAATTCAATATCACTCCTTAAGGATGATAATGGTAACACAATTTGTGATCATGACAGTAAAGCTAAACTCCTATGGTCTGCTTATAAGAATAGAATGGGTGTTAGTTTCAATCCACAGATGCAGTTTGACCTGGCTTCTTTGATAAATTTGGATACTGACCTAAGCAACTTGGTGATCCCTTTTACAAATGATGAAATTGATAGAATCATCAGGAAAATGCCATCTGATAAAACTCCTGGCCCTGATGGATTTAATGGCTACTTTTTGAAGAGGTGCTGGCCTGCTTTAAAGGAAGATTTCTACAAGTTGTGTTTGGATTTCTATAATGGAGAAGTGAATCTGGAAAGTATAAACTATCCAGGACTACTTGGCATGAAGTTTTGAATATATTCATCAGTGCCACCAAAGCAAAAAAGAATTATCATCCTCAAGCTTGATTTTGCTAAAGCCTTTGATACAGTCGAACATGATGCAATCTTAAAAATGCTAGCTCACATGGGCTTCCCAGATAAATGGTTGCTTTGGATGAAAATGATTGTCTACTAGGAAATCCTCTATCTTGCTCAATGGTGTGCTAGGAAAACAGTTTGTATGCAAAAGAGGGGTGAGACAAGGAGATCCCCTTTCTCCATTACTCTTTGTACTAGCTGCAGAAATGCTGCAATATGTGATCAATGATGCCTGTGCTAATGGTTTACTTCGCATCCCAGTACCTCAACCAACAGATAAGTTTTCCATAATACAGTATGCAGATGACACATTGCTGATGATGCAGGCAGATGTCTCTCAGATTCTACATCTAAAGCACATTCTGACCCTATTTGCTGAGTCCACTGGCCTTAAAGTGAACTTTCAGAAATCCTTGATGGTTCCAATAAATGTACAGAGAAGTAAAATGGTTACTCTTGCAGCAGCACTAGATTGTATAATTGGTACCATGCCATTTACATACCTTGGTCTGCCTATGCGTACTACAAAGCCAAGATTGGAAGATATGACCCCTCTCATGGACAGAGTGGAAAGACGTCTGACTGCATGCTCATCTTTGCTATCTTACACTAGTCGTCTGCAGATGGTCAACTCAGTTATCACTCCAATAACAACCTATGCCATGTGCACAATAAAGCTCCCAATTGGCCTCATTGAAAACATTGATATAGCTCGAAAACAGTGCATCTGGAGAGGCAGTAACACTGAGAAGAAAGGGAGGCAATTTAGTAGCCTGGGAGCAGCTCCAAAAGCCCAAGGATAAAGGGGGTCTAAGTGTTCTGAACCTAAGATTGCAAAATGATGCTTTACTGATCAAGCAGTTACACAAGTTTTATAGCAGAATAGATGTCCCTTGTGTTAATCTAGTATGGTTCAAGTACTACTCAAATAAGGTGCCGCATGCTAGCAGGGAAGTCGGCTCTTCCTGGTGGAAAGATGTTCTAAGGCTAAATGTATAGAGGTATAGCAAAATGCTCCATTGGAGATGGTTCAACAGTACTCTTCTGGGATGATCTGTGGGCTGACACCTTGATGTTAGTTCTCTATCCAAGACTACACTCCTTCTCTAAAAACTCAGACTGGTCAGTTAAACAAATGATTCAAGCAGAAACCCTAGATACCATCTTTCACCTGCTTATCTAAACAGGCATATCATGAGATGCAAGATATGGCAGTCTACTTACAATCCTGTCCTTTTAATCCAGCAGAGAAAGATAAATGGTCTTTTATCTGGGGAACTGAACAATACTCTTCAAGGAAACTATATGGCCTGGCTTATCAACATTTGCAAGTCCCAAGAACTTTCAAAAGAGTCTAGAAATCTAAATGCACAAGAAGAATATGTTTCTTTGCTTGGCTCATCCTAATAGATAGGCTGAACACAAAGGTAATGCTGCGAAGGCGCAATTTCCATGTTCAACCAAATATCTACTGTGTGCTCTGCAATGACAGTGTGGAGGAGGACATTGATCACTTATTTTTTGATTGTCCATTCGCACACCTATGCTGGGTTAAACTGGGTTTTCAATGGCTAGCTGGTGGCAACATACATGAAAGACTGGAAAATACTTGAGCTCATATGCAACTTCCTTACTTCATGGAAATCTTCATTATTGCCGCCTGGGTGATTTGGGGTCTAAGAAATGACAAGATATTCAATGGCGTCAACCACACTCTTGATCTCTGGAGCTTGAGGTTCAGAGAACAAGTCCTCCTTCAACTGCATAGAGTTAAGGAGGACCACAAACCTATCATTGTACAATGGCTAGAGTCAACTTTGTAGCTTTATATTTTCTCTGTCTCCTTTTGTAAGTAACCCTGTACTCTAACTCGTTTGCTATTTAATTACATGTTGTGGAGAACTCCACAGTTTCAGTTCAAAAAAAAAGAATAAATTGCTCGCACGTGTGGTTTGAGTTTCTCCTTTCTTTTATTTATTTTTCAGCGTGTGTGCAAGCTTGTGTGTGCATAGCAATTTTTTCTTTTATTTATTTTCAGCATGTGTGTTAGTGTGTGCTTTTGTTTTTCATCACCATGATCACTATATATATCACCTATGCCTTCATGATATGGTTATTAGTGATGATAGGAAGTTTATGCCATGTTGAAATATGATGATCGTTGCCACTTTGTCTATTTTTGCGCTTGGCTTATGCATGATTAGACTAATGCTCTCCCTAACATGATCTGAAAATTATCTAAATGCCAGCTCAATCTTTTGTGGAGGTTATGATAATTTAATACCCATATTTATTATTCTTGCTATCTCTTTTAAACTTATCAAGGGATGTTTAATTGCTGAATTTTATTGAGCTAGCCTTGTCATTAATACCTTTTGCAATTGCTCTACCTATCCAAAGCCTAAATGTTATATCCTGATGAACCGTAGTATAAGAATTATTTTCATGTGAGTTGATTTAGGACTTATCTTCTCTGGTACGAGACTAAGAAGCTGACCATTCTGTTTTGCGTACCTCCTTTTTGCTAGCCTTTCTATCAATGCATTGTGAGTTTCTACACCGGAAACTTCACAAACTTCGCTGGATATCCACCCTAAACCCAAATTATCTTTTTGTGAAATACCTCCTTGACCACAACCCAAATTTGAGTATGGATCATTATCTTAAGGAAATTCTAAAGAATCAAGAGCTTTATACAAGGAACATATATTTGGGAGGCATCAAAGAGTACATAGTGGAAAAAACCAGAAGAAACGGAGGTCCACCAAGAGTGGGCCGGCCGGCCCAAACACCTTGAGCCGACCGGCCTACCCCCTATCCTCCTCCAATCGCTTCAAAATTCGATGAGAAGATACTCCCTGAAGATTCAAACCTTTTTCCAAGAAGATCAAGATGGATACTTACTTCAGCATTAGCCATCAACTCTATGCTCCAGGACGAGCAATCGTTTAAGCATGGGGGAGGTGCTGAGTAAGTACTAATGTTGCTAGAAGTTCTGAGGAGCAAAAAAGAAAGAAAAAAGAAAAAATGATGAAAAAGGAAAGAAGAAAAGAAGAAAAATATGAAAAATAATAATAATAAATGCTCCTCGGTTCTTTTTGCTTCATTAATTCCATGAGTGCTTTGAAGACTATTCCATACTCAAATATTCCAACCACGTGCAATCCGATAACGAGGACTTCATTTGTGCCTCGGGATCAACCTTTGCCATTTGTACATGTCCACTATCTAAAAGCGTGTGTTCCATTTTCCCCCTCTCCACAAAATCGATTATTTTTCATGGTCTTTTTGATGAGTCTCGGTAAACCCATGAGAAGTATTTCTTGTTTTGATAATATCTTGATCTTGATTATAATATATTTTTTAGGACTAACCTTTCCCATAGCTCTAGATAAAGCCTTACACATACATGAGAGAAAGAAAGGTGAAGAGAGTTCTAGCAAGTTTGCGAGACAAGATGAGCTGAGAGTTTTCGTGAGCAATTACAATGAGGTTTAAATTATTGATCTTGGTTTAGCGATTCTTTTGGAACTTACTTCTTAATTTCTGAGATTCGTTTAAATTAGAGAGCATGTGTTTAAAGTCTTTGTGGGGAACACTTAATTCATATCTACCCTCCATACAAGAAAGAGCTGGTTACAACTTGAAGAATTAACCGCAAAACATTTTGAGGGCATTATGTTTTCTCATGTATGATCAAGTGCAGGGATTGGACACCGAAAGGCAACGCTGATTTTTATTGAAGACTTACTCGAGGACGAGCAAGGTTTAAGCATGGGGGGATTGTTGACGCTCCTTAGCGACAACTTTTTACCCTTGTTTATCTTCAACAATGGCATGAATTTGATATCTAAACTATTGATCATACTCTATAACCGAGACATTTTTGTATATGCATGTGTTTTTGGAGGATTTCTATTTATGCAGGTTTTTGGGCTAAATTAGAGCACATATGGACAAGGCTTGTGACCAAGGACCGGCCGGCCCCACATGGCCTAGGCCGGCCAGCCTATGGTATTTCAAGCCCCGTTCGTGCTCATCTTTGGTGAACCATCCTCCAAGAATATTTGAAAGGCAAGTGCTTCAAGATAAGGTCAAGAGACTTCAGGGTCAAGGCAAATCAATTAGAGAATTTGGAAGGTCATCCACTTTCCATTCTTATCTCGAAGATATTCCGAAGCAAACGACAACCAAAGGCCCACATACATAGATGGAACAACTACTGAAGCTTCCAGAAGACTTGGGGAGAAAGATGAGGACGAGGCGGCCAGAAAAGAGGCCAGGCCGGCCGGCCTGGGCCTCTCTGAGTCGGCCGGCCTAGGGCCCCCTAGCGGCACCTCGTCCTCCCCTTCGACCTAGGTTTCCTCAGGGTATAAATAGCCCCTGTGCCCCCCTGCCACGCATAAATTCATCCATCATTCGATGCCGAGGAGCAGAGGAACTAGAGGGACACCTTTCGAAGAGCTGAGGGTCGTGCTAGTTATCTAGGGTTCTACCCTAGCCGACGTGGGAACCCTGCGAGGAAGACCACATCGGAGTTCTGGAGTTAGGATCATCAAGATCAAGGTAGGATCCCGTGGTAATCTTGTGATGTACTATCATTCATGGTGAAGTTATTTGTGTTTCCGAATCTTTAGCGATCAAGTGCTTCTTTCTATGATTTTGTTCTATCTTGGTTTTGCTTCTTCTCCAACCTGTTCTCGAGATAGATTGCTTGGGGTGTTCTTGTAGCCATGGTGGCTAAGGGTTTATACCGGATCTACCAAGTGGTTCGACACGTTCACTTGTGAACGTGCCCTTAAGTTACCCACGCCGATAGGGAGCATCGTGACAGGGTGTGATCCCGTGTACGGTGGGGCTTTCGAGAGTTTGACCGGAGGTCGTGATTTAAAGATGCTTTTTATTGAGATTCACATCTATCTTACTTCACTCTATTTGGTTCGGAGCTATAACATATGCATGATCTAGGCGATCTAGATCGGTTATCTCTAACTATCTCTTGCTACCTTCAGTGTTTGGTGTTTAATAGATTAGATCTGTTTTACAACCCTCTTCAAGATCAAAGGATTTCTACGCTAGTTGGATTGTTTCTTATATCTTTAGTTCCACGGATTGATAAACCTTGGGGAGTACTCTAGGGGAAGAGCTACAACTGATCCGTGCGCTTGCGATTCACGATTGACACGTCTAAGGGCCATCAACATTTACATTATTCTGCAAGTGCACAGAAGTACGTTGTAGCATTTCACCCGGGAGTATTCTAGAGTATCATTTTTTGTTTATCGGCAGGAAAAGCGTTTAGTTAAAGAGAGATGTTATCCAATATATTTACTTACAACACTATTAATCTACCAAAGTCTAGATAGGGGTAAATGATATGAAAGTGTAGAGGTAGAGTGACACACAGAAGTTCATCGCTCATCATTAAGTAAGTCTTAGTTAGTAATAGAACGTTAGTAGAGATCAGAAACGATTCATTAGCATCATGCAAATGGGACTGGGATATACAACATTATCCTATACAAGCTCATACAAGGGACATATGACAGAGGACATATCGAGGTGTCTAGTGGTTCCCTCATCAAGGGATGACAGGAAGACGTCTTATCATAAAGGCCTAATATCATCTCCCGAACGTGGAGGATTACAAAGGACTGACAGGGCTGTCACCACCTGCCGCCTACCTCTACTAATCCGTGGGGTAGCGATACCCTCAACAGTATTCCGTATTCCAAAAACCATGTTTGCAATATGAAATACAACTCTATCTATCATGCTAATAAATTGAGCAACCATAAGGCACATTTAGCCAATGTCATAACATATGTCAGCTTGGATAAGGTGCAAGACATAAGAAGTATATACTAAGTAAGTAGAGTAAAGTTTACAACATAAGTATGAAGATACTTTCATTAAGCTCAGAGTATTACAAGTAAGTAAAGAGATACTAAAGCTGAACTCTAGAACTTACCAAGACTCCTCCGGAAGCCCTTCTGAAGATCAACTACAAGAACTATCACTACTAAGATTAAGACTAAGCTTGTAGCAAAGGAGAGCTCTTCTTCTGGTGTGTGTTGGATACGACTCCCCTTGTAGGTATTTATAGCATCCATAGGCGGTTTAGAGCCGGCTATCGGCGGTTGAGGCTGTTTGGCCATGGGCCCAGGTCGGCCGAAGTGGGGGCGTCGGCTGACCCTACGATGCACCGCCTTTAGTGACGCACGGATCAGATGTGATCCTCAGGTCGGTTTACAGGTACTAGTCAAGGGAGGGCCGAGTCGGCTGCACGGGGAGGTCGGCCAACCTAGGGGGTTCAGCCGACCTAGCCTTGCCGCCTCTCAGGCCCACCTCTCTCTGGGAGACTGCCTTGTGGGTCCTGAGATCGGTTTCAGGTGGGTGCCATCGGTTTGGGTGTACGAAGCTCTGGTTGTGGGCCCTTCAATCCATGTGATGGTGTTGAGGCCAAATCTTGTCCTTTACTTTCAACCGTCATTGAATCAACGCTCATAATGACTCCAAATTGTGCTTCTTCGCTGCAGGGAAAATGGGCTCGAATGGGTGCCAGGCCAGGTGGCCCGACCTAACCAGGTCAGCCGACTGGGCCTGGGCCCAATTTCCTCCATCTTTTGCTGCCAGGTCCCTGTACTCAAATATATTCTATATATGCATGCTACAACATTATTTGAATATGAATGTCTAAGTTATGCTTAATCTTTATTCTCTTTCTGAGGCTATTGACGGTCAGATATTCTGTTATAAGGACTGTCAACAATGTCTAGAATTTTAATCCTTGTCGGGTAAGTCTTGCTGAGTATTAGTATACTCAGCCTTACTTGTGGCTTGTTTTTAGATATAGATGATGCTGGTTATGACCCTGTGGCTGCCCTGACTTGGCCTTGTGTGTTGCCTGATGATTGGACTATGGAGAGGGTGTCGCATGAATCTGATTCAGGCCACGGTGAATGAATGTTATGTGAGGGCTCCACATAATGTTATGTGTATCAACGTTAGACTTCCGCTGTGGTTTATAACTCTGAGTTGTAATAACTAGAACTTGTGCACTGCTTTGTATAATTATCTATGTGTACCCTATGTTGTAAAATTTGTGATTGTTGGGTTATTGTCGAAGCCAATAAGCCTAAACAATAGCTAAGACAGAGAAATAGAGACAAGTAACAATGTATTACTCATCAACAGTGTTCTTAGGAATCAGCCCTTTACACGTTGGTGGGAGGTCCCCTTTTATAGGGAGGTCAAGAGGCACATTTTACATTCCACTTATACCCTTGAAAATCAGGCATCATCCTTTACACTAAACAACCTGAGCTATCCAGGGGCATAAGGGCACATTCGCACGCCTCAATGTGAATGCGTAGACCAGCAACTCCGTCTTTGACTCGGGTTGGACCTGGTCCACGCTGCCTTCACCGTGCCTCCCGTGATCTTTGTCACCTTCACCACCCGGAGCACCTTCGGTCGCGCAACGCCTTCTCTTGCTCGGAGAGGAAAAGACGCCGCGCCATCACCAGGGCCTGTCTTGAGCCTGTATAATGAGATGGACCGCACACATACAGGTAGTATCTCGGAATTGCCTTCGCACTCCTGAATGACGAACACCTGATGCGAAGGCGGTGGATTGCTGCATAACACCTGATCTCTAGCGAAGGCAATAGGCTGCCTCATAATGGCTTCACATCTCTTTCAGACGACCGAGAGCAGCGGATCGCCTCTCAGTGTCTAATAGTCTAGCGAAGGCAATGGCCTTTTAGTTAATTTTAGCGAAGGCAAATGTCAGAAGCTCAAATGTAAAGCGGGTGAAGGCGTTTCCTTGGCAGGCCAATCCCCCAACAGTAGCCTCTCGCGGATGAGGGCTTTCTCCAACAGGCTGATGTCCTCGAAAATTCAGGATTGCCTTCGCATGTTCCAGAGAAACGCCTTCTCCTGTTGGAGTAAAACCCGAGTCGATGACTTCGCTTCGAGTTTGTCTTTGCATCTTGTATTTTTATTCTCATTTTCAACTTTATTTTTATTTTTATTTGTATTATTTTTTGAATTATTCGGGCCATTTTGATTTTCGAGACGCGGTAACGGTCACATTTTTTACTGCCCTATAAATAGTACCGAAGGGGTCCCCCTTTTTAACCTTTCCTTACTTTCGCTGTCAATCGCTTTCTGCTTGCTGAATCTTCTTCGCGTTGTAAGGCATTTGGTTTTCACCCCTTTGTTTTCAGGCTTTGAGGTATTAATTATTTTTACCTTCGTATAAAATTTGTTTTAATTTGAATTTTGTCTTTGGATTGTACTTGTATCTGAATGTTTTTGTTTTCACTGAGTTTCTTCGCTAACGAAATGACAATTGTTGTCATTTTTGCAGCGGTACGCACCAGACAGACTGCTTTGCTAACTAGCATGGCTGGCGAAGGCAGCCCCAAGGCACAAAGGGCGGGTAGGTCTCCTCGTTAGGAGATGAGTGATACTGAGGCTGAGCAATTTGCTCAGCGGTTGGAGGATGAGACTCCAACTGTGGAGGAGACATCTGGCGATGATCACGCCGAGGATGATGAGGCTAGCGAAGAAGAAATTCTGAATGATGTGGAGGCCAACTTAGAGGATCTAGTGGATCCCACTAAGAGGGCGAAGACACTTTTATTTGGCAAATCCGAGGTCGGTGAAAATGACATCAAGTTCTATGAGGAGAAGGGATATTTTCCCGAGGGTTGGGGCCGTGCTCCTGGTGCCGATACTACCCCTAACCCTCGCGAAGACGAGGCTGTGGTCTTCATGGATTTTTTTATTGCAGGACTGAAGATGCCCGTTGATAACATTATTGCGAAGATGCTTGCGCCCTATGGCTTACAGTTGCATCATCTGACGCCCAATGCCATCAGCCATCTTCTTCGGTTTTTCTGGGCTGTTAAGACGCATGAGTCACAGGTTACAGTTGATGGGTTCCTTCGATTGTATGAGGGTCACAATCAGAGCAAGTCAGCTGAGGTCAAAGGCGAGCTATTCACTCTAGACTTTGGTTGTGTTACCTTCACTGGGCGTCGTTGTGGTTCCAACTTTGCGAAGGTGGAGCCTTCCTTTGCTCAGAGAAATAAATGGACAAAGGATTAGCAAAAGTACTGGTTTTATGTGAGGGTACCTTCGGAGGAGATTGTTTTGGCAGATGGGACTAGATCTGTTACTTTCCCTCTGCACAGCCAGGTTGATTGGCTTAAGTTTGTTTCTTGTCCAGTGTTTGACGCAGAAAGCGCTGGATTCACCGAGTGCTGGAAAGCTTTCCGAACGGCTTCGCAAACATTCTGCAGCCGTGACCTTATTGAGGAAGGCATTGCAGCTGATCTTGCTGCTGGAGTTTATTTCTTATCTGCCGACTGGGTGCCTTTCAAGGTTGAGTGGAAACCTTTTGGTGAACACACTAAGGTTGCCTTCCCCCGCTTTGGGGCTAGGATTCCCGAAGGCATGTCTGCAGCAGATTTTGTCACTTTGGTGGAGCAACGGGCCATTGACATTCTTGGCCCGTACACCACAAAGGAGCATCATAGTTGCGAAGACAACTATGTTGCTACTAGACTGAACAGGATTTTTGAAGAGTTGGGGATTTCTTACGGTACTCGTGAGGTTCCCGTTCCTACCAAGGAGAAGAAGAAGGAGAAGAAAGAGAAGAGAGGGAAGGCAAAGGCAAAGGAACAGGATGAAGATGCCTATGTGTCTTCGCGCGCTCCTTGGGGAGGTGGTCGGACTGGACGTGGTGGAGGCCCTGGCCAAGGTCGCGGGCACGGAGTTGCGAAGGCTGCTTCTTCCTCTATCCCGGCCAAGCGCAGCAGCAGCAGCTCTCATGGGTCTGCAGAAAAAAGACGCCACCAAGAGCCGCCAATTGCTGTTGTTCCATTGTCAGTTGCGGCTCCAGCTGCTGGGGCCGCTTCTTCGGCTTCGCGCGGTGGCTGTTCGTTATCTGGAGTTGTTTCTTTGGCTTCGCGCGGTGGTCGTCTGCCTCTTCCTCCTCGGGCGCCACCAACGGCTCCGGCTCCAGCGCAGTTGACCGCTTCGCCCGTCACTGGTTTTGCGAGCTCAGCTCCTCGGAGTGGGGATGATATTTTCTTAGGTGAGATTGCTCTCTTTGGGAATTACTTTCAGGGCACAAGTCTTCCTTTGCTAGGAAGGTACTGATGCAAATCTTGCCTTCGTCCCGATGGACATGCAGTACTGCTTGAATTCATCGCAATCAAATTGTTTGCCATTATCTACTGTGACTTCCCTTGAGACTCCAAATCTACAAACAATTTGCTGCCAGAAAAATTTTATGACTATCTTCGCTGTGATGTTTGCCAATGGCCTTGCCACAATACACTTGGCGAAATATTCCACTGCAACTATTGCATATTTCAGGTTTCCTTGAGCTGTGGGAAGAGGACCCACCAGATCTATGCCCCATCTCTGCAGTGGCCAGACTGTGTTTGTTGCATCATTGATGATTGAAGGCTAATAAAACCTTGTCTCATTGCCTTCCCCACAATTGCCCTCGCTCCAAAGTGAGCTCCACATAGGCCACTGTGTATCTCTTGTATCAGTTCTCTGCCTTCGCTTATTGACATGCAGCGAAGCCAAGGAGCCACGACCCCTTTCTTGTATAGAATATTGTCGATGATTTGATATGATCTTGCTCTCTGTTGCATAGTTTTGAGGTCATCTTCGCCAACGGGTTCATAATATCCCCTTAGGTATGCCATTATAGATGACCTCCAATCTTCTGAGTTTATTGCATTGATAAAGTGTGGTTGCTCATCGAGTTCTTTGATCAAAGGCATTGTTAGTGTCTGGAAGAAGACATCGGGTGGCAATTTGTCCCCTTTTGCTGTTGCCTTGGCCAATGTATCGGCTTCTTCATTTTTTGCCCTTAGGATGTATTCGACTGTAAAGCCCTTGAATTTTTTCTCCATTGCTCGAACTGTAGTCAGATACTTGATCAGCTCTGGCTGTTTTGCAACACTTTCTTTTTCAATATGATCTGCTACCACCTTTGAGTCAGTTTTCACAATGAAGCGCTGAGCCCCCAGCGCCTTCGCTTTCCTGAGCCCCAATAGCACAGCTTCATATTCAGCGACGTTGTTTGTACTTCTGTCGCTGTTTTTGCAGAACTCTAGGTTCGTTGCATATCTCATTTTGACTCCCGAAGACGATTACACAATTGCTGCAATGCCAGCTCCTTTGTCCCCCCCAAGCACCATCACAATGTATTAACCAGCTTTCTTCTCTGGTCAGATTTTCTGCCGAAGGCGATGTTTACTCTGCTATGAAATCAGCCAAGACTTGTGATTTGACTGCTGTTCTTCGCTTGAAATCGACAACATATTCAGACAGCTCTGCGGCCCATTTGCATATTCTTACCGAAGCTTCTTTATTACTGAGCAGCTCTTTTAGTGGTTGATCTGTGAGCACTTTGATGTTGTGCCCCTCAAAATAATGCATTAGCTTTCTGGATGCCATCACCACAGCATAGATCATTTTTTCGATCTCAGTGTATAATAGCTTCGACCCAGCCAGTGCCTCAGAGTCATAGTACACTGGCTGCTGTATCTTCCTGCCCTCAATTAGCTTATTCACAATAAGTGCAGCACTGACAGCTGATTGCGAAGCTACGATATACAACAGTAAGGGTGCCTTTGGGTCACGTATTGTCAGCTTCGTGAGCTGTATCAGATATTGCCTTAACTCTTGAAATGCCTTCGACTGCTCTTCTCCCCATTCAAATTTTGTTGCATTTCTGAGAGTTGCGAAGAAGGGTAAACTGCATTCAGCTGCCTTTGCAATAAATCTGTTAAGTGCTGCGATTCTGCCAGAGAGTTTCTGCACGTCTCTAATGCACTTTGGCTCTTCCATATTGAGGATTGCATTGATCTTGTCTGGATTGGCTTCGATTTCATTTGCTGATACAAGGCAGCCAAGTATCTTATCCTTGGATACTCCGAAGACAAATTTCTCCGGGTTGAGCTTGAGACCAGCTTGTCTCATTCGGGCGAAGGCAACTGCCAGATCTAAGATGTGATCTTGCCTTTTCACACTGTTGACCAAGATGTCATCAACATATGCCAGAATAGTTTTGAAGAGTTCCTCCTTGAATACGGTGCTTGACATGCGACAGAAAGTGGTACCAGCATTGCGAAGCCCCTCGGGCATTCTGATGAAGCAAAATGTGCCAACAGGAGTGATGAATCTGGTTTTTTCTTCGTCTTCTTTCTTCATCCAGATCTGATGATATCCGAAGAAGCAATCTAGAAGGGACATCATCTCACTTGCAGCAGCTTGATCAATGATTTTGTCGATTCTTGGGAGTGGGAAATCGTCTTTTAGACATGCCTTATTGAGATCGGTGAAGTCGATGCACATTCTCCACTTGCCATTTTTCTTTTTCACTGGCACCGTGTTTGCTAACCACTGAGGATATTTTACTTCGCGTATAACATTTGCATCCAGCAGTCTTTACACCTCAGCTTTGACTGCACTCACTTTTTCTTCGGACATTTTCCTCAGTTTCTGCTTCTTGCAAGTTTGTGCTCAACTATGCTCCTGTCGACGCCTGGCAAATCATTGCTTGACCATGCAAAGACATCTTTATTGTTTCTCAAGAACTCAATGAGTCTTACTTCTTCGTCAGGTTCAAGATCTGAGCCGATGATCACCTTCCTGTCGAAGACATCAGGCTGCAATTGCACTTCTTTTGTTTCTATTGCCCCTTGCATGCTTTTGCTATCTTTCTCAGCAATTGGCTTCTCCTCAAGATAGATAGGTTCTCTTTCTTTGAGTACGTGTACTTTTCGCTGGCCTAGGGTGTTGGCATACTCAATTCTTCTTGCCTCTGTTTGGTCACCGAAGACGGTAATGACTCCTTTGAGAGCTGGCATTTTCATGCACAAGAAAGCTTGCCTTATGATGATGTCGAAGGCATTTATGACTCCTCTGCCGAAGATAACATTGTAGTCGAAGAACATGTCAACGACATCAAAGGTGATGAACTCAGTTCTTGCATTTGATGTGTCGCCAAAGGATACTGGCAATGTGATTTTTCCCAATGTTGCAGTGCGCTTCCCCCCGAAGCCAACCAAGGGTGTATCTGATGGCTCTAGATTGTCTGGGTTGATGTTGGTCATTGACCTGAGTGTCTTCACTAAAATGATATCCACAGAGCTGCCTGTGTCCACTAAAACTTTCCCTATTGTCCAGCCAGCAATGTTGGCTTCAATCGACATTGCGTCGTTATGTGGAAAATTGTGGGGCTTGAGATCTTCTTCTGTGAAGGTGATTGGCATGTGAGACGATTCCGATTTCTTGTAAGGACCGTCAACTGAGATGTTGTTGACTTGGCCAAAGTAGCTCTTTCTCTGCTTCTTTGTCTCGAAGGCAAGTGAGGATCCTCCAGTTATTGGCATAATGAGGCCATAACTGGGCAAGGGATTTGCTGTGTTTTGATCTTGCGGTTTTTGTGGTGGTGGAGGTGGTAATTCTTCCACCTTGATGTCTTTGTTTGGGATAGGCTAGGTGTTTTGTGGGTATAGGTGTGGATACAATGTTTGCGGGTAATAACGTTGGAATGCTTGTGGTGAAGGCGAAAATTGAGTCGCCATAGCAATTGTGGGATGGACAAAGTTTGAGTTTAAGGAGGGATAGATTGGGCAGTATGGCTGGATAGCTTGGGTTTGTGTTTGGGCTTGAGTGTTGGGGTGCGAAGCCGATGGTGGCTTCGTTTGGGTAGCTTGGATTTTGTCTGCCTTCATCTTGTCAATGGTTCTCTTAATGTCTCAGCACTGCTCTGTGCCATGGGTGTGATTTTTGCCATGATATTGGCAAAACAACTCTGGTCCTAAAGGCGGGCCCCTTCCTCTTCCTCGGCCTCTGCCGGTTCTTCCACCTCTTTAGGTAGGCTCGTTTCTTTGGCTCTGGTATTGGTTTTCTGGGTCGGTGGGTTTGTTTTCTTGGAACGAAGGCGGACTCTCAACGCTCATGATAGTTTGGGATGGGTAGTTTTGGTAGTGGTTTTGGTTGTAGTGGTGGTGCTTGTTTTGGGAATCATACTGGCTTTTCATGACGGCTTCTCTGGCAATTTGCATTCGGTTGTCATTGTCGGATCAACAATATTTTTTGAACTCCTCATATAGATCTCCGAGGGTTGCTGGTGTTTCCCTTGCAATGTGCTGCGCGAATGGGCCAGGCCGAAGCCCCTGTATAGCTGCAAACTTGGCGGCTTCGTCAGGAATATGAGGAGCCTGAGATCGCAGTCCCACAAACCTGCGAAAGTAGTCCTCCAGAGATTCCTTCGGCTGTTGGTGTTGAGTTAGCTCTGCATATGAGAGTGCTTGGTCTCCTATTATACTGAAATTCTTGATCAGCTCTCTCTTTAGATCATACCAGCTGCTGATAGATAACCCTGGAAGCTTGGTGTACCAGTTCATTGCAGTGCCATCGCAAACAATGATGAAAAACTTTGCCAGCACCACATCATCTCCCCCTGCCGAAGCTATTGCAGCCTCATAGCTCATGAGAAATTGCTTGGGGTCGGTGAGGCCATTGTACCTTGGCAGAGAGATGGGCTTGTATGAAGGCGGCCATCTTGCCAATTGCAGACTTTTTGAGAGAGGGCAAGTGTGATCAATGGGACGAGTGTGCAGCACTTGGAAACCGGTTTCCGATGTGGAAATGCGATTTGTTCCAGCACTAGCGAAGGCAATTGGATCATTGATTTCTGCTTGGAGCTCAGCAACTTGTTTCTTGGCTCTCTCCCGTTCTTCTCGGAGCTTCGCAGCTCTGGGGTTTGTGGAGTTCAATCTTCTTTGCTTCGCTTGTCTCAGCTCTTCTAACTGCTTCCTGACCTGCAGCAGCTGGTGTTGTTGCTCTTCTTCCTCTTCTTGCATTTGCTGTTGTAGCTCCAGCTGGGCAGCTTCGAGCTCTCTCTGCTGCTCCAGACGGCGAAGGCGGAGCCTTTCCTCCACCCTACGCAGCTTTTCTTCGGTGGTGAGAGCGTCTTCATCGACTTCCGTTTTGTCAGTGATGGCTTTGTTTATGGGTGGTAAGGTGCTTGGTGGAATTATGGCTTGGGCATCGGCTTCGCCGGTTGAGTGTGTGTCTTCGGTGGTGTTGGTAGGTGGTCTTGTTACTACTCTTCTTGGTGGCATAGTGGTGTTCGTGGGTTTCCTTCGTGCACAGCACAGACAGTGGGCGCCAGTTGTTGGGTTATTGCCGAAGCCAATAAGCCTAAACAACAGCTAAGACATAGAAATAGAGACAAGTAACAATGTATTACTTATCAATAGTGTTCTCAGGAATCAGCCCTTTACACGTTGGTGGAAGGTCCCCTTTTATAGGGAGGTCAAGAGGCACATTTTACATTCCACTTATACCCCAGAAATCAGGCATCATCCTTTAGACTAAACAACTTGAGCTATCCAGGGGCATAAGGGTACATCCGCACGCCTCAATGTGAATGCGTAGACCAGCAACTCCGTCTTTGACTCGGTTTGGACCTGGTCCACGCTGCCTTCACCGTGCCTCCAGAGATCTTTGTCACCTTCACCACCCGGAGCACCTTCAGTCGCGCAACGCCTTCTCTTGGTCGGAGAGAAAAAGACGTCGCGCCATCACTAGGGCCTGTCTTGAGCCTGTATAATGAGATGGACTGCACACATACAGGTAGTATCTGGGAATTGCCTTCGCACTCCCGAATGACGAACATGATGCGAAGGCGGTGGATTGCTGCATAACACCTGATCTCTAGCGAAGGCAATAGGCCGCCTCATAATGCCTTCGCATCTCTTTCAGACGACCAAGAGCAGCGGATCGCCTCTCAGTGTCTAATAGTCTAGCGAAGGCAATGGCCTTTTAGTTACTTGTAGCAAAGGCAAATGTCAGAAGCTCAAATGTAAAGCGGGTGAAGGCGTTTCCTTGGCAGGCCAATCCCCCAACAGTGATGAGTTGTACCATCTGAGCTCACCTTCAAGTGGGTCATGCTGCTATTTCGTTTCGGTCGAGAGAAATGATGGTTTAATCGGGAAGGTATCCGATGGGCTGCATGATTAGGCCAGTTGAAGTGTGTGAAGTACCACAGTGGAAGTGGTCTCATACACTTGAGCCGGGTTAATTGGGGCGGTCTGCCACAGGACCGTCAATAGAGTGTGGCCCTAGCACCTCGTCAGGGGGGGGGGAGGGACGGATGGATCAGCTGGTGATCGACCTCTAAGCCCTTAGTGTCTGTCCCCAATTGTTCCTGTGACCGTTCAATGAGTTGCGAGGGCTCTTTGCCTTTTTGTGGTGAAAAACTAGGGTCCGGCATGTGCCGAAGCTCGAACGCGGTTCAGGGCGCCCCTGGTGTCTGTCCACCAGGGGTACGACCGTTAGTGGGCCTGGCCTTTCCCGCCCCTCACACTGTGTGCGCCCAAGAGCGGTCGTCGAACCCGTTCGCGGGCGGCCTTAGAACTTTCTGGCTATTGTTGGGCCGTTGAAGCGCCCTTGCCCTTATCCGGCTTACCTGGCCTAGCCCCACTCCCATTGGAGGGGGTCGTTGGCGATGACGTGACCGAGGGATGCCCCTTGGGGCTCACGAAATGAGGGGGCAGAGAGAGATCATGCGTGTCAGGTGCGGTGGACGGCTTGCGCTTGTCCACACACAGCCTTCATAAAGGCAAACGCGCCCGTTGCCTCTCCCCAAAGCCCTCGCATTCGCCTCCGGCCATTTCGCATTCCACGCTCCTGCTGCCCGCCGCCTTGCTCTTCTTGTTTCCACCCGAAAGCTCTTGCACCGCCTCCCTTACTCACTCCGCTCTGTCGTGAGGTCAAAACTGTGCCGCCGTTGACTCCTGTAATGGGATACTGGATGAAGTCCACCTTCACCGAGTGATGAAGACATCGGAAGGTAAACCATACATGGTAAGAAGTAACCCGTCACCGGTTACATGAAATGGTCATGGTTTACACAAGTTTTTTTTTTGAACCGAAATTGTGGGGGAGTTCCCCACAGCGAATATATTAAAATAAAGAGGGAAGAGTTTGAAAAAACTTACAGACTATATACAGAGCCAAAGAGGAAGAGAAAGAAAGGCGAAGGGCTAAAACTATTAACAAGACTAAAGAAAACATTGAAAGGGAAACTATTGGACAGCAACAAAGAGCTATAGTGTGGCGTCGAGCCAGGAGCTTATTGCTGGTCTGTTGTCTTTTCGGAAACGGATGAGTTGAAGTAGCACTTGGTCTTTGAAATTTCTATACCAATGTGTCACTGAGGGGCGAGCACCATCAAAGATGACCACGTTTCTGATCTTCCAAATCTCCCAAGCTGCCAAGATAAAAACATCCATGAAGAAGAAATGAGAGAATTGCTGACGTGCAACCTGGACTCTTTCGTGCATGTTCAGGGATGTATCCCAGTGAATATGTAACTTGATCCAGCAGCGCCTGGCAAAAGAGCAATCAAAGAATAGGTGATCTCTATCCTCCATGACATTATCTTGGCATAATATGCAGTTGTATCCTGATTGGACATGAAGATGCCTTCGATTCATGATGTCCTTTGTGCTGAGCCTATCCACAAGGAGCAGCCACATGAAAAACTTGGTTCTCAGGGTGCATTTTGTTTTCCAGAGCCAGGTGAAAGTCCGCTCAGCAGGCATACCAGAGAAGACAAATTTGTAGAATCGACTAGAAGTATATGTAGCATTGCCCCAAATGAAAGTCCAACTGTCATCTGTACCTGGACTATATGGTACGTCTTCAAGATATGATCTCAGTTGATTCAGTTCCTGAAATGCTTCCCAGGAGAGGGGAAGAGCAAAGAGAGAGTCAAGGTCAACTGCTTGGATGACTTCTCTAACTGATGCTAGTGGGTTGGAAGCGAAGGAAAAAAGCCGTGGGAATTGATCAGCCAACACATGAGAGCTCCAAAGGTCTTCCCAAAAAAGCACAGTTAATCCATCTCCCAATTTACATTGGGCCACTCCTCTATATAGATTATTAAGCCTCAGAATATCCTTCCACCAAAAGGATCCAATTTCCTTAGTGCCATGGGGCACTCTATTCTGATAATAAGAGGACCAAACAAGCCTGACCCAAGGCGTGTCAGTCTTACCATAAAATTTATGCAGCTGCTTGAGCAAGAGAGCATCATTCTGGAGGTGGAGGTTTAACACTCCAAGACCTTCTTTTTTCTTTAGGTGCGGAGACCATGGACCAGGCTGCTAAATTACCACCTTTTTTGACATATCATTCCCTCTCCACAAACACTGCTTGCGAGCACGATCAATATTGTCTATAACACCTTTGTGCAGTTTGAGGGAACACACTGCATAGAGGCAAGAAGGAGTAATTACAAAGTTGACAAGCTGCAGACATCCTGAATATGTTAACAGAGAGGAGCAAGCAGTTAGGCGACGTACAATACGATCCATGATAGGAGTAAAATCCTCAATCTTTGGCTTTGTTGTGCCCATTGGCAGCCCCAAGTATGTGAGCGGCATAGATCCTATTTGGCAGCCAAAGGTTGTAGCCAAAACTGCCAGGTTTTCCTCAGCAATATTAATGGGGATCATGAGAGATTTGTTGTAATTAACCTTGAGGCCTGTGGATTCAGAGAAAACTTGTAACATTTCCTTGAGATTCTGTAGCTGTGACTGACTGGCTTGCATTATTAAAATGGTGTCATCGGTGTATTGGACAATAGGGAATCATTGTCACCCTTGGGGAGTGGCTCATGTAAAAGCCCATCATGATAGGCCTTGCTAACTGCAACCTGAAAAAGTTCTGCTGCTAAGACAAAAAGCAGGGGCGATAAAGGGTCACCTTGGCGGACTCCTCTCTTACACTTGAACTGCTTCCCTGGGACACCATTTAATAGGACTGAGGATTGAGCTGAAGAGAACAACAGATTGACCCAATGTAGCCATTTACATGGAAAACCCATGTGCCTCATGATTTCAATCATTGCACAATGCTCAATAGTATCAAAGGCCTTAGCAAAATCCAATTTAAGTATGATGATTTCTCTTCTGGACTGGTGACATTGGTGTATATATTCATAGCACCATGCAAGACAGTCTTGTATGGATCTAGACCTTAGAAATCCATATTGGTTGTCATGCAGAAGCTTCAGAATCACCAGTTGTAGTCTCTCTGCCAATATTTTGGTTAGGATCTTGATGCTGCAGTTTAAGAGGGAGATGGGCCTGTAATCATTGATTGTTTCAGGGTTATGTATCTTTGGGACCAAGGTGAGGAAAGAATTATTAATGGCTTCCAGGTCAATGTCACCCTCAAAGAAAGCTTGACATAAGTTGTAGTAATCTTCTCTGACAATCTCCCAACATCTTTTCAGAAATAGGCCATTAAACCCATCTGGCCCAGGTGCCTTATCAGCTGGCATGGGTTTGACAACTCTATCAATTTCCTCCCTTGTGAAAGGTTGCACAAGGCTGCTCAAATCAACCTCAGAGTGGAACAGCTCCTGCAGATTGAAACTCATGGTGGGATGCTCAGATATACCCATTCTATTTCTGAAAGAGGACCAAATCATAGCAGCCTTTCCTTCATGGTCAGATATCTCCTGCCCCTATTCATCTTTCAATTGTGTGATAAGGTTCTTCCTATAAGATATTGTCGCCATTGCATGAAAAAATCCGGTGCACTCATCTTCATATTTGATCTTATTGGCTGTGAATCTCTTTCTCCAGTAGATGTTCTTGAATTTCAAAATAGACAACAAATGTCTTTTGATAATTTCTTTAAAATTCCACTCAATATCATATAAAGGGCGACATTCCTCCAAACCATCCATAAAGAAAATGACCTTATTTGTTTTATCAATGAGTCCTTGTAGATTGGAAAGTTTCTTACTCCATACCTTGAGTGCATATCTTAGGTTCTTGAGCTTACCAGCAAGGATGGGGAGTCTTTGCTTGTGCCGAGGTTTCTCATTCCAAGTAGATTTAACCACCTCCATAAAACCATGTGCTTCAGGCCAGAAGTTCTCAAAGCGAAATAGCTTTGCTTTTGGTATATTTGTGCTTATCATAACCTTGCATGGGATGTGATCCGAGATAGGTTTGGAAAGAGGCAATACCATAGAGTTTGGAAACTGATTAGTCCAGTGAACTGACGTAAAGAACCAGTCAAGTTGTTTTAGTAGGGGGTCATGCTGAATGTTGCTCCATGTGAAAGCTCTCCCTTTGATAGGCAACTCGATTAATCCCAGGTGACCAATACTGGCCCCTACAAATTTTCCAATGCAACAAACGGTGCACCTTTTGGGCTTCTGAGTCAAGAGTTATGGTCATTTTAGTGGAAGGTGTGCACGCTGCCAGGAAGCTGCGCGAAAGTCCAAAACTCTTCAGTTGCTCCATTATCTCTTTGTTTCCAAAGAGTCATATATATTTTAGAGTCTAAGAATATTAATTAGGGAGTCATTTCCTAAGTGTCCTTTTAGTTTTCTCTAAGAGTTCAAATATTAAGTGTGTGTGTCTCTCCCTCTCTATATAAAGGGATGATATGTAATCTGTTGGGGAACTAGATGAATTTGATATGATTTGAGAATTGAGCGTTGCTCTTCCCTGTGAAACCCATAGAGTAACCTCCGGTGCTAGTCGATCTCATCAAGTAATCTCTAAGTTATCCTAGTTGAGAAACCCGTCGAGTAATCTCTGGTGCTAGTTGATCTTGTTGAGTGATCTCCGAGTGATTCTAGTTTTATCCAATCCACCCACCACCGTGCTTCCGTGTTTCCACCTCTCCTTTTTGTTACTCGAGTGAGAGTGTCTCTACTATTTGGTATCAGAGCTTTAGTTGATGGCTGGTCGTCAACGCCGTTGAGCGAACTCCGGCAACGACAACGCTAACCAAGAGAATGATCATTTTGATGTGATCATTGAAGATCTAGAAGAACAACTTTGTCAAATACAAGGGTGCTTGGAGCATCTTGAGGCTGCTAGTCATGAAGCACCTCGTCATGAGGTTACTAATAGTAGCACTGTTGGCTGCAAGGTTGATGGGCATCAAGCTGCTGATCATTGTGCTACTTGTTCTCAAGGTACTAATTTTGAAGAACATGGTGTTCTTGGTTTGCTGAATATGGAAAGTTTATTTGACAACAAATGCTGCAAGCTTTGTGGTACATCATCTTATGATTCGTATGCTATCTCAAATCAATGGTGTTAGTGCATGCCACTAATCTATGATGAGGAGAAAGAGGAGGTCTTATTTGATCATGGTATTATTCCGGTTGATGGGGAGAATACTATTATGTTCTTTTATCCTGAAAACTCTCTGTATTACGCCATTGATTTTGAAGCAACTTCATCAACTATAGTTTTGAGTGAAGATCAAATATTTCATGGAAATTTTGTTCTTGTTGGCCCATGTGTGGATGTCTTGGGGCTGAGTTCAATATCCTACCAAGGTTGTGGTGATTTTGTACTCAAGGCAAGGGTGAACAAAAAAGGAAAATTATGGCATGCTTGTTTGAGCATTGTCACACCCGGATTTGCGAAAGAAATCCGAATGCTACTATATAAGTACCCAGGAAGTCTTAAACACACATATAGCTCCAGAATAAGGTAAATCAAAGTAAACCAGTGCTCGAATTACAAAAGAAACTATTACAAAAGACAAGAGTCTTAAAACAAACCACAGCGGAAGTCTAATTATTATCTCTCTCGATGAAGTCTCCAATCCACAGGGACGCCGGCTGGTGAACCTCAACCTAGAACTCTTCAGGGAAATCTTCATGAAAATCTTCGAGTGCTGCCTCATCTGAGTACCCATCCGGGATTTTGTTGAATAGTACAAGTGTAAGTAACCAACTTTGCTTAACAAATATAACACGAGGTATGAAGGCTTAAAGAGCCTGACATGGTTTAACTGCAGTTAGCACTTTTAGTTGTTCAATTTTAACATTAACCAATTTACTACAATGTAATAGGAAAACCCGGTTATGACCCAAATTAGGTATATAAAGAAGTATCATCACGTTCATCATCATTCCATCATCACCAGGGTAAACAGTCACTATTCAAAAAGGATCCAGGCCACTCGTAACCATGAGTACGGCTGATATATCAGTTTTCACTCTGCAGAGGTTGTACACTTTCCCCACTGGTCGTGATTCCCGTGATGTCCGGGTTTGCAAGGCCCATTTCACACTTCCTTAGGTGTGCGGCTGGGTTTCACTACGAGACCTTTCGAAAGTCCCTCTAAAAAGCTAAGGGCCGCTGAGGTTTCAACATGGGCACATGAACCCAACTCCCGGGATCAACAAAACACCCAGGGCGCAACATGAGTGGGTTGATGGCGTTCAGGGCGCAACGTGAACAAATGCCTACGAACATCAGGGCGCAACGTGAGTCCGTCCCCGAGCAGATTAGGCTCATTCTTAAACCGTGGTTCCCCCCTAACGCCTTTCGGTAACCCTCAACTAGTTAGAGTTGTGCATTTTACTTTGTCAAGACCAAAGCCCATTGATTCCCGTGGTTGCACTGTTTTCCTGGGTTGCCACTTTAAGATAGAAACCATAACAAGTGATGCCTAGAACAAAGCACACAACACATGTTCCAGTTTAAGGGTCGCCTAGAACAAAGCACACAGCACATGTTCCAGAACAAAGGTTTGTCACACCCGGATTTACGAAGAAACCCGAATGTTACTGTATGTGTACCCAGGAAGTCCAAAACACACATATAGCCTTAGAATAACAGAATATCAAAGTAAATCTAGTGCTCAAATACAAAAGAATAGCATCTCAGAATTATTACAATAAGACTCAACTCTTTAATCAAAGTTTACGCATACGAATAAATAAACTCTCATGGCGCCATTAACTCCACAAGGACACCGACTAGTTGACAGCTGCCTAAAAGTCTGGGATATCTTCAGGGAACTCCACAACTCCTTCAGGTTCATCTGATTACCCATCCGGAATTTTATTGAATAATGCAAGTGTAAGTAAACCAACTTTACTTAACAAATATAACACGAGGGATGAAGGCTCAAAAGGCTAGACACGGTTTAACTGCGGTAAGCACTTTTAGTTGTTCAGTTTTAGCATTAAACCTAATTACTAGAATATAATAGGTAAAATCCCAGTTGTACCCCATATTAAGAATGTAGAGTAATATCATTATATCATCATCACATTATTACCAATTTCAGTTAAACATCACCAGGGTAAAAGTCACCATTCGAAAAGGATCCAGGCCACTCGTAACCATGGGTATGGCCGATATATCAGTTTTCACTCTGCAGAGGTTGTATACTTTCCCCACTGGTCGCGATTCCCGTGATGCCCGAGCGGATCAGACCCATTTCAGACTTCCTTTGGTGTGTGGCTGGGTTCACTACGAGACCTTTCGAAAGTCCCTCTAAAAAGCCAAGGGCCACTAAGGTTTCAACATAGGCGCATGAACCCAACTCCCGGGATCAACAAAACACCTAGGGCGCAACGTGAGTGGATTGATGGAGTTCAGGGCGCAACGTGAACAAAATGCCTACGGACATCAGGGCACAACGTGAGTCCATCCCCGAGCAGATCAGGCGCATACTTAAATCCTAGTTCCCCCCTTGCGCCTTTCGATAACCCCCAGCTAGTTAGAGTTGTGCATTTTACTTAGTCAAGACCAGAGCCCATTTGATTCCCATGGTTGCACTATTTTCTTGGGTTACCACTTTAAGATAGAAACCATAACAAGTGATGCCCAGAACAAAGCACACAGCACATGTTCCAGTTTAAGGGTTGCCTAGAACAAAGCACACAACACATGTCCCAGATCGTGAATTGCCTAGAACAAAGCACACAACACATGTTCCAGAACAAGGGTTGCCGAGAACAAAGCACACAGCACATGTTCCAGCTTCCTAACCATGTTGCTAAAAACAAGTTTTAACATTCACAATTAATCATCATTAGTAGGTATCAAGTATCATCGTTCAACAGTATCAAGTTGCATAGCCTAGCACATTGTTACCCAAAGATGCATAACCCAGGTTGAACAAGAAAATAAGGTTTAATGATACTAGGGATAACCTTAAACAGTTTAACTCATGCATGAATGTAATGAATACTAAATGTGTATAGGTTGCAAGGAATTTCTCGTGTTATACTTGCCTTCCTCTTGGTACTGCAGCTACTGCTCTTGCTCTTCAAAGTGTTCCTCGAAGGACGTCTCGAACAGCTCACCGTGTAGTCACGATCAACAATCACCAACACATTCCAGACAAGCCAGTACATGCATATCAAGTAAAATAAATTAGAACAGTACACCAATCAATACAAATAGTGGCTAAAAATCTAATAAAACTATTCTACGCTACGAACACATGAGCGAAAGAATCACTGAAATCGGAGTTAAAACGCATTTTCTAGGGCTAAAACAAGGTCTAGGGGCTTGCTGGCAAAGAAACTTGTTGACGCGGAAAATCGGCGGTCGTATCTCCCGCGTGCAGCACACGATGACCGGGGAGAGTCTGCTTCGCTCCAGTGCCAGTCTACACTCCAGTTCAGGTTCGCGGCGTGCCAGTCAATTTGACCTGAAATTGACAAGAGGATAAAACAGTTAAATTGCTCTATGATTGTGCCGGCTCTATTTCAGACGATGGAGTAGCGTCGAATTGTAGCCAAGACCCAATCAGACACGCATCGGCCGATACCGATCGGACCTCAGAATCGGACCTCAATGATGACGTCAATCGGACCGAGTGATCGGACCTCAATCAGATATCAAGTCGGACCTCAGGATCGGACCAATCAGGATCGGACCTTGATTGATATAACAGACCAGCCTTTTGAATAATAAAATAAAGCATATAACAAGGCCAATATGTAAAATAATGGATCAGCTGTGTCTTGAAACAAGATATTAAATAATCACAGTGTAAGCCGATACATTGTCCATCTTGTCTAATTACCAGTTTGACTTATCTTATCGGACTATCTAACCAGCCGATCGGACTATAGCCTTTTCAGAGAAATCTAGCTCCGACGTAGGGAATCTAGATTTCTCTAGCTATGATCAGATCGGATAGCTAGATAATCAGACTTGATTCATCAACCTGTTAATTGAACAAGATGCTCGCACAGGTGTTGATCAGATTAAGCAACATAAGCAGATAAAACATTAACAGATACGTTCTGATTCTAAGATATGCTACTGAATAATTAAGCAAGATCCAGCTCCGACGTAGGGAATCTACATCACACTTAACATTCAAATAGCAATAAGGCATAACCAAAGCTTCCTTCAACTAATCAAGATGAACCTAGCTCCGACGTAGGGAATCTAGACCAAACATGACAGTTAAAGATTAATCTAAGCACATTACACAGATCCAGCTCCGACGTAGGGAATCTACACCAATGCAATGCTCAAAGAACAACCAGATTATACCACAAGGCAGGATCGGACATAGAACGATGCTGTAAGGTAAATATTGCTTAAATCGGACCAAGACATATGCTCAAAGCCGTTGAAGAAGTAGAATTGATTCACATGGCGTAGATCTAAACCAATCTAGCAACTCCAACAAACCGCAAAGACTATCTTTAGTAACCAAGATTACTCTAGCTCCGACGTAGGGAATCTAGATTAATCTTGATACCTAGCTCCGACGTAGGGAATCTAGGCTTAAAGTATAGTCCGATAAACGATAATCTGTTGAATAATCAATATTGATCTAGCTCCGACGTAGGGAATCTATATCAATCTTGATTATCCAGAGATAAATCGGTTGAACAATATAAACGAGAAAGGGCGATGCGCCTCAATTCAAAGCCTATACTAGTTCGATAAATTGACTAACTTACTGGTAAGCCGGAGATCAGAACTGATGCAGCCCGTCCACCAATGAGCTTCGTCTGGTAACTACTACTAGGGTTTTGGCGTGAAGCCGGGTTGTATTGAATTGTGAGAATTGTTCTTTACAATGGACGAGGGTTCATATTTATACCCTGGTCATGGAGAGTCCTGATCGGACCAGACTAACTAAATAAAGCAAACTAATCTTAAGATACAACGGGACTCTCATACGTCCTCTGAAAAGGAAATAGTCCCCGGATCTGACACGCTTCCCTCCTTAGCCGACGTGTCTTTCCTCTTGAACTCATCGTCGGATCGGACTCCTGCTTCATTAGATCTTCTTCAGCATCGGCTTCCTTCTCTCGTCACCTTTGGCCTTGACCAGTCAACGGGTCCACCACACAGCCTCATCTTTACCATGTCACCATCTGACTCAACATGTCAGGTGCGAAAATCTGGTGTCAACAAAACTAAACTTCCAGGGGCTTAACTGCAAAAAACCAGGACCTAAATGTAATTATACAAGAAAACAGAAGGTCTAACATGCAAAAACCTTGGCCTAGGATGGCGGGTACTAATATTTAAAAGCTCAGGGTCTAAACCAAAAGAAAAAGGACTAAATCGCAATTACTTTTGAACTAAGCTGGACTGCGGGTTGATTAAGGCAAAACAAAGGGGCTTTTCTGCAAAAATGGTGCTTGTACAGTGGCATGGCTGACGCGGCGCTGACGTGGCGACCACGCGCGGGTGCTCCTGCGAGGACAACCGCGGGGTCAGGGCAAGCGTTGGGTGGCCGGACGGTGGCACAAAGCTCGGCGGCGAGCTCACCTCGTCGGCTATGGCGGCGGCGGCGCTCGGGTGTGGGGAAACAGGGTAAGGCAGGGGCTAGGGCTCCTTTTATAGGCTAGGGGCGTAGGAGATAAGCTCGAGAGGGAATCCGTGGCGGTTTCGGGGCGGTCCACGTGATTCTTGCATGGTGGTTGCGCAGCGGCGGCGGCCGGTCCCCAGACTCGAGTCCGAGTCGGAGGGGACGAACTTGACAGGCGGGCCCCGCTTGTCGATCGCCCGAGCAAAAACGCTCGGACGCCGGGGCGCCTTCGGCATAGGGGAAGCGGAGGCGGGGCGCGGATGCGGGCAGCTGGGCCGGCTGGGCCAAATGGGCCACAGGGCGAGGGAGGTAAAGCGGCTGGGCTAGGAGAGTGTAGGGAGCAAAAGCGGACTAGCTAACAGTTGAGGGGGCCAAAGCAAACTTAAAGCAAGAAAGCAAATAAGCACTCAATCAAGAGCAATTTAAATGAGGATTTTAAATATAAATTCAAAACCCATCAAATGAATTGTCAACAAACAAAAATATGCTTCGGCATGAATGCACATACATGTTTTCTACGCTTACCATTGCTTTCAAATTTTGACATAGTTTAAATAAAGTCGTATATGTCATGAGCAACGAAATAACTAAATCAATTAAATCCTAGTTTCTATTAAGGCCTATTTTTAGGGTGTTACAGACCTACCCCCCTAAGATGAATCTCGTCCTCGAGATTCGGCTGCAGATTGGAATAGATTGGCAAACTCTGCCCTCAAATCCTCCTCTCTTTCCCAAGTTGCCTCCTCCTTTGAATGTTGACTCCATTGTACTTTGCACATTTGTGTGACCTTGTTTTGAGTAACTCTTTCTGCTTCCTCCAATATCTTGACTGGATACTCGGTGTACATGAGATCCTCCTGCACATTCAATTCCTCCATTGGTAGCTGTTCCTCTAGCACTCTTAGGCACTTCTACAGTTGTGACACATGAAACACATCATGAACCCCTGAGAGTCTTTCTGGTAGCTCCAACTGATATGCTACTTCACCCTTCCTTTCTAGCACTTTGAATGGTCCAATATATCTGGGCGCTAACCTGCCCTTCATATTGAATCTGCGAACTCCTTTCATGGGTGACACTTTGAGATACACGTTGTTGGGTTACTAGCCGAAGCCAATAAGCCCAATCAATAGCCAAGACAGAGAACAGAGACAAGCAACAGTAAATTACTTATCAATAGTGTTCTCGGGAATCCGCCCTTTACACGTTGGTGGGAGGTCCCTTTTTATAGGGAGATCAAGAGGCACATTTTACATTCCCCTTATACCCCTGAAAATCAGGCATCATCCTCTAGACTATACAACTTACGTTTCCCAGGGGCATAAGGGTACATTTGCATGTCTCAATGTGAAAGCGTAGATCAGTAACTCCGTCTTTGACTCGGTATGGACTTGGTCCACGCTGCCTTCACCGCGCCTCCTACGACCTTTGTTGTCTTCACCTCCCAGAGCTCCCTCACAGCCGAGCGACGCCTTCTCTCGCTTAGAGAAGAAAGGACCGCCACGCCATCATCCAAGCCTGTTTTGAGCCTCTATAATAAGATGAACCAAGTATTCACAAGTAATATCTAGGAATTGCCTTCGCATCCTCACAAAATGGATCAGGGTAGCGAAGGCAATAAATCACTTCACAACGCCTTCGCATCTGTACCAGACATCCATTAACATCAAGAGCAATGGATCGCCCCTCGGTGCCCAATCTCTTAGCGAAGGAGAAAGGAATCGAACTCAGGCGTGGTACTCATATGTGGCAAAGGTAATATCCTTTCAAATGCAGTGAGCGAAGGCAAACTCCGAGAGCTCAAACACAAAGTCACGAGTGAAGGCATTTCTTTGACTGGCCAATCCCCAAATAGTAGCCCCTCACGGACGAGGGCTTTCTCCAACAGGCCGATGTCCTCAAAAATTTAGGATTGCCTTCGCCTGTTCCAAAGAAACACCTCCTCCCGTTGGAGTAAAACCCGAGTCGTTGATTTAGCTCCCAGATTGGCTTCGCAGATTGTGATTTTTTATATTTTACATTTATTTTTATTTTTATTTTCATTAATTCTTTGAATTTTTTGGGCCGTTTCGATTCTCGAGCCACGGTAACGGTCACATTTTTTACCGCCCTATAAATAGGACCGAAGGGGTCCCCCCCCCCTTTTTATCCTTATTCGCTTTCGCTGTCAATCGCTTTCTGATTGCGAAAGCTTCTTCGCTTGCTCAGATCATAGCCTGACGTTTGCTTTCACTGTTGTGTCGGTTTTTTTCTCTTGTGATACGCACTTTGTTACAAGTAAGGTTCTCTCCCAAGTTTATTTTCGTTGATTTCCTTCGCTGAGTTATTGACAATTGTTGTCATTCCTGCAGCGGCACGCATCAGGCAGACTACTATACTTATTGACATGGCCGGCGAAGGCAGCCCCGAGGCACAACAAGCGAGTGGATCTCCTCGTCGTAAGGATGGATGACACAAAGGCTGATCAATTTGCTCAGCAGTTGGAGGATGAGACTCCGACTGTGGAGGAGACGTCTGGCGATGATCACGCCGAAGATGAGGAAGCTGGTGAGGAAGAAGATCTGGATGATGTTGAAGCTAATGTGGAGGATCTAGTAGATCCCACTAAGAGGGCAAAGACACTTGTGTTTGGCAAGTCCAAGGTTGGCCAAAATGATATCAGATTTTATGAAGAGAAGGGATACTTTCCTGAGGGTTGGGGCCGTGCTCCCGGCACTGATACTACTCTTAACCCTCGCGAAGACGAAGCTGTAGTCTTCACGGATTTTTTCATTGCGGGCCTTAAGATGCCCATTGACAACATTATCGCGAAGATGATTGCGCCTTATGGCCCATAATTGCATCATCTGACGCCCAATGCTATCAGTCATCTCCTTCGCTTCTTCTGGGCCGTAAAGACACATGACTCGGCGGTTACGGTTGATGGGTTCCTTCGGCTATATGAGGGGCACAATCATAGCAAATCATCTAAAGTTGAAGGTGAGCTATTCGCTCCAGATTTTGGATGTGTGACATTTACTGGGCGCCACCGAGGTTCTCATTTTGCGAAGGTGGAGACTTCCTTTGCTAATAGGAATAAATGGACCAAGGACTGGCAGAAGTACTGATTTTATGTGCGAGTGCCTTCGGAGGAGATCACTCTGGCTGACGGGACCAAGTCTTTGACTTATCCTCTGCACAGTCAAATTGATTGGCTTAAGTTTATTTCTTGTCCGGTGTTTGACACAGAGAGTGCTGGATTTACTGAGTGCTGGAAAGCCTTTCGAACGGCTTCGCAGACGTTATGCAGCCGTGATCTTATTGAAGAAAGTATTGCTGCTGATCTTGCTAGTGGGACTTATTTCTTATCTGCCGATTGGAAACCTTTTTGGGGTTGAATGGAAACCTCACGGTGATCATACCAGAGTGGCTTTCCCTTATTTTGGAGCGAAACTCCCCGAAGGCATGTCCGCAGCGGATTTTGTTGCCAGTGTAGAGCAACGAGCTAATGATATTCTTGGTCCATATAACTCAAAGGAGCATCGCAGTTCCGAAGACAAATATGTTCATATTAGACTGAACAGAGTATTTGAAGAATTAAAAATTTCCTATGGTGCTCGTGAGGTTCCTGTCTCGACTGAGAAAGGAAAAAACAAGAAAGAATGAAAATTGAAGAAGAAGGCGAAGGAGCAAGATGAAGATGATTCTGCGCCTTCACGCGCTCCTTGTGGAGGTGGTCGGACTAAAAGAGGTAGAGGTCATGGCCAAGGTCGTGGCGAAAAAACTGTTGCGAAGGCGACCTCTTCCACTACTCCAGCGAAGCGGGGCAGCAGCAGCTCTCATGAGACTGCTGAGAAGAGACGTCGCCAAGAGCCGCCCATTGCTGCTGTTCAATTGGCAGTTGCGGCTCCAGCTGCTGTGGCTGCTTCATCGGCTTTGCATGGTCATCCGACGGTTGCAGGTGTTTCCTCTGCTTCGCGTGGTGGTCGGCCGCCTCTACCTCCTCGGGCGCCACCGGAGGCTCCGGCGCCAGCACGGTTGCCGGCTTCGCCTGTGACTGGTTTTATAAGCTCAGCTCCCCGAAGTGGAGATGATATCTTCTTAGGTGAGATTGCTCTCTTTGGGAATTACTTTCAGGGCACAAGTCTTCCTTTGCTAGGAAGCTACCTAGCGTAGAATCCATTTGTTGATATTGACATTGCTTGTGAAGGAGTTCCTGAGACATCTGGGAGTGCCCGAGTGCCTGATCCTTTCGATGATGGTATTGATATTAGTCAATTTGAGGATACCCCCATTTGGGATGTTCCCATTACCGAACATTTGCTCGAGGAAGTTAATATTGAAGATGAAGCTGAGGAGCCCAATGCCGAAGCCCCTATGGATACTAGGCCAGTTAGTCCTCAATCACCTGCTTTGGTTTCTTCCCCCCTTGCTACAGATTCTTTGGAAGCTTTGGCCCATGTTGCCGAAACCGTTGAGGTGAATGCTCAAGCTAAGGGAAAGGAGGTTGCCGAAGCTTAGACTTCTGAGGCCGCTGAGAGGGCAACTGCTGCTCGCGCGGACATGGATGTTGATGTGGGGGCGAGCGTTCCTCCTTTTGCCGAAGGTACTTGTGATGTTGCCTCTGATTTTTTTCCTTTATCGGTCGACATTGGTTATTCTGTTGTTTGATGCTAATGCGAAGGAGATTTGTTTAGTAGGTGGCAAAGAAGAAGGGCCGACTCGCATGCGCGAAGGTGGGCCTCTTCGAGACTTTGATTGGGAAGGTGTCTTATTTGATCAGGGTTATAGCTAGTTTTCCCTTTAGCTATTTTGTTGCGAAGGTAATAATGTTAACATTATTTTTTGTAGAATATCAACGTCTTGTGCGAACCTTGGATCCTGAGAGTATCAGTTCTAACATTCTGGTTGTGGGATTAAAGGTGTGAATTCCATGCTTTCACTTTCTATTTTATTACTGACTTGGCTTCGAGTTGCCAATCTCGTAATATTGATTAAGGAGATTGTTTTCTCTCGCAGGTTGTTGTAGCTATCAATGAATTGCATGCTCAAGTTCTGAACCTCAACTTGGCTGCTGCTGAGCGCGAGGACCTGGTGAAGTTGCGAAGGGAAAAGCTGAGCTTCTCTAGATCCAAGCGATTGTTGACAGGATCAAAGAGGATATTGAGAAAGAAAAGAATCTATTTCGCCAGGACTGGGAGTCCATTATTAGTGAGAACAAATCTTTAAAGGACAGGGTTGCATCCCTGGAAGCTCAGGTTGGCGAAGCCAACTTGCTCAAGGAAAAGGTTGTTGCCTTGGAGGCTCAGATTGTGAACAAGGATGATACCTTGGAAGGCCTTCGCAAGAAGATCATCGAGGACTCAGATTTGATTTCTGTCCTGAAAGGCGAGGTAAACACCCTCACGAGTGTTAAGGAAAAATTTTCGCGCGATGCCGAGTCGTATCGGTCTCGCAGCGAGGATTTTGAGCGTGAGGCCTTGTCGCTGCGGACTGCAAACCTTTCCCTTCGCAAGGAAAAAGAAGATGTGATTAATGTTGCGTGGGAACGCGGTCTGAAGCTATTTCGCTTGTATAAGGAGGCCTTGCGACAGTTTGGAGCGGAGCCTGTTCCCTTCCCCACCAAGGAGTATAGCTTGGACAAACTTTTTGGCTGGATTGACCATGAATTTACTTCGCTTCCCGCAGCCATTGAGTCGGTCAGTGACTTCGCTGTCAACCTGTGTTCTTGCAATTTAATGAAGATTCTGTCAGACAACGGCTGTGATCATTATAATGCCTTAGTTCGGAAAGGCTATCCTTATCCGGCGCCTAGGGATCCTACCGACGCTGATTATTTTCCAAAACAAGTGTTGCTTGCAAAGGCGCTTTTCCTGAAGCATTTCTGGGTTGCCAGTGGACGTCGAGCGGCTCAGAATATTATCTGCGACCGACTTGCGAAGGTACTTTGTTCGTTACCATCATGATTAGCCTTGATTTTTTATTTTTTATTTTGTATTGTTTTATTTGATAGCTTATGTATTCTCAGTCAAAAGAGCTGAAGAAACAAAAGGCTGAAGCCGAAGCCGCTGCTAGGGAAGCCGCTATCAAGGAAGCTGCTGAAGCTGGTGCTGGAACAAGTTCTGCTGCTACCGATGCTGCTGCCGGCAAAGCCGGTGGATCTTCTTCGCAAGAACAAAGTGGCCAAGGGGCCCCCCAAGTCGATCCACAGGTCTAAGGGCCTTTTTGAATTGCATTTAGAGGTAGGGCTTTATGGAGTGGGCAGTTCTTTTGAACTTGTACATTTGTGTATATTCAGGGTGATGAGATGCTTGAACTTACACCGTTGGCCATGCATGATGGGCCTCTTTGTATTTCTGGCTTCGCGTGGAAGGAGTTTCGATGACTTTATCCGCACTCTAGTCATGGTGACTTCTTGGAGTATTGTCACGAGTTTTATCGTCGCACTGAGTTTGGCGTTTTTGATTTTTTTTCACTTCATTTATTGCTCATGGCTCGGATCGAGTAGAGCTCGCTGCACAGAGGAATGCCGAAGCTGTTTCTTTAGGCATTCCTATGGCGGAGCCATTGGAAGTTGGTCCTGATGTCAAAGTCTTTGCATGCGTTTACAATTCCCCTCGCTTTAGGAGGTCTGGCGAACAGTTTTATGGTTATGTGTTTGAAATGTTTTGAGAAATACTCGATTGTAAGGAAGTGCTGTAATAACATCTTTTGTATGAATGAATGTGAACTCGATTTGTCCTTGCTTTCGAGAGAAACGCCTCCTCCCCCCAAAGCGAGTTTATGTTGATTCATGCGAAGACAAAATATCTTCGTGTGCTTTGCGAATCTAATCATACAGTATGCAACGTGTTTGAGCGAAATAGATTGAACTCGTTTTGCCTTTTCCTTTGAGGGAAATGCCTCCTCCCACCAAAGCGAGTTTAGGCTTTTCGTTCAAATTCTCAGCTAGAGAGCGTTTTGCACGTGGGAGTTCAGAATGAGCCAAAGCCACTCTTATTCCCCAATAAGCATTTTATATGCATAAAAGAGAATTTGAGCTGAAGCCCCTTTTACTCCTTTGAGTAAGCATTTTGTATGTATATAAGGCAATCTTGAGCCGAAACCCCTTTTACTCCTTAGAGTAAGCATTTTAGATCTAAATTGGCCTTACATTTGGTAGGGTCAATTTAGTTCTATTTGGTTTATCGAATATCAGTGATTTAGTCAAAGCCAATCACTTTCGATGCAACTTCTTTTGGGGAATAGCTCGTTCATATATTTCGCACGAGTTACAATTAGCACCGCCTCGTTAAAAACCTCACCCCTTGGTAAGGGTTCCCCTATGAGAAAAAGAGTACGGGCTTTTTTGAAGGAAAAATGAAAATCTACTCTATCAATTGACTTCGTTTATTGATTACGAAGCCAATTGTTACATGATGTTCACAGGTAATACCTTCGCAAGCTATCCGCATTCCATGAATGCGGCAGCTCATTGTCTTCGCCATCACCTAGGTGAAATGATCCTGGTCTATTGCTCTTGATGACTAGGAATGGGCCTTCCCATTTGTTTTGCAGCTTCCCTGAAGGCATATTTGGGTTCTTCCTTAGCACCCAGTCACCATCTTTATGTCTTTTCTTACCACTTTTTTGTCACGCCATTTTCTTGTTTCTTCTTGGTACTTGGAGATGTTTTTGGCTGCTTGCAGCCAGTAAATTTCTGTGAGATCTTTGTCTATAGCTTGGCTATCTTTGGGCGCTTCCTGTTGAGTGCGAAGCCCCTTGTGAAGGATCTCCTCCGGACATACTGCTTCTTCGCCATATAACAGCTTGAAAGGTGTAAATTGGGTTGCTCTTGAAGTGGATGTGTTATGAGCGATTACCTTCGGCATTTCCTCCACCCATTTGCCTTTTTTCTTACAGTTTGCTAGGCATTTTCTGATGGCGATGAATATGATGCCATTTGCCCTTTCAACAGCGCCATTGGACTGGGGATGGTACACTGATGCGAATCTTGCCTTCGCCCCTATGGACATGCAATACTGCCTGAACTCATCACAGTCAAACTGCTTCCCATTATCCACTGTGATTTCCCTTGGGACTCCAAATCTGCAAACGATTTGCTGTCAAAAGAATTTGATGACTGTCTTCGCTGTGATGTTTGCTAATGGCCTTGCCTCAATCCACTTAGTAAAATATTTGACTGCAACTATTGCATATTTCAGGTTTCCTTGAGCTGTTGGAAGAGGACCCACCAGATCGATGCCTCATCTCTGGAGCGGCCTGGTTGGAATTATCAGCTGTGATATCTCCGAAGGCGATTTTCTGGTTGCTGCGCACTTTTGACATTCGTCGCAAGTCTTGACTATGTTGGTTACGTCATTGATGATCGAAGGCCAATAGAACCCTTGTCTCATTGCCTTCCCCACAATTGCCCTCGCTCCAAAGTGAGCTCCGCATAAGCCACTATGTATCTCTTGTATCAGCTCTCTGCCTTCGCTTATTGACACACAGCGAAGCCGAGGAGCCACGACTCCTTTATTGTATAGAATGTTGTCAATGATTTGATATGACCTTGCTCTCTGCTGCATGGTTTTGAGGTCATCTTCGTCAATTGGTTCATAATATCCTCTGAGATATGCCATTATGGATGACCGCCAGTCCTCTGAGTTTATTGCATTGATCAATTTTGGTTGTGCATCAAGATCTTTGATCGAAGGTGTTGTCAATGTCTGGAAGAAGACATCGGGTGGCAGTTTGTCCCCCTTTGCTGCTGCTTTGGCCAATGCATCAGCTTCTTCATTTTTGGCCCTCAGGATGTATTCTACTATAAAGCCCTTGAATGTTTTCTCCATTGCTCGAACTGTGGTCAGATACTTGATCAGCTCTGGTTGTTTTGCAACACTTTCTTTTTCAATATGATCTGCTACCACCTTTGAATCAGTTTTCACAATGAAGCGCTGAGCCCCAAGTGCCTTCGCTTTTCTGAGCCCCAATAGCACAGCTTCGTATTCAGTGACATTGTTTGTACTTCTGTCGCTGTTTTTGCAGAATTCCAGATTCGCTGCATATCTCATTTTGACGCCCGAAGGCGATTGTACAATTGCCGCGATGCCAGCTCCTTTGTCCCTGCAAGCACCATCACAATGTATTAGCCAGTTTTCTTCTCTGATCAGACTTTCTGCCGAAGGCGATGTCCACTCGGCTATGAAATCAGCCAAGACCTGTGATTTCACTGCTGCTCTTCGCTCGAAATCGACCACATATTCAGACAGCTCTGCGACCCATTTGCGTATTCTTACCGAAGCTTCTTTGTTACTCAATAGCTCTTTTAGGGGTTGATCTGTGAGCACTTTGATGTTGAACCCCTCAAAATAATGCCTTAGCTTTCTGGATGCCATTACCACGGCATAGATCATTTTCTCGATCTCAGTGTAGAGCAGCTTCGACCCAGCCAGTGCCTCAGAGACATAGTACACAGGCTGCTGTATATTTCTGCCCTCAATTAGCTTCTCCACAATGAGTGCAGCACTAACGGCTGATTGTGAAGCTGCGATGTATAAGAGTAAAGGTGCCTTCGGGTTAGGTGTTGTCAGCTTCGTGAGCTGTATCAGATATTGCCTTAGCTCATGAAATGCCTTCGACTGCTCTTCTTCCCATTCAAACTTTGATGCATTTCTAAGAGTTGCGAAGAAGGGTAAACTGCGTTCAGCTGCCTTTGCAATAAGTCTTGACGAAAAGCTGTGCCAAATCTATAGTCAAGGTGTCTCCCACCAACTTCCTTAGGATTCTTTGCCCTCTCAATTCTAGCCTTTTCTATCATTCCTTTGGCTTTGTAGTTGACCTTGGCTCGGTGTGGAGGAGCCATGGGAGCTCTAAAAGTCACATCACTGAGATGTGTGGGAGGAGCATTATGTGTTGGCCGTGGCCCAAGTGCTGAAATGATGTCCTCCTCATCATCACCATTACCACTGCCACTCCTGTCACCACTGCCTGTCCCCTGACTGTGCTCATGGCTTTGTGTACGAATTGATTTGCCCTTTCTTTTGCGCTGACCAGCTGAGGAGGAGTCTGCTGCAATTGACCCTGAAGGAGTAGGATCTCTCTCATATGGACTTTCCTCATCATCATCACTAGAGGTGTCCTCGGGCTCAGAATCTTCAATGCGAATATCACCCCTAGGAAGGTTCACTTTTCCTGCTGCCCTCTTGGATCTTCTAGGCTGTGCTGGTTCAATTTCTTGCCCACTGCTTTCAACATTTCTTGGCCGAAACTCGAATTGCGCATTCTTAGATCGGGCCGATCTTCTCCCATAAATGGTGTCCCTTTTTGGATATGTAACAAACACATGGAGAAAAGCCCTCTGAGAAACAGGCCATTGAAAGAGATATTGATTTTGAGCTTTGAGAACCAAGTAAAGGCACTGACCAGGGTTGCTGCGCACAAACCGGTGCCACCGGTTTCTGCCCAGAAACCCTAGGTCGAGGCCCCCATCAATGCCACCAAGGAATCACTGATTTCTTTAACCCAAAAGCTTCTAGGGCCTATGATATGGTGTTCTACCAAAGGAATCTGAGAGGAAACTTCTAGGGAAATAGATCGGGCAAAAACATTGATTTGAGTACCTCCCGACATTGTGGAAGAGTTGTTGCAGCCCTAGAACGGAGCGGAATCCGGTCACACTGGATTGGAGGATCCAAATTTTGCCTCAACACTTGAATCCCTTGGTGGAGCCTTGAAATCGCCACAAAATCGCCTCTAGAGCCTCTCTCCTTTCTGTTTTGGGTCGTGGGGTAGAAGAGGGGGTAAATGTAAAACTGAAGGGGTAAGTCACGGGTAAATAGTGTCCTGCCGACAGAAACCGGTGCCACCGAAAATTCGTGAGCCCGTGGCTTTTGTCCATTTTTGCACTTGTGCCCTTCCCCTTTTTCCTCTGCTCCATTTTTGAATCTATTTATCCATTTTTCACTGCTCTTTGACTCAGATAAAGGATTTTGACAGATATTTAACCGAGATAAGGAGATCCAAGATATATAGCCCTTGAGATGAGATTGGATAGATCTAATGGACTTGAGAGTGTTTCACCATTTATAGTTAGCCAGCAATCAAGCAAGGATAACAATAACCACAAATGGATCAACGTGGTCACAAAGGCCAATACCAAATGATTTTCAAAAAGCACACTTCCTACACATGCTAGTTAATTTTGAAAAACTATTCTATGTCACACAAGGCATGCATCCATCTCAAGTCAATGACCATCTTAGCATATTTAGCTCATATCTTGCAAGAGATGACACCAAGTTAATTCTTAATGAAGACATCAACTAAATATCTAGATTTGAAACTCAAAATGACTTAAAACAATTACATGCAAAAGCACATACTAGGAAGATTCAAAGGCCTAAATGCAAAAGATAAGAATAAAAGGTTCATGAAAACATACATTTGCCTTAAGCCCATTCAACTTGTGCGTATTTCAATTTAGCATAGTGCTAGCTCTCATAATTATTTTTCTTATTCAAGTATTGAGTTAGCACAAGGTACACTAGCACATGAGACTACAAGTTCACTAGAAGAAAAAAAGTTAGTCCCACAAGTGACACAAGTATTGGAATAAGCTCCCCCTTAATTAATGCATAAGAATTTGTATTTCTTTTGAGTTGCACTTTATTCAATTATGAATATAAAGGAGTTTATTCACAATCTTGGTCAAGGCATATAGAAGGTAATAAACAAATTGAAATTGTGCCAAGGATCTCAACATCATAGATGTAATATCATCAAAACCTTTTTCATGCCAAACACACTAGCATGAAGGAAGGCCTAGATGCATTGAAATGAATACATGAATTTGAAAAACATACCTTAGTCTTGAACAAATAAATTCTTCACATAGAGGAACACATATATCAATTAACTTGTGCTCTGATTTCTTTTCATCTTGTCATTTTTAGTGTGATCTAACCATAGTTTTAATAAAATGACAAGACAATACAAATATTAGTAGCACAAGCTCTAGTCTCATATTTGGTGACTCTTTGAGTGTGGCGGGAAGTGAGTCACAAAATATGAAACCTCATAACATGGATTAGATTTCTCAATCATATGGTGTACACAAGATTATGTGGAAGTCAAGCATATGTACACCATCTTGGTCAATTAAGTCCAAACAAGGAATCTAAGCCATGCTATGGAGAGTAGCTATATATGTGAAACTCAAACCAACTTAAATGAAAAATGATACAATTACCATGTTGGTTTGTTGACCTTGTTATCATGCAGCTTACTCATCATCAACTCACTTGCATTGGAGTTGCTCAAGTGTATTATATGAATATAAGTATAATCCCTTACACTTGAACTATACACACGGAAACTTGCAAATGATGTTAGTACCAAGAGACACAAAATATGAAGTGAGCTCCCCCTAAATATGTGCATCAAGGATTCAAACCTTGAGACTTGCACTTTTAGCTCAATTAAGGCACTAGGGTAGCTAGCTTCATATTGTAGTCATATTATAAATAAATTCATGAATAAGTAAATGTGATCAAGACAGGCTCACAGATATTTGTATGAAGCTTCAGATATAATTAGAAGAGTATTTCTTGTGATATTCCAATTTAGATGAAGCATGACAGTTGAACCTCTACCGAAACTTCTGACATAGATGACCGAAACTTCTGATACGAGACAGAGGCTGCCGGACTTTTGGGTCGGAAGTTCTGAAGCCGGCCGGAACTTATTCTTTTGCTACCTACTGATTCTGGCAAAACCGGTGCCACCGGTTTTACCAATCCGGTGCCATCGGGTTTCCACTGAACCAGGCATTTCTTCAAAAAGATTATTCTGGTGCTTCTTGTCTTGATTCATTTCTGTTTATCTTCATTACTTATTCATTGCCCTGCATTTATAAACACTCAAAGCTTCTTGATGAAGCGGTTAGTAGCATCAAGTGTTATTTGTCATAATCTTTCATTATTAATCAAAGATCGCTTGTCCACTATACATGCTTAGAAACAATAAAAGCATAGATAGATCAATATGAGTGGACAGCTGGAGAGGTACTTATCATAGAAGAAGCATTGGATAACATTTTCTTCAATTGATCTCACTTGGTTCATTTATGATATGAAATTTCTCTTGAGATGTAAATGATGTAAGATGAAATTCTTCTCAAGTGAACCAAGCTTCCAATGTTGCTCCAAGTACCTACAAATCTTCTCTTAGGCACACTTTGGTACCCAACATGTGTTGGGTCCTATATGGTTAGTAAGCAAGGACTTAGGAACCCAAATGGCCTTTGTGCTTGTCCTAGGTGAACCAATCACATTAGTTACACAAGAGTCAGTTGAGTTCCTCCTAATCTTAATAAACTTATGATTGACAAGATCAAGATTAGGATTTTCACCATTTGGACAATCCTTACCAAAGTGTCCCTTTTGACGACATGTGTAGCAAATCTTGTGCTTGATGTTGCTACTTTTATATTTTTTGCTTGCAGAACATTTCTTCTCTTTAATGCTTGTTTGTGCCTTCAGACCATGGCTGTTTTGCTTGACTTGTGGTTTCTCAGCCGAAACCGGTACCACCGGTTTGGCCAAACCGGTTCCACCGGTTTTACCAGAGGGCACACTTGACTTGTTGACACAAGTTCAATTTCGTACCCTTTCTCGCGGCATCCATAACATCTTCTCTGTGCACGGCCTCTTTTCCTTTTTGATTGTTTTGGCTTGTTTTCCTTCTCAAAAGAGCACGTGGAGGCATAATATCCCATTTGAGAGACCTTGAGACATTTGATGTGGTCATATTTCTTCTTCTTCTTGTCTTGCTTCTCTTTTGGGATGGACTTGATAGAATTCTTGCAGGAGCTTTGCAACGTTGATCCCTTCTCAAGTTTCTTCACCATGGAATCACGGTTATCTTGAGAAGGTTGTGCAAGGCCCTTGCCTTTTAGCTTGGACAAGTCCATCTTAAGCCTTTCTACCTCTGGCTTCAGATTGTCATTATCTTGTGCAATGTGATCATGAAGTGACTCTACAAGAACTTGATCATACCATGTAGGTTTTGCTTGCGAGCCGCAAGGGTTAGCACAAGATATATGAATTTTGCTAGAGAACATTTACACTTATGAATTTGAGGTTCCAATGATTTCATAGTAGTATGCATAACCTCATGATTCAATTCAAGGAATGTGTGTGAGTCTACAAGCTTCTCATAAGAGCACTCTAGTTCCTTATGAGTAACCTGCAAGTTCACATACTTACTAGAGAGCTTCTCAAGTTGATCCTTGAGCCTTTGATTTTCTTCCTCCAATGAAATTGTCAAGGATTCATTTGACTCCTTGACTTCCTCTTTGCTTTCAGCTATATGACAATAAGAAATGTTAGCATTCAAAGAGGAATGAATAGGAGCAGTAGATATCTCACTGAGCTGATGAGTCGTTGAATTTTCACTCGAGGAAAACTCATCAGCTAGCTCCTGGCCGAAACCGGTGCCACCGGTTTTAGAAACCGGTACCACCGGTTCTGCCTGAGCAGAGCCAGTGAGTGTAGTCTTGTGGTTCTCTTGCTCCTTGAATGATGTCACTTGAGGCTCATAACACATGGGTGATGTTGAGCACTCCTCTAGTGTCTCCATGTCTTCTTGCTCTTCGTCATCACTTTCTATATCTTCATATGCATCCTTGATGAGAGTCCAAATGCGATGTGCATCTCTTTGAATTACGTCATCCCTAGAGATGACGTTCCATATAGCTTTACACACAGATCTTTGCAAGAAGTTAGTAACACATGAATTGAGTTGCAAGCAAGCCAACTCCCCTTGAGTGACATTTGATCGATCAAAATTGTTAGTGTCACACTTATGAGGTAGGATGCTTTCAACTAAAATATGTTCAACAACAGGATCTAATTTTCTAAGAGCATGATGAACATTACCAACCCACGTCGCATAGTCTGAGTAGTCAACCTTGAGAGGCTCAAAGTTTACTTCAATCGACATCTTTTCTTCACAGCGGTTAAGCTTAGATGTGAAGCCTTGCTCTGATACCAATTGAAAGGACCTTGATGTCGCCCAGAGGGGGGTGAATAGGCGAGCCCTAAAAATATTGCCACTTAAAACAAATTTATTAGCGATAATTGGGTATTCGAAATACCACTTTTAGAAATTCAGTAAATGAATTTCTAAAAGGATCTTTAGAATCTCCAAATAAAAGAATAGCACGCCTAACGCAGCGGATATAGAACACTGCCACCAAAACCGGTACCACCGGTTTTGCTCGGGCAGTGAACCCCCAAATTAGATTGAATATGTTAGAGAGCTCGGAATCAAACCAAACTTGGAGATGATGATTGAAATGTCTTTCTAAGGTATATCTCCAAGTCCCTGCACTCAAAAACACATATACAACAATATCGAGCAATTCCACCAATTTGCAATATAAACACAAAGAAGCTCAAACCAGCGGGGAGACACAAGATTTGTTTCCCGAAGTTCGGATTCACCGCTTGCACCAAGCAGCCACCAAGGCACGGTGAATCCTACTCTCCGTTGAGGAAGCTTATGCGACCACACTAGGTCAAGCTATCTCCTCCTTCCACTAGCTTGCTTCTTCCCTTTCGGAGGCGAAGCACGACATGCACAAACTTCCCGCAGCTCACCACACCTTGGTAGCTCACGGGCAACACTAAGCCGTCTAGGAGCGAAGCTCCAAGAGTAACAAATGAATCACAATAGCTTGATGAATTCCAACAGTGCTCAAGGTGCTTTGGTGCTCTCAATCTTCTTACAAAGGCTGCTCTCTCTACTACCCAACTCAAAGATCTCACAATATCAAGCAATCCTCACAAAGAGGGGTTGGGGAGAGCAAATATGGCTTTGGCTTGGCAAGAAAGAGCAGGGAAGCACTAAAGCAACCTCAGGAACAGCAGCTTGCCACTATGGAGGTCGTGGGGTATAAATACTCCACTCCACAAAAACTAGCCGTTGGGAACTCAGAGAAAACCTGTGCCACCGGTTCCTGAAACCGGTGCCACCGAGATTTCAAACCAACTAGCCGTTGGAGCTATCTGACACAAAACCGATGCCACCGATTTCCCAAAACCGGTGCAACCGGTTTTGCCCTGGCAAAACCTATAAGTGTGTACGTGAGGGTTTTGTGTCTCTCAACAACTCACATGGGTTCCTTGAGCACTTAGACAATTTCAAGACTACATGTGATGCATCCCTCTTGATAGTACGGCATACCTATACTCAAGATCAAATATAAATACAAATGATGCACTTGAGCTTCTTCACTTTGAGTCATGCCATACTTGATCAACATATCCACTTGAGAGTTGCATCCAACCTTGTCTCTTTGAGCACTTCAACCTTGAGCTAGTGACTTGAACCATTGTCTTTGAATGAAATCCACTTCTAGTTCAATTCACCTTTTTCACAACTTACTTCTAGAAAGTTTGATACTTGCCAATATGAATACCAAATGTGACCAAGATTCATCAAGTTGAAATCCAAAGAAAGTTTCGTCACCCTAGCAAAGATACATGACTCAAGTCCGCAACTTGATCACACATTGCTTAGTACCTAGAAACACTATCCCGAATTCCACCTCTTCATCCTTGCATCGCATATAGCTTCACATTAGTGTGTATCAACAATGAACACCATTTCTTGATATGCAATATATCCACTTCACTTTGACCTTTCATTTCTATCAAAGTCATTATGTCTTGTTTGCAAGTCATTCTTTAAATATAGACCAAGAATTAGCTATATCACCATGTCTCTTGTCCATTCATCCAATCTTGCAATATACAACATTTTTATTCACCATGATCTAAGATATCCCATATCAACACTAAACAAGCTTATATCAATTTAGAGACCAATAAATCACACATGTCATTATGCCTCTTTCTTTATATCACCACAGCTTGCCATCTTTTATATTCATATACAATGGGAGCAACCACTTATTTATTCATGACAACATGAGCCATCCACATTAGATTCAACCAATGACCAATAGTGAATCGTCAATATACAATCTAAACTCCTGCTCATAATCTTTAACAAACATGTTAGTCCTTTAATCGTTTTGTCATACAATTCACCAAAACCCACAAGGGAGCCTAGATGCACTTTCAACATTTTAGAACGAACGTTAGCGGTTGGCAAGCAAAGCAACTTTAACCTGACTACCCAATGCAAAACCCAGGTAACAAGGAATATGGTAATAAACAAGACTAGTCATCCGTAGGGTTAACAAAATTAGACAAATGCATGAACGAATAAAATGATTATAAGGTGAATAGGTATCAAGGATGAATCATGTTACACTTGCCTTCCTCAAAATATTGCTGCTGATCTGGGTCTTCAAATTCTTGATCAAAGCCAGCCTCCAATTGCTCGCAATCTATACATGCATTCCATCACCACACATACATCCATCACAAGCCAATACATGCAAACAAAAATATTTCTATTATAACAGTACACCATACAATAAAAATAGGTTAGAAAACTAATCTACGCATTTTTACGAACACATGAACGTGAGAATCACTCTAATCGGAGCTAAGATGAATAAACTACGCTAAAAACAAGATGAAGGTCTAACCTGTGATAAACCGAGGACCTAAACGTGATTAACCCTAGACCTTAAGGGGTAGCAAGAAAGAAATACATAATAGAGGGGTGGATGGCGGGTTGAATAGCAGAACTTCCAGAGGCTCTTTAACAAAAAGCGAAGGGGTATCTATGTCATGATCTGGGCCGCACGAAGGAGATCGGACGGCTACTGCTGCTTCTCCTTGATCTGCTCGTTCTGCAAAGGGAGCGACACCGGCCTTCGTCGTTCTCGCGGACAGAGGCGACGGCGGTCTAGTAGTAGTTCACCGGAGCAAGGGCCCCCAGGGCTACGGGCCACACGGATTGAAGTGCCGAGTGGCAAAATCGAACGAGGGCAGCGAGGGGAACTCAATTTGGCGAACAATTCGGGCAAAGGTACAAAAAAGGAGCCGCACCACAGAGAGGGGCGGACTGGTTCATCGGTGTGTATAGGAGATGGGGCTGCAGCCTCGGCGTCGTGTTTCTGTATGTCGTGGTGGCGTTCTGGCGTTCCTGCGCAGCCATGGAAAAGAGAAGAGGGGTGAGGGAGAGCTCAGGCAGCAGCAGAACAAGGCGGCGGTTGTCCTTACTAGAGCAAGCTCCGGCGACGAAAAATCCGGTGAAGAAGACAATGCGTTCAGGAAATTGGAGAGCGGCGGAGGTAAAGGAGGTCAGGGAGGTGAGTTTTTATAGGCGAGGAGGAGCACTGGTGGCAGTTAATTTTGGAAGGGGAGGGGATGACGGCGAGCTCCACTGCCATGGCACGAATGCCATTGAAGACAAATTAAGACCGAGGGTTTCCAATGGGGAGAGGAATGGGAAGGGAGAGAGCGCGATTCAGGGGGAAAATGGTGGTTTTTCTTCTGGACGTGGCACGGGGCGACGGGCGATGGAAGCGCGAGGGGCGACGGTGTCTTCTCCTGCGTGCGCTCGTGAGGGGGAAGGGGGCGTGCGAGCGTGAGGGGGGAAAGGGAGGAATGATGAGGAGGGCCCGCTGGACAGAGAGGCAGGGGGAAAGGACGGATGCGCCTGGGTACTGGGCGTTTTCACGGTGAAAAGCGTCTGCACGAGGGGGAGGAAGGGAGAGCGTGCGTGGGAGGGTGAAAAGGTGGACCTGGGTTGGACTGGTTACTGGGCCGCAGGAAACTGGTTTGGGCCTAGATGAGAAGAAAGGAGGGAGCGAAAGCGATGGGGCCGGGCTGGGTTGGTTTAGGTTTGAAGGGTCTGGGCCTGGGTTGGATCCAAGGAAGAAAAGAATTAAAGAGAGCCGGTCGGGTTAGGGTTTCCGAGCTCCGGGTTTGGGACCCGGTTAGGATTTGGATCGGGTTCCGGGTAGTATAGGGCCCACGAGGCTTTGGGCTAGGTTCTGGGTTCTAGGTTTAAGAAACTAGGGCTAAGCACACACAAAACACTCATACAATAAAACGATGCACCGGAATGAAATGCATACAGACAAGTTTCTATACCTATAGTTGATTTTAATTACCAAAAGGTTTTATTTGCCTTAATTTTTTGAATGCTCACACAAAAATCTAGCAAATTAATTAATATATTAGAAAAAAGATTTTTTAGGGTGTTACACGCCCTCACCCACCGTGCCGCGTTGCCGCCGAGTGGCACTCACAAGCCTTGTCACCGCAGACTGCGCCTCCTCGTCACCCATCGCCTCCATGTCATCTCTTGACCAGGTCATCCTTAGCGTCGTGCGGTGAGCAGGGAATGCGGGAACGTCTCCTGGCCTCGGACTGGAGCTGGCGCTGTTGTCTCTTCCCATCCTTGCTCTAAGGTGCGGCGCATGGCTGCGGCAGTGGAGCAGCAGGAGCGTGCATGCCCTCCACGGACAAGCGTCTGGCGGCCACGGCATTGCGCAGCGGCTCTCCATGCCAAGGAAGTGGGCGACCTCGGGCAGGAGCACGGGTATCCATGACCGCCATCGCTCACTGGCCTCGCCCACCGCGCTGCCGTAACCACGAACTGTGCCTGGAACAGGTCAGCCTGGGATCTTAAGTCGTGTTGAAAGCTTCTCATCTGCAGAAAGGCCAGTGACATGTAGGATGATTTATCGTTGTCTAGTGGCTTTGATTAGGAATATGCAAATTTCATTTGGATGAGAACGAGCTCAATTTCATGCATTGAAGATTGGATTTGGATGTGTTTTCTTCAAAATCAGCCGAGCTCCGTCGTTGCACAGCCAAGCCCCAACCATTGTCTATTGGTGCGAGTTCGTGCTAACCTATCTGGTTGTTTCCCTAATCCACCAAATGCTGGAGCTCTGCCTGGAAAAGATCTGCATCGTGCCGTACGCCC